>JAVIWC010003999.1:0-502007 GCA_031894815.1 Creontiades dilutus
AAAAGGAAATTTCATTTTAATGGGCTCCAATCTTTATAGATTATTTCACGAACCCAATTTATCTCTACTTTTTGGAATTAGGAGATAACAATAACGGAATACTATACATTTTATCTGGAAGGAATCCAAGAATGAGTCACCAGTATCATTTCTTACAAAGATTATGATTGGTGGATTCCTTATTTCAGAATGCTTTATGCACGATTTTGAATAAATATTGACTTTTTGATAGTAAAAGCAGTAGCTGTCACTACTATCCGATAATTTACGGTAAACAGCCACCGTATTCCTCTAAAGGAGTAGCATTCCTTCGTCCTCGTTCTTCGAGCCCGTTTGAGTGACTTTTGACGCGCGCACGTCCCAGAATTCCGAGCTGTCTTCACCATCTCATTGTTCATCAGGGCCCTCGTGTTCCGTTCCCGCTTTCGTTAACAGGCTCCGATATCCCGGGTACCGATATCTCCAAGACGGTCGAAAGGTCGGACCCAATGGGAGACCGCCTTTATCTAATTTCCTCTCTAGATCCCCGTTGTTTTCCTAGAGGTTGAAGGTCAGAATAGAAAAGGAATGTTATGAGCATCGAGGCTCGTGCCCTAGATGCAAATTAATGTGAGCCACAATACATCGAACGGAGCAGCTGTCGAATGGCGTTCCACTTATGCGTTCATCAACATGACTCCTACGAACATCGATAAGACGAGAAGAAGAAGAAATTGGAACTTCGTTGAAATGGAACGTTAGATAGAGATACTTTCTTTCATTCAAAAACTTAACAAAAATACAAATGAAAGTAACCATATAGGTAATGTCCAAAAATGTCAAGTTTGGTACTCTGGCGTCCCAAAACGACATTCTTATTATTCAGGGGTGCCCACCACCCCTTAGCTTGATGATGCACCCCCCCCCCCTCCCCCTAGTAAGTTGATAGCCCCTCCCCAAAACAAATATGTGAAAAATACTCGTAATCACTCCTTCCTCCACATACCCCTGGAACTTCTTCATGGGTCCCTAGTTTCTGTTCAACTTCCCTCGTTTTTCACCTGTTTTCAACTTTCCTCGTTTTTCCTTTTTAAATTAACAACAAATATCATAATTTACGAGGCACATGAATGAATGAATAACATGTTAATAAATGATTCTTAGCCGGGACATGATCATAAGGTTTCACCATCAATAACTGAATAACGGAAATAACACATAATTTTCCATGAACTTCTAAACTCAAGTTCCGTCAGCAGAGGTTCCTTCGGTTTTTTCGCAGACTCAAACTGTAGTAAGTATACATAGAAAGCTTCTACACTACACATACTGACGCTTGAAAAAGAAACATGAGGTAACCAATTCAGTTCAAAAATATAAACTCTTGCGTTTAATGTAACAGTCGAATTTCCCAATCAAAATTAACTCCTGATGTCATAGGTTTTATTTAACGGCAAGCGTTGCGGAACTGTATGCACAACGCGGACCAATCAGAGCCAATTGATGCCTATAAGAACTCGAATGTTCATAGTGACAAACGCCCGAAGTATTCTAATCTAGCTTATGACAGTATCGGGCACTCCGCCCAGGGGCGGCTCCAGGATAGTTTCCCGGGGGGGGCCACAAGTGAAACTTGTGTTTATTTTTAGCACCCCCCTCCCCCCCAGCAATACATGTTTATTAATACCTTTACCTACGAGATAGTAGTACTTTGATATACATGTTATGTAATTATGATTCTAATTATAAGTACGTAACGATTAAATCATTTGTTTATTCCTTTGAAATGATACTAACTCATATGCTAAATGAACTTCAACTTGGTTACGATTAGATATTTATCTGACGTCACCTTAAAATATAAAAGCAAAACTCGGAAAAACTTTTAAAGTGTATTTAGAAATGGTTTAGAAAGTGTTTCCGACGTGTCGCTAGAAGCAAAGCTAAACCCATGGCCGTGTCTGTCCTCTACCGTTTTTGGCCCTTGAATTTTGCTTTACCTTCTTACTACATTTAAGCCTTTTTCTCCTAATTTTTTAATTATACAAATACATAATAAAACTGTTCTACTTACCTTCTTCATGATTATGCAAAAGTTTGTAAGGATTTTTTAAGTTTGTTTGCAGTCAAACAACCACCATCACACACTGCACAACTGAGATACTACAATGCTACCACACTTGACGACTGACACAAACTCAAAAATCCAACCCCAGTCCCAACCAAACCACCAAACCTCGTAATAGCGGCAGCCCGCTATGCACTTGAAATTTCCCGTATTATGAATAGCGAACAAAAATGTCAACGTGACTTAAATTAGGAGTTTGTATTTGTAAGCTCTATAGAAATAAAAAATTATCGTCTTTGAAAATATTTTAAGAAATTTTTTTCTCGATATACAGGGTGTCTACCTTTCAGTTGGACCAAACTTTAAGGATCGATTTTAAAACTAATTTGCGACAAAAAGTGCCCCTTAGACTTTTTTTTATAGGCTTCGTTTCCGAGTTATTAACGATTTAAGTTTTTTTTTCGTGTTATCGACTTTACTTCACTAAAACAGCCATAACTCCCTTGTTTTTTGAGTAATCTCAAATTTGAGGAAACCGTTGGAAAGAGCGTTAAATTTCCTATCCGTTTAGTGTGAAACGCTATTTTTTAAAATTTAACGAAAAATCCTTCTTTTTTTGCATCAAAACGTCATTTTACGAGATTTATTCAAATGTAAAGAGAAAAATGATGATACCGTTGGAAAGCTGAGGTCTTGGGCTAGTTTTTTCCGTTGAGTGCACACCAATATTCCATTTTATTACAGGCGATAAATTATCCTGAAAAATGTTGATTTTCGAAAAAAAAATTAAAACTTTGACTTTGGCTTATTTTTTACTTCAGAAAATTGCTTTAAAAAATAGCGTTTCACACTAAACGGAAAGGAAATTTAACGCTCTTTCCAACGGTTTCCTCAAATTTGAGATTACTCCAAAAACTAGGGAGTTATGGCTGTTTTAGTGAAGTAAAGTCGATAACACGAAAAAAAACTTAAATCGTTAATAACTCGGAAACGAAGCCTCTAAAAAAAAAGTCTAAGGGGCACTTTTTGTCGCAAATTAGTTGTAGAATCGATCCTTAAAGTTTGGTTCACCTGAAAGGTGGACACCCTGTATATACATTTCGGAATAAATAATTTAATATAAACAAAAATGCACTTTGGTATAGTCCTGTTTGGGACTTTCCAAAAAAAACGGAGTTCTCGGGGGGGCCATGGATATATTTATTTGAACCATTGAACATTCATTATTACTTAACGAAGTTCCATTGTTTTTTATGATTACCTTTAAGGAAAGATACTACTTTTTGGAAAACAATTTTGGTACCGAAATGCTCCATTTTTTGGTTTGTCCACAATCCTGTGATTTCAATTTGTTTGAACCAACCTAACGAAGTTCCGTAAGGAAAGATACTATTTATGGAAAACAATTTTGGTGAAGCATTGTATCCTGTGATTTCAAGCCTCGTAGGGAAAATGTACACGCTCACGGAAAATGGACTCACCAAAACGGAAATTCTCCCACCGATTTCAAACACATTCCGAATATTATCCATTGCGTATTTGATTGTTAGTCTCTATGTGTCCGCTTGAAATAACGTTAATTTTTATAGTTTCTATGAGACGTTGGCAACAATTTCAGAGAATGAGGAAAACAGGTTGTAGACCACCTTTCAGTTTCAATTCGCAAACCAGTATTTAATTTAGCCACGAGACAACGTAAATCGATCTTCATTTTCCCCTCAAGCCGTCCAATTCGGTTCACATATTTAGGGTACGTAGTCCATAAAAGACTATTTAATCACCCCTTATCACTTTCAGCTTGTTTCATTAGTAGCAACTTCGCAGGCTCATGAATTAAATACTTGTAAACTCCATAATGTCAAAGGTTCCATTTGATTTTGATCCAATTTTCTGAAAATGTGCTGTGATTTTCGCGGTTCAAAACTTCATATTTCAACTGCATATGCGCAGACGTAGAGTTTCCCAAAGGTTCCATTGAAACTGCATGTTCTATTCGTTCAAACTCGATCAAATTTTGCAGTTAGTTGGCAAATGATTACATCATAATATGTAAACTCCATGTGAGTATCATCAAGTTCATACGTATCTCATCATTAGCGTATTGTAATTATGTTCGGCAGATGAAGAGAGCTTGGCCAGCCTGGTGAATCAGAGTTTATGGTCCATTTCAGTTTACTATTCTCCCCAACTGAAGGAACCCAATATGAGATTTTTAAGAAAATGTAAATTAACTTTGATACGGATCTTTTGTTCTGTGCCCAAACTCCTGTCCGACTATCGATGTCACAACAAAACTGGTTCAAACTAAGCCTCGAACAGTGAAGAGAGAATAACCGCGTATTTATGCGACCACAAAACAAAAAAACCAAAGCTCACAAAATACGTTGCTGCGTATTAAGTCCCTCATAAGGAATATGTTCATCGCTTGCGGCTAATGAAACCCTCCACCTGACACCAGACACCTTGAAAAAGCCACGTGAAGCTCAGGATTGGGGACGAGATGCCCGAAATCTAAGACATCGGCCCGTATAGGAAGAGGAAGAGCCTCCAGGGACGCCAACTTTGGGCAGGTAGACGTAGGCCTTTATTCCCACCTGACGCCAGGTCCAGATGGATCGATCTCTGGTAGATTGTGTATTGATTGGTCCCGAAAGTTGCGGGCTCCCGTAACAGGGTGACGAAATACGACGTGCCAGCTATCAGAACCTCATTTCCTTTATTTTTGATCCCCCGTCTTTTTAGTAAAGAGCCTGATCCAGGGGAGGGGAGACAGCCCAAACATGAGAACGAAATCAATACAAAGGTCTCATCAGGTTGCATTGGATTGTAGTTTATTTTACTGAAAATGATTATTTCATTCTTATAATTTATTATCACAAACATTGTTGATTATTGGTTATGATTTAATGACTTTTGAAATGTAAATACAAAAAAAACTCTCTATAATGGGCTTCTTTGATTATTAAATAGTCTAGTACAAATTGAGACAGAAAAAAAGGGTTGCCTCATACACCAATTCTTGCGATCGGTGATTTTCAGAAATTGAAGAATTTCATTTTCATGCTGTTCTGTCCCCCGTATAATTCAAGGAAACATTGTTGTTCGGTGTCAAGAATTTAATGCTCTTCCTGAAGTTTCCAAAGATTCTAGTATGTTTGAAAAATCAAAGCTGGTTTAGACGTTTTTGTGATGTGAAGTCGAAAACACGAAAAATTATGTTGGTAAGTAAATATTAAAGGGCCCCAGGGAAAAATTGTGTATGAAAATGAGAGTATAAAGCAACAATCAGGCACACAGACACACCAAAAAAAAATTGAGTCTAAAACGAATTTTTGATTTTGGAGACAAAAAATTTTACGAATGTCACAAAAAATGGTTCCGCTACCTAATCAGGTTGTATTGGTATTGTAGTTTATTTTACTCCTAGTCCCTCAAAGATCATGATTATTTCATACTTATAATCGGCTAATTTATGTATGAATGCTCTCCAGTCTGAGTGACACCAGAATTCGTTTACATCTAATATTTTCATATTCAAGCCCAGGTTGCATTGAAACCATATTCTAAGATACGCCACTGTATCAAGCAGCCGTTTATCCTTTCAACTTGATTGCATTACCGTTCCGATATTTAGTTCAATCATAATGATAACGAGGACTACTTCTGACTGTTCAATAGAAATGTAAATATTGAAAAAAACTCTCATATAACATCTTGGGCCTTCATGTAACATTTTGATTTACCGTTAAAGTCCAGTACAGTTGTAAATTTGACACATCAGATGATTGCTTTGGTGTCACTAAAATGTTGTGAAATCCCAATACATACCTGATGTAGATGTGGCCAATTCTTGCGATCGGTCACTTCCCTGATAATTTGCAGTAAATCAACAGATTCATCCAATTGGTAAGGGGTTTAAGACCCTAAATTGAATCATGCCCCAAAGATTTTCTGGAAAATGAGTGCTGTAATTCAATTATTGTGATTTCCCCGTTAAATATTCCATGTTTATGAAATTCAAGGAAAGTTATGTGCCAGCGTACTCCACTTATCCAGGTTGTACCAGTCATCCAGGTTGAACCACTTATCCAGGTTATTCAAATAAGTGTACGAATGGTTAGCGTTGCTAGAGCATGTTCCATGTTTCTGGAATTGCAGTCATAACCTCTAAGTACAGGCATCCGGGGGTCCGCAGGGCCTGCCTCCTGGCAATGCGCACCACGTCAGGGTTTTTTTTTTACCAGACTTCATCTAGCGAAACTTGCGTGCATGTCGCTTAATCCGGGCTCAACAAACTGTAATGAAAGCCCTTTTACGAAAGGAAAAACAAGTCCGTGGGCTATTTAATAGTTTAATTAAATGCGATTCTTTCACGTCGCTAAGTCTCTTCCCATGAACCGGTCTTGCGAAGGGGGTTGGTTCAAGTACAACAAGCTAATAGGGTCGGGATCTAGAGGTTAAGAACCTGAGCTGCGACTAGAATTAACTTTCTTGAATGGAATACAGACGATCTGACACTCTGCTGGTACACAGGAAGATATTAGTTGCTTTTATGTATCGCCCCTCCAAGATTTTGATTTTGATATTTAGACGGATTAAATCTTAAATTGTCGATTAATAGTAAATTTCAAGGGAATTAGTCTGCCTTCTTGCCAAACTCATTCAAAACTGTGATACTCAACCGTATCTACTTTACGGTTATTAATTTCAGTTCTCTCAACAAACTGGAGACATATTCGAGAGATATTCATCAAAATGCTCAATTTTTAACCAGAATGGTTATTAAGGGTAACAGTAAGACACTAAAATTGCAGACTACAATAAATTATTACTGTAGATATTGTATTATTTTGGGGTAACAAAAAATAAATTTGTTTCTTACATTTGTAAATAATTGTTCTTGAAAATACAATAAGGATTTATGGGGAATATTTCTCATGTTTGGGTCATTTTGAAATTCGGATTAATTTTCTTGTTCCTAATTAATCACTGAGGTTCTTCCGGCATATTACCCAAGTGAGCACACATAATCTTGAACCGTACTGCTGATACGCCATTTTCAAAAAAAAAAAAAAAAAAAAAAAAAAATTTTGTAGGGAGTGAGGTATATACTACTATTTTTCCCCTCTTGAGCCTCCAACCTCCATGGGATTCGAGGCTGAAGTTTTTCAATTTAGGTGAATGGAACAGCACAAATTAGCTTAACTTTAGCTACAGTAAATACTAACGTTTCATTGCCCAAAATCTCACTTGCTACAAGCAGATCTCACTTCTTACAATTTAAGGGGCTATTGGCTGGATATTGTAGAGAGTGAGAGAGTAGGGAGTGAGGTTATAGCCTTTCACCGCCTTTACAGGCCACAAATCAATTGAAACTGGTTGAACCAAAATGTTGTCAACGAACTTCCAACAACTACACTAATTGTCAACAAGTGCGATCAAGTTCCACTTGCCACAGTCAGAATGTTATTGGAGTAGGGAGTGAGAGTTGAAAAACCCACTCTGCTGCCTCCAGGGATGGTTTTCCCGGTAGAACGGACTGGGAAGTTCTAGGCAAAATCCAACCACCATCGTTGGGACCATCTTGAATAAAGGATGCCAACAAAACTGAAGCAACTTCATAAGCACCGTTTCCTGTCAGTTGGGGGCTACTTTTCAAAACATTGTAGGGAGTGAGGAAAAACCGTGACACTGAAATAATGGGCTGATAAGGCTACTTGGTTTGATCCAATTTTTTTCCTGAAGCGGATATCCATTCTAGATGGTACATTCTTTCATAGTGTAAGTGGATATAACAGCCCCAATAAATATTTCGCTGAGTATTGACGATGGAAGTTGTATACCTCCGGTTAGTGACAGCTGTAGGGAGTGAGAAATACGGACTTTGGTATTTTCTCCTGGGTCCTGTAGGCACAACTTTTTCATACTTTTCCATGGAACATGTACATCCACAGGAGAAAATGTTAAAACACTTACAAAACTGTATTTAGTTGAGATTTGACGGCAATACTGATCAGTGACAGAAATGTGACCAGAAATTTTGAAATGCGTATACCCGTATACATTATCACACTAAAATAATTCCTAATTAGGTCGTCTGAAGTACGCATTTTCTTTCCAAAACGAACAATCTTTTTAATTCCAGCTAATTTTAGCACATAAGTGGACCATATTGAACTTTCCTTTTTCATTAAATCCCGTATAGGGTATATCTCCGTTAAAAGTATCGCTGTCAATTCTGACGAATAAGGAATTATTGTGCGTATAATGATATCCCACATTTCGAAAATATCAAATTGTCTGGTATTACATCATTCTCTGATTTTGACTCTACGGGCCAATTAAAAGTTGTTACTAACAAGAGGAAAGAGAATCAACTTTTTTAATTTTCCACAGACTTTCAGTGGCTGATATCTCCCGGGTTTAATATGATCACCGCGGCTGTCTATCTTCAGAGCGGTGTACATAACTGTTATACCAAAACACTTGTAATCGGTCACCACCAATCTTATTTAACTTGTGTTACATATCATTTTGTCAAAGTTGTTTTCTATTTCACTTCGTGTAACCCATTCTCTGATTATAAAGGAGCTGCCTTTCCACGTGACCATTCATATAGATGGAGTTAGTTGGGTCTAACGTATTAAAGACTGGCGTCGCCAGGTTTAGAGTAATAACAAATTTGAAGGGTTCACACTCATCATTATCACACAACAGTTTGGCTAGTGATGGATTTTTAGTTCTTGGATCCGCCGCCTCTGGCGATAGAGGCTAGGGATAGCCTTTTAGCGTTCACCCTCTGGGTGTTGCGGTTATTACAAGCTTCAGCCGTTCAAGGGGCAACTGTACTATTCAATGTTGATCTTTGTTACATGGTAGCAGAGCGTGTTTGCAAACCATGGATCTCCGACAATTGAAAATGTATCCCTTACCCAGCATCATTTCCAAATCCCTGATCTGTACATAATAATATTCGACGGAAGTAGCAACAAATCAGTTATCACCTACATCACTTTTTAATTGGTAATCTGGTAATTTTACGAGGCTACACGTATCCATCGCTATTTGCAATGACTAATGAGTCAAGCAAGCTGACAAATGTATTTTTTTAGAACGAATATTAGATCAAAACTCTACGACTACCGAGCCATATCATTTACTCTAAGAACCATCGTAGTATTAGAATGTTGAGTAATCGATTCCTCTCCTAATAAGTTGTTGGGTATAAGTTATTTACTTTTATATCTGATTCATTGAGTTGCAGCTCATTCGATGATTCTTCATGACATATTGACGTATGTTTGACGAGGTCATAAATCCAAACAATGTCATTAATTTGAATAGACATACTCACACAAATGATACATCCACACACGTTTGATGCACTCGGCCACGAAAAAGAAGTGTGTGGAAATCTAGCTGAACAGAAGGAAGGTCACAACTAAAAGATGACGGAATCATTGTTCAGTAACCTTTTTTAATTTATATTTTCACCCCTCTGACAATGACGTGAATAGTGGGGTGGATAGAGACAAATTTAAATGAGGAATGAGCATAGGTACAAATTTAGTTTCCACTCATCATCAGTCACATTTGCTCTTTAACCCGTCAACTAGCGACATCTTTCCCTCATATTTATCAGTTTATCTCAGATTCATTCTAATTGGTTGGGTGTTCGCAAAAATTTTAAATTTGGAAAAAGGAGAAAAACGCTGCAAATTCTTTCACTGGGGTTTATTATTTAATTGCTTGCGTTCATGATTTGAATTTCTTCTGAGCTTTGGAGTGTGCATGTTTCACTGGTGATAGAGCGATTATTGAATTTCAGGAGATATGCACAGAGCACGTAAATCTGTTCTCAACCAAAATACCATTTGGATTGATCAGTTGATCGTATTTGTGTGCCTCCTGAAATTCAATAATCGCTCTATCACCTGTGAAACACGCACACTCCAAAGCTTAGTAGAAATTCAAATCATGAACGCAAGCCAATTGAATAATAAACCCCAGTGAAAGAATTTGCAGCATTTTTTATGGTTATCAGAATGCTTAAACCCGTGTATCGGCTACAAAGCCTTTTAGGAGTTCACTCCAGTTTCCACATTACTACATCACTACGTCACTAGGTTACTGATATCAACACAAAAACAATAATTAACCAAAATAAAGCGAATGTTGGCACCATAAATCGGGCCATAGATCGGGAAAGGTTTGACCTACGGACCTCTGGAAAGGCTCAAATGATTCCAAGAGCCCAAATTTAGGCTGCCTTGACTTTTTTGAGGTTTTTAGGGATTTTACAAAACTTGGACAACCCTTAAACGTCACTTTAAATCAAGTGAGAGAGCTGGCTCAAGAATTGGGCCGTCGCAGGACCAACATGGATTTTTCCTGAAAATTTCAGATCTTTTGCTCCAGCCGTTTGGGAGAAATTGGGAGAAAAACACACGAACGGTGGACGGACGGAAAATTTTTATTGCAGATTCGGATTCTACACCCTTTGAAACGTAAACCATGAAATTTTCAGGGGGGTTAGGACTTTTTTTTTTCAAGAGCGATTACAATCGTTTATTATTGAATAATAAACCAAAACGACATAACTCCTATCTTAACTGAAAATTAACACATTGACGGATTCGGCATTTTACCTCCCAGCCGACGATTTAGCTAATGCTACTCCATAAAGATGTAGCTCTCAAATTGCAAAAATCATGATCAAGTTTCTGAATTAAATCGAAACAAATAAATAAAAATATAAATCTTTCCTCTTTATAATAATAGTATATACTGCGCTCTGACATGAAACGGACGGGTCCACATCAAAGCAGTACGTACGGAAATTCGCGACCGTTTTGCATAGAAACTGCAGTTGACAGATATCTAACCGATAGAAAAGCCGGCAGGGATCAACAACACATTTCTATGGAAACGGGTTTAGAAAGAGGAATCTCACGTAAGAAGGCGAAGGGCTACTCGATTTAAATGCAAATTGCAGGGGTGGCGTCGAGTAGTAGACCTACCAGTCTCGTTGGAATAATTATTGTGAGAGAGATGCACTTCCTTTTTCTTCAAGTTGCAATCCAGGCCTATACCAACCAGTACTTCGAGTAATATTGCACAACTAATAATACATCACAGAGATAACACTGTATTATTTTTTACGAGGTAGACAAACCCTTGTGTATAGATAAACCAGATTTGATCATTTGTACGTGAAGACTGGGAAGTAATTCTAGTAATTGACTGATAATATTGGATTTAGCTTTCGAGTCTGCTTTACTTTATAACGCAAATTCAAAATTTCCTCTAGCATTTTGTGTTTTAGACATTCTGAACAACTTGGTGTACGTACCGTGTGTCCGCAGACCGTTATTTATTTCTTCATTCATTTTGATTCCGACATTGCTTCTATCCTTGCAACTTCCATCTGTTTAGATGAAATTTCCTGGGAATTTGCGGGTTAGGCAGTAAATGACCCTCAACAAACTTCAATGCTCACAAACCACATCATCAGTCTGCATACAATAAGAAAAATCCTGCATTCATAACTTCCTCAGGTTCTAGCAATCTGATCTCCCTCAAATGTTTGGAGTATTTGTGGGATATGGGTCTAATTCACGTATGAATTTTAACACAATAGTACCATTAGTAGCTCGAGCAAAAAATTATTGTAACAACCCTAATTTTTTCAGTTTTTACAAGTTTTCTATGACTTCTTCATGAATTAGTTAGAAAAGTAAAATGCTGTAGATGGTTCCTGAAGTGTTCCGCTGCTCAATAATCTCATATATTGCTCTGCGATATTAAAACCCGTCAACCATAATTTAATCATTTTCTAATTATTCGATCTAGGTCAAATTCGGAGGGTATTTGGAGGTAGCCGGTTTAATCCCACATAAAATTCAACTCGATTCCATCGTTATTCTAGCCGCTATTGAATTAGCTTGTCATTTCCGCAATATGTTCATCTTTTGAAGGAGTTAATGTCTGCAAGAACTCATCCCTCATCCATTTTTGTATCCCGTGAATTGTTGCAATAAACGTATTATGAGCATAATAATAGTGTATCTTTAGATTTAATGTCCCATACCATTTTTATACCGTGAGTCGTTGCAACAAGCTTGTATCCGAAATCTTTTTATACTATTCAAAATATGTTATTGATCTTTACATTTACTTTTATGTTTACTACAGGAGCTACACGTCACCCTCAACTTAGTAGGCCTTTTTGGGTTTATTTACAATTGTATGTATCTACATCGGGAAATTTCACCTAACAAGAAATATTTCGTCACGGAAATGCATGACGAAAAATCTTCACGAGAAATGAATGTTCTCCTGCTCAAACTAAGAAGCTGAAATGTCACAGGGAGCCTGTCCGAGGCATCAAAATGCAAATGAAATGAAGGGCTCCGTTCTCACCATTTGAGTGACCTTAATCCTCGTATGTTCATCCTAGAAAGTTGAAATTTGATAAGGATCCGCTGCGAGACGTCAAGAGATGAATGGAATCACGGACTTCACTCTGATCTGAACCGAATCAGCCAACAGCCAACATAAGAAGATTAAAACAAAATTTGATTCCAAAACTTATGTTCGTTTGAAGGCATACAAAATAGAACTTACTAAAGTAGATTATAATATTGATGAAACAGTAACTTGCACATAAAGTCCTGTATTGAACTTCACAAAAATTGTTACAAACTGGGAGTATATCATTCAGTATATCATGTTAACAGGGAAACCGTGCTAACCAAATCAACAACGGATCGCCAGATTCTTCGATAAGAGGCAACTGCACCACCATTTTCGGTCCAATGACATGAAGTATTTTGCGATAGCCTAAACTTCTTCGCATGTATTGATTTCACCTGGTTTTGGAATTTGCAACAGATACTGCTTGGTGTAATATTTACTGGGCCAGACTGTTTCGTTGCAAGTTAGTCTCATGTGTAGAGAAATTCATGATAGGTACCTACTATGTTTCTTCACAGTGACAGTTCACGACCCCCATGCTAGATTTCGCCACGGCTCAATTGGGATTCCTTTTTGAAACAACGAAGCGACGAAGAGGCCACGTGTTGACGGAGACGCAACCCCAGAAAATGAGCACAGGCGAAGTACACGCGTTAAGGTCCCGAAAGCCGCGCCCAGAAGGTTAAGAAAGCACCTTTATCTGACCCATCTTATTGACAGCGTAAGAGGGTCGAGTTTCCTCAAGAACGATTATCGTCGCGGTAGAAAGTGGAGATGACACTCCTATGTTTGTCCTTGATCCTTCAAACTACATATTAGGCGCAGATAGGCGAGGGGGGCTCGAGTTCTTCCTCCTCGCCACACGTGTACGGAGAACAATACGGTGCTGCCGCCTTGCCGCGCCCTAACAATAATTAACGCTTGCATTGTTCGAAAAGTCAAGCATCGCATCTTTCTCTCGGAGGTTGAGAGGTTGACATTTGAATTTTAAGCGATGGCTTATGAGTTAACAGAAAAAATAACTTCAAGTGCTCCTAAATGAGCCATTTTCATGATTTCGTTTTCTTTTCTTGGAAATAAATGGGATGAATCCACCAGGAATATATGCCTTACTTTTAATGGAGGACTAAGAAATTCGAAACATTGATTCACTTCGCCTGGATGCTAAAGAGGTCCGTGGATGGTCCTAGTACACCATTGGGAAATATCAAATTTAACGAAATTTGGAACATTAATCAAATACCTCCGCATAGATGCTACCGAGCCCAAATGTGAGCTAAACTCAAATGAGGAAAGTATGGGGACCCCCTCTAACCCCATCTGAAAGGAAATTTTCTCTTAGCACTAAAAAGATGTGTTCAGATTTAGTAGAGACTTATTTTATTATTTTGAATTGGAATCGGACTTGGGTAACAAGTTCTTGAAGTTGTCAGTCATTGTAAACATTGGTCGTTGGGAAAATATTTTTTCACAGAATCCTTGAAAAATTTCGTCCGGTACGCACGATTACGACTGGAGCAAAAAGTGTTAAATTTAATTCACTAATGTGACGTGAAATATTGATTGTAGAAGTTATGAACAAGACTTCATTTGTAACATGGTCAGTTTGAGTTGTGAATTGTTGAATCGGACTTGGGATACGTGGAATTTGGATTCTTGATTGTTATTTATTATTTGATTATTTTTTTTTTTGGTCACTCTATTTCGCTTTTTTTGACAAGAAAGAATAGTCTCGTAAATCAATTTTCATTATTGTATTGTAGAGGTCGCTCAAATGCATTTTTATAATCTCTAAAATGAAAATTTCTGCTAAAAAACAGGTGAAGAACCTTTCATGCTCGTAAAAATTGAAATGTAATGAATGATGCCGTTGTTGATTTAATTGCGTTCCACCGAATTCGTTCCAAAAATTTTAAAACTGCTTACAAAAACAAGCTGTTAACAACGGTTTTCTTAACGTTCCAATCTCTACTGTTGCAACAAACCATTAGGTTTTAATCAATTATCTATAGATTTTTTCATTCGGCGATCTACGCTGAAATTACATGATTAAACGTCCTCAATATAAATATTTACTGCAGCATAACTGCAATTAGGCGTCTACTCGCATGCCTTCGCAGGCTCTTCGAAACGGAGGTCAACGGTTTCTCAACTGTTTGAAACTCGACCTTTCCTCGACCTTTTCGCAGCTCTCGCATTCCTCTTAACGCACATGCCCTGCTATTAACGTTTCGATTTTCGACCCGCGTATGTCAATCGAATCACCTGGAGACCGACAGCCGGTTAAATCTTTCAAACGCGGGAATACCGGTTTCGAGTGGCTTCATATTTCAAAATCCTCAAGGAGAAATGAATGGAATTCAGCATTACTATTAAATTAATGATAAATATCAGCCCAGAGTTTTTATAATTAGTACTGGAGTACAAATAGCCTGCCGATCAGAGTTTCTGTAAATAATAATCATACAACATAATGAAAATGAAAAGTTAAGAACCTGCTGGTTTGGTTAAATGATTAAATCACAGAATGAATCGCGAGATTTATTAGAATTACAAAACATCAGTGAATTAATCGGTGTGCCATTGAGAATAAGTCAAAGCTCTTGAGTAAACCTTGAAAAATATTTTGGGGTAGATAGGGTAGTTAAGTATGATTTGGTAGGGTGGACCAAGATTAAAGTCGCTTATTAGCAAGACGTAAGTGTAGATAGGAAGAGGAAAGGATTCATCGAATAAGCCTGATTTCAACGAATTTGGAACATTTTGATTTTCATGCTCTAAAACTTTGATGTGCGTTCATGAATCTGAAGGGTGACAGTTTTAAAAAAGATTTGAGAAAAGCTTCAAAATTGTCATTGCCATTCTTATTTATGAGGGCATCCTTAGGTTTTCTCTACAGTTTACGAAATTCGGTTAAAAAAACTTCCATCAAACGAATATGTGCCAGTGATCTAGGCATCGTTTACGGTAACCCTCCAGGTTGAAAACATTGAAAAATCGCAATTTTCAATTTTCGGAAACTTTAGAGATATAAAGGTGTATCTCCCGAGTATACCTATTGGTAGTGAAAGCTTTGGTTTTTGAGTCTTTTTTTTCAAATCAATGTTGGCACTAGCATACTAAGTTTTAGATCATTCTCAACAACATTCGTTGGGTATCTGTGTGCCTGTTGTGTGAGCGCGAATCAATGTAACGAACATAATACCCGGTTATCATACGATTATGATTAAATTTACGGGTAATGTGTGGGTTGGAAGACAGATGGTACCCTATAAGTTCCATTCCTCAAAAATCACCACATCACTCTGCTCAACCCCAGATATAAAATCCATTAAGGTTCAATCTTCCTGCTCCTGGTCCTACGATCTTGCTGAAATTGAAGGGAAGATGAATTGGGATGAAGATCATTGGAAGTTGAATCACCTCCTACAAAGCTCATCTTAATCGTATCATTATCGTATCGTTCGCTATAGAAAAAGCGCCGGAGACCGGGATGTTTTTTAACAGGCTCAATTTCTACTTGTTTCAAGATCATGACACTTCAAAACAATGCAATACTTTCGTGTTACCAATACGAGGAAGCTATGTTTTTGATATATCCAGTTTGGTAGACTTTTTAAAGGATAATTTTGATTGATAATTGAATGATACCACTTCGGTCGTAGTACGACAATCCGTTCGTTAAGTATGAGAGAATATTTTATGAAATCTCACTTGAACTTTTGAAATGACAGGATAATTTTTGGAGCTGACCATAAGACATCATGAGATGATCCTTCGATGAAGTGAATGATGCCTATTATCTAGTGAATATTTATGAGATGATTACGTTCACCGGATTACTTGTCATGAAGTTTCCTGAGATCTACAAGTAATGTACGGTGAATTGGTTGGTAGTCCTGTATGCAGTGTTCATCACCTGCGTTGGACCGGACCTTACAGAGTTCAATTCCCTTGGACGGTAGATTTTGCCTTTTTTTGCTCGTATTGCTCTTCCACCAGCTTTGATTTGTGAGCTAAACCATGTGATGGATATTGATAGTTCTTCCTTCTCGATTTTGAAACTGCAAAGGATGAGCATAAGCCTGAAGCCTTTGTAGCATCTTTTGGATGGAGACCACTCAATCTTCACCTCTTTGTTACATGGTAACCCAGAAACACTCATCAGCTAGTATTGACTGCCCTGACTCCTCTTTCCCTCGTACAGCTAAATATTTCACACATCCCTGCCTGTCGAGAGAAGGTCCACTGCTTTTTGAAATCCCCAGGAGTGTGATGGATATTGATAGCTCCTGCTCCCCGATTCATGATATTGCTACACATCAGCATTAACCTGCGGCCTTTTCTCTTCAGGGATAAGCTACGGCCAGAAACTCCTCAGGAGGAGGAGCAACTACTCATTCCGCGGCCTCCTTGAACAACATACGCTGCAATAGGCTATCTAATATCGTGCAGAAAGGCTGTTTACCTCTAAATAATCCAATTTTTTCCGGATAATCTGCAACGTTTTCTTTCTTTTCATTGTCAAATCGACATCAATATTGTTGTACTAGTTGTAGTTTCACACTACATGTAGTACGAACAGAGGCTTCATCAACATATGAACCCAGACGCTCTACGATTATTAGACAACAGCAACGTCATCCGACGTCTGGATAGAACAAACCCTCTCGACCTTGTGGCATGACAATGTAACAAGTGCTTGAAGTGATCATAATGCATCATAGTTATTGTATTAATGTAAATTAACTTGATGGGCTATGCTCAGTTGTTATGTTATGTTTCTAATAAAGAAATTTTTCGAAAAAAAACTACATGTAGTTTCACTACACTCCGGTTCGTGGTTATTAGTTTTGGTGGAACGTCAGGTTCGAGTCAACACAGCTCGAATTGTAAGATCAGAAACCGTCGCTGAGAAGTTTCACCTACTTCCGCCTTTGCCCGAGAAAGCACCAAAATCGTCGGGTTTTAGCCGTAACACGCGAGTCGATCAACCGCTTGCCGGAGCCATCTAGAAAGAAATGAGTTCGCGACCTTAACATTTCTCTTGCCGAAAACTCCGCCGCCAAAAAATTTTTACGAGCTTACTCCAACCCCGCGGGGGTTTTACACCACTTTCTCCGGCCCTTGCGCAAGCCACATTGGGGCATTTCGGTTCTGGACTCGCCCCACTCATTTACATGGAGGCTGCGAGAGACCGAAAACGCTCTGGGTGATGTAACGGCCACTTCCGTTCTACTATAACTGGTCTCAACGACCGAATTTATAACCGATTCCGCAAACACTAAACTGTCAAATATACCTTTCTAGGAAACATGCCACAAGACTGAAAAAACATTATGTCATCTTATAAATATCTTGGCAATAGTTTCATTTAGTTATCACGCTATTCTTGAGATTTCATACAGCGGAACTCAAGTTCTTGGTTTCTTTATAACAAATTGTTTGTGAATTCTGGACCAGTTCATCATCGGACGATGTTAATTCGGGGACCCATAGAGAGATGATGAGAATCGTTCTATTAATATTCGCAGTCCATACGCGTTTCGAAACAATTCGGAACTGATAACATCAACAGTCTTATTACGTTTCATGAAACCTTCACATCGAAATCAAATTCTAGAACGAGTAAATTTAATGGTACAGCAGTTGACATGTTTTTGATAGCAGTTCTCAGGCACTTCGGCTAAAGAAAAAACCGCCACAGAAAATGAAAATTGTCAATTATTAAAACCTATTCCATTTTGAAGAGGTACTGCAATTTCTAACTGCTCTCCAATAAAATTTCACATATTAGCTTAAATAATTTATTTGATTAAAAGATAGATAAGTTAATAGTCCGATATTTTCCAAAATAAATTGCCAGAATTCGAAAGTAAATTATGGAATTGACGACCTCCTTAACAATCTAACTACGTAGACTCGTGGTATCAAACTGAAATAGTGGGAAAATAAATAAAACAACCTTTTATTGTTTAAAAAAGTACTTTAAAAAGTTTGAATAGTTTATTTTTATAGTCCGAATCCTCTCAGTCACTCTCAGATCCGTTCCATTCCGGTTCAGGGGAGATTGGCTCTTTGGAATTTTAAAAGACACACAAAACAGCTACAGATTTATAACGATAACAACGAAAGAGCTTCACTTTTCAAAAACACTGGTGAAATCGTAGGGAGTTTACTGCGGTTGAGTTGATCGGGATCAGGAGTTCCAAAAAATGTCAGTTAAAGCTAGTTCAAGACTCTAAACAGTGAAATAAAAATCCCAAACTTGTTCCATCGCTGTGCATACGGCCAAAAATATGCATGGTCAGTTCACCGCGATTCCGGACAAATTTTTCGTAAAAACCTTCTGGCTCAATGTTCTTTGATAACTCCTCTCGACTGATGTTTAACCTGGCAATTTTTAACGGTTGTTTTGAGAGGAAAGTATTGCACATGTCTTCATTTCTCTTAGCAGAATATGATGCAGTATTGGGGTTTTTAACTGAGCAGTCACAATCCTCAAAGTTCGACATCTTGAACTTGATGCTCCCGCTCAATATGCTACCGACCGACCTGTAAAGTGGTCTAGAAAGCTATCTACCGACAATCCACTGATCTAATGGTATGTGTGATATATACGGGATGGGTAAAAGGTAGTAAAGTAAAAAAGTAAACAAGGAATTTCACCTTGGATTTTCGTCCGACTACCCGGAGGTGTCGCGGACGTCACCAGCCGTCCTCTAGAGAGGATCGGAACTAGGTCTGACGATTTCGCTCGTGGCTTCCCATTGCCTCACGCCCCTGGGTTGGGAGCGATTTGGATTCACGTGATATCGAGATCAGAGGTGAACTGTCTAACGACAGGACAGGTATACAACACTTGATAGGATTTTGGTCCTAATCATTGGCGCCTGTCGGATTCGAACCGGGCTAATCAGTACTCCCACTGAAAGTAAACAGCCAAAGGACTGATGCCTTAGCTCGCTCGGACAACCTGTCCCCTATACTGGATGGGTGAAGGGGTAAACCATGATGTCTACTAAGACAACTAGGCTAAAAGTGAATAAATATGCAGCCTTACTGCATGAATGATGTCTAGCTCATACCTTCAAAAAATGCGAAAAAAGGGACCTCATAATGAATCTACCACTCTTCAGTTAGTTTTCAGTTCAGCAAAGGTATGCTTTTGAAGCAAACCACTTGAGCCAGTACCTAAAATTCACGAACAGTCACAAACACTCAAGTGTCTGAGTGGTGGCTCCTGAAGAAGAATCAATGAAATATGAAATTCTCCGAGTTTAAATCTTCGTGTGACTATCCACCTGCCACTGGTTAGACAGCATATTGAACCGCTACCGAACTTGATGTGAGCACAGGTTTCTTCTTAACGTTGTCAACACTAATGAGATCAAATCTGATCAAAATTTAATTCCATGTATCAATTGATGATGAAAAGACTTTAGTAGGCAATATCCGCCTCAGAAATTCTCGAGCGGATTGTGATGTAACACGAAGGTACCCGAAGCCATAAATCAAATGCCCGTTCAAATTTATTTTCCTCCGAGTACACATACGTAACACACGTGTTGCTGGCAATCGCTTCAACACCTGTAGCCGCTTTTGTCCGTCAAACCTCAATAATCAACAGTTTGACGAGTTTGTGATGAGAGCAAGAAGGAAATAATTTATAAATGACATCTATCGCCATCAATATTATGTCATTCCCGAAATTACTTACAACATTAATCTTACGGGCGATGGGTATCTTCAGTCAAACGCAGCCGCAGCAACAAGGTCCCCGTAAGTACCAAGGTGTCAAGGGAATTTATGGATTAAGAAATTATTTGAGCTCTTCTTCTTTATTTGATTAATGGTCTTGATATAAGTGCTTTTGTCCCAACTTGTCCCGACCTCGTGCTCTCGCCGACGACACACACGAGGCTTACTTCCTGATAATATTGTAACATAATCACAACCCAACAAACCTTAAAGTATCATAAAGTATGTATGGTGGTGCATAAAGTTCTTATTTCAGATGAATATTTTTTATTTATACCGGTCAAGCATTGGAATGAACCATTTATCGGGGGATTAACAGATTTTAACAAAGTGAGTTACGCGTATTCCGTAATAAGTACTTGGTTGGGGAGAATATGGAAGTGCGGAATATGAGGAGGGGTACTACATGGCTAATGTCTCCTGATTGCGTTATCAGTTGTTTACAAATGATAACTACTCAAAAACTACGCTGTCGCCCAAATCACCATCTGGGAGAGAGTATCCCAAAACCATGCGTAATGATGAAGATAATATTCACTATTAGTACATAACTGTACAATACACTGTCAATAATTCCAAACAAAATGAAATCTGAAGGTTGACTCACCGGTAAATGAATGAGGTCGTGTAGCCCGTACTTCGCCGCTCCTCTTCGGATCTTGCAAAGTTCCGCAAAATCGTCGTCGTTTTTCGCTTTGTCCCTGAGCAGTCTGTAGGCAAACACATTTGGTTGACAACGATAACAGAAGATAGCGTAGTAAGGAACAGCAAACGACAGCTTCAATACATTTGAACCACTTCCGTACAACATTCTGTCCGTAAGTAGTGTTATTTCAATGAGAATGCCTTCAATTGTCAAATATTCATTGCTGCGAAACACAAACATCCCTTAACACGTTGACTGCCAGTGAGTACCAAATTGGTACTCAGAGAGGGTTACCCATAGGCCATGAGTACCAAATTGGTACTCACCTATGATCCTCACGTCATCGACTCTTGACACTCTATGAACTGTTTTCGGAACTAGAACGCTGTGTAAATCTTCTAAGAGGTGCGTTAGTATCCATGTACAGTGCTTAGCATCGTATTTTTTCGTCCGTATTGAAGTGAGTTTGGTTTTGAAAAACCGATGATTTAGGTACCTTCTTATTTGAGACAGGGTTCGGCCAATTTTTTTGAATAAATAGTTTTGTGCAAGATATTAGCGTTGACAGATAATCATTACAACCTATTTTTACCTTTTTTATGAGATAATTAGAGGTGAGTACCAAATTGGTACTCAGCAAAAGGTTCACTCCTGGGCCAGTGAGTACCAAAGTGGTACTCAGGTTTTTTGGGTCCCTGAGACCATGGTTTCGTCAAAAGGACGCCCGGCCCATCAAAATATCATTTTTCAGAGGTGTTTCTACAAGAATTTTCAAAAAAAAAATTTTGGCCTGAGCGGAACCCTCGGCCTACGTAGCCATGGCAGTCAACGTGTTAAATGAAAACTAATTTTAAGACCACCATTCGGAATTTTACCTTTTTATCCTACAAATCTGGAGAGTTCCAATAAATTATTATAGTTTTTTCAATCATACTCCCGAGTCTACCTATATACACAATTCTGAACAACTCTCGTCTCGGATATTTCTGTCTGTCCGTGTGTTTATATCGGTGAAACCGCAGGTCCTTGTCACATGGTTTATTAATAAAGTTTGATACTCCGATTTTGATGACATTTTCAGAGGATAAGCGAGTCAGACTGAATCTACAGTCTTTCTAGTGTTCTATGAGTTTAATTGTTCAGAAATCATTAAATCCGTCTGCGCACGTGCAAAAGTGAAAATCGACTCAGCATCAGTTTTGCAGGATCTAATGTTTCGATCTCTCTCATATTTGGAGAGTAGTCTGTGTTAGAGAGGTTTAATAAATTCAGATTAATTTCAATACAGTAACATTATCAGTTGCCTATTATCCTTGAAACTTTCGTAATGTTCTCTGGTTTTATTCGATTTTGAAGAAATGTTTAGAGAAGGTCGGGGATAGGCTGCAAATTATTTACGTGCTGAAGCTTGATTCGAATATAACTACCAAATAACCAACAAGTACTAGGTGAACAAATGAGCACGTATTTGTTCAAAATTACAACCTTGTAATCATAGGGTCCAAAATAAGCAAATTGCTCAATAGAAAGCTGTTTGGACTGAACATGTTCAAATTATGCAAAAATCAAGATAGCAGAATATAAACTCGTTTATATGTTCAGCTTTGCCGATGATTATTTTGCTTGATTAGGTTGCAGTTGTGTACATAGATTACAATTCCATTTCTCACCTGTTGTGATTTGGATAGCGATGTCATTTCAGCACAGGTACCTCATTAATCAATGGAGTAGCATGCAAATATTTTAATCTCAAATTCCTAATCTCACAGGGTCACGGAATCACTTTTCAATCCTGAGTTGTTTCAAGAGCAGTCCGATATTATCGAGCATGCAATATCTAAGAATAGATCCCACAACGACAAAATGCTTTAGATCAGTTTAACTTTTAAAAGCAAATACTTAATATAAGATTTTATGAAGCTTTACTACAATTTTCAAACATGGGTTGAATTGCATCAGTATTTGTCTATGTAAAATCTCGAATACTGAAGTTTATAGATAAATGATTCCAGAGTTGAGATGTTATCATTACTTTGAAGAATGAATCATTTTCCGATTACTTTCATTGTAATGACGTATATTTGGCTAGTAACATCCGAAATTTGGGGTTGAAATTACTCCAGAAGTAATAATTACCATTCCAATTACTGTAATGGTAATCGTTAAAACGATTACTTTTTCCGATTACAAGTAATGGTAATCGAAAAAACGATTAAGTACATTTTCAGATTACAAGTAATGGTAATCGAAAAAACGATTGCTTGTAATCGGAAGAAGTAATCGTCATTCCAATTACTTTTAATTAATTCCGAGTTTAATTAATTCCTTACAAAAAAAAAAAACAAGTAGATTTAAGAGGGAATTTCTTTCTACAGAAAATAACGATTTTCCAGACCGGGTCCATTCCATGGGGGATGTATTCTTACAGGTTTGATGCGTTTAAGACACAAGGTTCAAAGAAAAATTACATTCTAGGTTAAATACTCTCAAACATTGTCTGGAGTGAAACTTTCATTTGTAGCTTGTTTTATTTTAACCACCACCTCTTTTTTTTTTACTGATAGGAACCTACTCACTGAAACGACCTCAAACTTACAACGAGAATTTCATTTTACCCTGATATCCTTGAAATTGTCAATTTGAATCATTATCTACAACGGCAAACACAAGAAAAATATCTGGTTGGTACTCGTATTTTTGTAGGTGCCTACTGTTTTTCCGGCTTCAAACTAGAATATCTCCATGAAATCAATAAGGAATCGCAAAGTTGACCATACCATTAGGAAGCTGATTAAATTTGCAACTTTTCCTGAGATTTGACAGCTCCCAGCACGTTTTTTGGAAATGCGGTTAGCGTACAAGTATTTCAAGAAACTTTTTATTTTTTAATTTTCAATGTTGGAACTGCAATAGCGGTCCCTTAGGAGTTCGTTTTTTATTATGAAAGTGCTATAGGCGTATAGGAAATTTAACGCAGAATCCGAAAATGTGGTCAAAAGTAGTGTTTTTTAGGTTTTATAAGTGGATGATGTGTGATATTGAATATGTAGTTTGCGTAATTAAGATCATTCATAGCAGACGTATATTTTGGGACTGCTTTCTAAATGAATTATTTTTTTAAAAGTAACTTACTGCATTGCAGAACGATATGTGCTCTGATAAGTGTCGTATTGGTTCCATAACTTGTCGCAGAAAACATCCCCTGAAACAGCAAATGTGTTGACAGTTAGGTGAGGTAGCTTAATAACATGTCAAACATTTCATAGTTCAATATGTAACTGGTTGGTTCACAAAATAACACAAATGGAAGATGATGAAGACTAAACAGCGGACCATGATCTCAATCTCAACATTGAATATTGCATTTCAGCATGAAGCATATCTATGGAATACCATCACAGTCGGGGATATTGGCAAATCTTTGGAACGATCAAAGAGAACTGGAAACCCTCACAAAGTGATGAAATATTCGTATGTGCCTCCACATATTGCCAAATGTAAAAATTCACAGACTTCATCCCAACTATTATTATTATTTTGTCATGGTTGTTAATCGGAACAAAAATACTGTTTCAGCATCATTTATTCATTTCAGCTAGTATTTTGCAGTGTAGGTCCTGGATAGTCCCTGAAAAATCCAATTAGGATTCGAATGAAACTACCAAATGCTCCTGCGCGAATCTGAACCTCTTGTATGAAATATGATACCGACTGCAATGCTCTTTCTTAATGTAAAACCTTCAGGAAAACCCTTTCATATTTAGCCGTCTCGAATGATGTACACAGCAAAATGTGTTTCTTCGCTACAAATTATGAATCATTTCGTTAATCCTGTTTTGTTCGATTACAATTTTAGTCTAGTTGTACAACAAAGCTTGGGTATTTGGAGTTTTCTATCAGGAAGCGGTAATAGTCAATCCATTCAAACGCTACCCATTCCTACTAGAATTTTCAGCCGATTTTAGTGTTTTTTGTTTGATTCAGAATTTGGTCCATTCAAACAAATATCCTGTTACTGTTTATGAGTGAGTTCTTTTAAAAACCGGGCATGGGAACCACCTGTAATGCATGCATCACTTAACAATATGGTTCCTTTTACATCTTCGATTCAATGATTTCTACTTTGATCAGTATCCAAAGTCTGCAGAACCTTTGTCAAGTGGAGGGGATGCAGTGTTATTCTAATTCAGTTTGATCAACGTAACTATATTGTTTAAAAATTGAATCTTTGACCCTTCAAAACACATCAAAATACAATTTGACTGATATTTTGCTGGAGTTTCTCTAGAAAAGGAAGGGGTCCACAGTGTTAAGGAGAATTGATAGGTGCACTCTATTCGAGGCAGCTGAAGACTTTCTTCTCTCACAGTACTGATGGACACTACTGCTTGATATTCCTGAGGAAGCCGCAGGATCTGTCGATAAGACGCTACAGCCCGCAAGGCACCTTCTTGAGGCATAAAACACGTTAGTGGCGGTGCGAGTAGATAGTGTGGGACGAGCTCCTTCCGTTACATCACGAACCGCCAGATAACAAGCTGCACTAATGCACTTCCTCTACCACCAGTGGGATCATCGATTTTTGAATTATCTCGTCGATACAGAGCCGTCGTGCCCGTTCGAGAGAAAAGACCCTCAAGCGTATTTTTGATAGCTTGGATCAGATGTTCGATTTATTTTATGAGAGACGACGTGTTTGGGCTCGTGGAGCCGCTTGAACCTTCCAGTCCGATTGCTTGAGTATTGAAATCTGAGCTCTCGAACAAAAGAAAGTCTGCATAAAGAAACGACAATGTTCCAGCAAAACTCTTGAAAATACAACGTAATTAATTCCGTCCGAAAACCGTACGACTAGGGATGCTGTGACCAGCATACTATTCCCTATGCAGTCTCCATCAAGTTAACAAACTACTAAATATTTCATGAAAAAGCAATTATCTGTCAAACTAACCAAGTGATATTTATGTAGTTAAGTAGCTTGCCTATTTGTATCTCACCCAACATGGTAGGAACTGAAAATCTTACGCAACTGTTATCTCATCAGGTTTAATGCGATATCAAGACATGTCCAGTGTCTTTTTGACGATGGTCATACGATTTCTTTGTGACGCGTTATATCCTTTTGGTGATTGCCATAGCTCACCAATTCTTATCCCCCCAGACATGGTGAGCACTGCAATTATTTTGCAGGTTCTCATCAGCTTAAGTGAGGTATCATAGAAATGATACTGAACCTCAATCTTTCTTCAGCATTCTATCAGCAGTTGTGATATTTACAGATATTTTCCCTTCCCGTTTCTTGAAACTACTGTACTTGGTACCTATTACCTCCCGTTGTACGTTTGGCTGGTACTACATGCTATCGCCTCAACCATTTAAGATGAACCTCCTTCCAACCATCAGATGATTCCAAATGATTCAACACAATACCTCAAACTTGAAGAGTGTATTTTACCAGCACACCATAAAACTTATATAACATTTATTTGTATTAAAAAAAAAACGTTGTTTGTTACTTTGTTATCATCTGTTGAACAAGTTCCCGCTATCGGGTAACATTGAACCCAAGATTGATGCAATCCACCCTTATGAGGTATGCAGGTAATTCCGGATGGATATCCCCTTTTAATAAACCTTGGCTATACCTCAACTCAAGATGACGGATTAGTAATGCGGGAACGTCATTAGGCAACACACCTCAGACGGCGTAACTCCAAGAATCCCCTTTGTTTGTTGATGTCTAAAAAGCTCATCATGCGGTTACGTCCACACGAATCATACCGTGCGGTCTCCCCCTATACCTTCAGTTCACACAGCGTGTTTTCATTTATTCGCCGAAATGCTCCGATGGTAGCCACGTTAACGTGAAATTGCTCTATGATTTTCGCCGCTGCTACCTGAAATTGATGTTTATAGTTGCGGAATGATAAGCGAGAAGGATTCTCAATCTCAGGGTTTAATAATGTTGAACTTCACAACCGCTCTCTCTCTTCAATTTTCAATTGTCCATGCCATCCAATAGCTGCTTAAATGGCAGGATTTCGATTAAAAAACGAAGTTCGGACTGCCAATGTACAATATAAGTCGCAAACCCATGAAAGTTATGCAGAAACTGACAGCTACAGACTGTAATCAGAACACCAAGAAGTCATAAAACCTAATTATTACTCCCGGACGTAGAAAACACACATTTAATGCTGAGCCATAAACCATTTTCCTTTGTTCAGTTGATCAGGATACGATTACAAAGGCTTAATATTAGAAAATCACGAACATGAAGGACCCTACCAAGTATTTTGGTGCAGTATTTTGACCTTTGCTGTTCATGAATAGTCAATTTCACTTTTCTCATTTCACAGCAAGCTATAATGTTTTCCACCATTGGTGACCCGTTTTTGTGCAAGTTAATATACTGGTTTCCCAAATTGTTGGAGTTCAACATAGACTTTCCTGTGACATTACTGGTAAGATGAAGCTTAATGATTAGCATTCTAGGACAGTATTAGTGACATTTCAAAGACTAGTGAATGGAGATTAGGTGGAAACATTTTAGAGGCTATTTAAACTATGGTCTTAAACTGTGTTGATATGGTTGTTCCATTTATGTTGATAGTTTTCTGCACAACTCTGTGCGTAACACAAATAATTGCACTATTGACATCCGTAGAAGTAAACTTTGTGACGTAGACGCTATTCATTTTGCTTAAATAAAGGATAAAAAAGCGAGAGAATATTATTTGGCAATGGAGGTGGTCTTCCAGGTTGCAATTACCTATTCAATTATTATGTACAGTTCGAACTCAAAGCACTTTGAAGCCACTGGCAATCAATGAAGCCCAGCTTCAATCTCGACTTGTTTTTCCCATAAAATGGATGAAATCACTATAAGCTGCTGATTTATAAACATTTTCTTTAATCACTTAGATATAAGCGTTTAAAGACCTTTTTTTACTTCTTATTAGTAAAATTCAATACTTACTACACATTGCAAGAAAATTCTCACCAAGTTTCTGATGAAAGTTATGACCACCCCGAAATACGAGATGAAATAGTCCATTGCTGAGTTCGTGATCAATCTCACTCAACGGGTGAGTGACTCACTTTTTCTATGTAACTATCCGAACCAGATGGAGTCCGAGATATAGACGCTTACGATGAATATCAGTTCTTCGTCCGTTTAGAATGAACAGTGAATTTCTGTTTAAGAAAAAAGTGCCTAATACTTCGTCTTTTCGCTAATTAATCTTCCCTACCAACACTTCTTCAATGATTCAATGATTTGTGTACTGCTTTACATGGTGTTGTTTTGAGATTTAAAAAATATGATTGCTTCATGTACCAACTCTCTCCATACTTAGATGACATTGCACGTCGTTCAAGTGAAATGCAAACGACTTAGTGTTACCAAATGTTCCGGCGATCTTTTTGACAACTTGGACAGTATGGCCTCGTCCTACGTGAGCGGGAGACGGGCGCAGCGTTACCGGCGATACCGGCGATTTACGCGAGTGCAAGCGTTTACAGCGGGAAACGCCACTAGTGTCCTATGTGCGAGCGATGACGAGAATAGAGGAGAGCGCGTTTTAGTTAGGTTAGTTCCGTACCTACCTTGTCAATCAATACGATGAGTGTTTTTTCTGAATTTCTTACAAAGAGAGACGATTTGCGTTGGCCTGAAGGAGCCCAGCTCTGTTCAATTACATTTCTAATAAACGTTTGCAGAGGCAACCATCTCATGAAATTTATCAATTAAAGAACTAATTCGGGGCTTTATAACTCTTCAGCCTATTCTTGTTTTCTTATTTCGTTGATAAGTGACAACAACATTGTTCTGACTAACCTCGCAAGCACTCGAGAAATGATTTTGTCTCCTACAGACTTGGACAACTCCAATAACCTTGACAACAGATGTAAACAATCGCGCGATTGTAGCGGGAGTAGCGAGAAAAAATCAAACCGATTTGATTTCAAGCCGCGTGTAGCGTGTGCGTGTTAGCGATTTGGGATAAAGCGTGTGCACGCAGGACGCACAACTCTGTTATCGTAGTTTGATCGGAAAATCGCCCGCCCCGCAAAAAACGCTGAACCCACCCGACCCGCTGGTATCGCTAAGGTCCCGCTCACGTAGGACACGGTGTATGAGAATTCTGACGCCAACTCTCATGTGGAAAGTACTCATGAAAAGTACAGGGTTCCGATCTAAACACACACTTCTTGACCTTATTTTATTCACGATTCGAGTGGATAAACTGAACATATATAGATATTTTACATTTATAGATCTATAAAAGGTGTTTGACTGCGAAAGCTGGTCATTCTTAAATGAATGTAATACGTTTCCCACGTTCCGAAACCAAGGTACTGCAGATATATAAAATTATTCTTCATTCTTGGGTGTTTATTATGGAATATAGGTATGGACTTTATGGATATAATAGCTGAATGGACTTCCTTGCCTCCAAACAGCTAAAATGAACCTTGAAGATGGATAGTACCGACTAATACTGGCTGTTGGTTCTACACGTTCAATTGTACTACCCATTATGACCATCTTGGGGCGACTTATAGTAACAACATACACGTTCCAACATCTAAGATACGGATCCTTTCTGTATGCGAGGATACCGGGAGAGGAAGTGGCAGAGGTGGGTCTATACCGTGGCACGAAGCCAAACCTGATTTACCTGAGACAATCAGAGGACAACTATGCAACAGTCATAACTTGATAAGTATTCCGGGTAGATATCAGAACTGGTTTTATTATTCAAGGGAGAATCCCCGTTGCTGACACCGTGTCCTACCTTGTAATTCTTGTACGTAACACTGAAAGGAACCCAACGGAGCGTCCCCTACCGTGAATAGAATATGTTCCCATTATGAGAAACAATGCTTCGCTAAACTTCGAATACAATGGTTCGAAAGCATAACCCGGATCGGAAGTCATCAATATAACATACTTAGGTCATTTTTCACGAACAGAAAGCTTACCGAATCGCTTGCCCACACGGGCAGTCTCTCACTAAGAGAAATCTGAAAGATTTTAATCGGTATTGAAGAATGTTGCTACCTTTATATGATAGACAACCAGAGTGTGATTTGGATATAAAAATAATTTTCTTTATAATGTCGGTGTAATGGTTTATTAACTAGCATGTTCATTCTTATATTGGCCTTACCAAGTATTAGAAGCAACTGAATAGGTGCAGTTACAAAATTGTTTGATTTATATTGCGCGAACAACTGGCCTGAAAGGAAACACCCCCCCCCCCCTCTTCCATCATATTGGGACGTCTTGTTCAATTACAATATTTGAACAAAAGATAAGCTACATTTTTTCAAAAACCGTTCACAATGATTCAAAAGTTGCGGCGAGACCACTGGGATTTTTTGTTAACGATTCCATCACTTTAAATTATTTGCTTGTTGTTTTGAAATTATAGGACTTTTTGCTCATATATATTCTCTATGAATAAATTATTTAAAGCCATTCAAAGCGAAATAGTACTTGTTTCAACTAAATAACACTTAATTTCAAACCAATTTTAGGGGTTTTAACTCATTTCTTGAAACCTTTTTGACAATGTTTACCCCATGGCAATGAAATTCAAGTTTTCCTTCTTTTTAGCAATTGCAGTTGAATTTCGTGAGAGAAACTTCATCTATCAAATCATTTGAAAGATTATGAATCAATGGTGACTACACTGACACAGACAGACAGACTTGTGATGGATATGGTTAGTTGGCCCCTTCCCGATTTTAGATTCCGACGCCTTCGGAGATGAATCAGACGTTACCAAGCGTCTGTTTCATCCTCTGAGCGTGGCGGAGCATTAATAATGTATCCACCTGCTTGGAAGGGGCAACTATACCATTCTATCACCCTCACAGACTCCATATGTATAACTGAATCGATTAAACTTGAGACTCTCAGGAATTATCCTTCATTAGAGGATGTAACACATCTATGATCATTTTATGATATAGGCTAAAAGGATATTAGAGTAACTATGTTCCATTATGAAACTATATCTATGAAACTATACCTAAGCTGTACAGATTATTTTGATCATTTATATGGATCAATACTCGGCGCCTCCATCACAAGAACCTAAATTGAACTAAAAACAATTCAAAAGAACAATCAAAGTGACTGATTCATGCTCACCTATTCGACTTCTTCCACATTCCCAACCGTCCAACAGCTCTTTCATCTGAAACAAAACAGCAGGTTAATTAACTAGATGATCATTACGTTGGTTCCGTTAGTAAAAAGTCATTGTTGGCTCGGGGTTGGTGACGAACTCCCTATACGAATCCGATTGATCTAGCATTGCTATATTCCGTTGATTATCACTCAGAGGTTCAACGACCTGACAGTATCTTCTTCCGTTACTGGGTATTCGAATAGAGGTATTCATTTTTAATGCGCCAAACGACTATTAGCCATTCAAACACAAGTATAAGGTACATAACAAATAAATAATTCTAAATGGAAAACAAATTGATTTCAGTGAGAAAATTGAGTAGAAAAGATTTTTCTGAATTCATCACATCATAATAGACCGTAATTGAACGAGTGTATGACGAGAGAGAAACAGAACGAAGTAAGATTCACGAGCTTAATGCAATTTTTTTCACTAAGAGAAAATATAATTCCAGCAAGAAAAATCGATCGAACAAGGAAATTTACGAAAATCGATTGAAAATAGCATTAATTTAAATAAAGCAATTAATTCCTCCTTTTAAATGACCCATCTTTAAAATGGTAGGTATCCTCAACTTTTCGTTCAACTAAACTAAAATAAAAAAAATTGAAAAAAACCGAAATTACTTCAACCACTCAACCTTTTCATAACAAAATGGAGACCTTAAATGTGATCCAAAACTGGACATTGTTCTTAAATTTTCAAAAATCGCTTGTTAATTTACAAAGATGTATCATGTATGTTCTCCTTCCTACGTAAATCTTTGTTTAACAGATGCAGTATGTGGTACGTTATCTGAAATTGGTTATTAAATACCTTGTCATTGTGTTCTAGTTGCATTTAAAAAATATGTACGTAAGTTTCCTCTGATACCTATAGAAAGTATTATGTTGTAGGGACTACACAAAATATGCACTGCACATTTAGATTATTCTGAAACTGTTCATTATCTTATTTGTTTGTTCCAATTATTCTTTATTCATCCCAATTATAGTTCAGGGGTGTAAGCTATCGGTTGGTTACGATTTAAGAATCAATTACTCTTTCTTGGTATCTGATGAACACGCTTAGACACAGGAAGCTTACATCTACTAACGATTACAGAAAGTTCTATGTAAATATTTAAGTATTATTGTTATTGTTGTTATAGGTACAGAGTTTTTCCAAATGTTGTATTACTAATACGTATTGTTGATCAATATAGTAAATCAGGTATGGTCATGAAATGTTTGATAAATGAAAAGGATTCATTTTTGACCAATGCGACTGCAGTGAGCGGCTATTAATAATAATGACATGAATAAATCTCCAAATAAACTGTCCCCTGATGATGGAGTGTTTTACCACTCCGAAACGTTGGGCGAAAATGAATAAATGAATATACAAAAATGCCAGCCTTCGTGAAAAAACACCCCGCCTCCTGGTGGATAACCTTTAAAGGGGTTAATTTGTTTTTCCTGTTGAATTACAGAGGCTTATAACTGAAAATAATAAACCAGAAGAATCACGTAAGTTGCCCAAATACTCAAGCAAGAGTAGGGAGTTGAGGCTTGCCCCATTCTTTCCCTTTATAGAACTGCGCAAACTTAGCTACGTTAAGCATTTGCATTTGCAAAATTGTTAAGATTTGATGCAAAAACATACTTAAATTGGTGTAGGACAAATATCAAAATTAGTTAGGAATTCATGTAGTCTGAATAGCGTCGATAAAATTTGCATCACCTGCATTAGTGCGTCTATACTATCTTGAAATCCGAAATTGACTTATCCTATGTTTTAATAAGTTGAGTAATTTATTTAATGAATTTTTAAAACATTTTAAGCTGTTTTAGAATTTTTTCCTTGTTCTCTCCAGCTATTTCTGAGTCAACCTGGAAAGCTTCCTTCACGAACTGTTTGTAACTTCGGTTTCCAATTATACGCGTATCGAGGTCTCTCACCTCTCTCCACGACGGCCGGCAACCCAGCTGGTTGTGACAACCCCCACAACAATCATCCCGCCACTTGAGGGCGAACTCACGCTATCGTCTCCCCGCACTAGTTGTTAAGTCATTTGGGGTGACGTGATCGTGAAGTTGAAGAGCTTATTATTAAACAGAACCCCGAAATTAGCTACTCAATCCCGGAGAGCGATCAGTTTTTATCCGACAGGTCGGAGAACCGACGAAAATGCGTTGGGACGCTCGGCCCTTGAGAAGGAACGCTGTGATTTATTGTCCCACGGTTCATTAACATCTGATTTGAGGCTAAGAGAGTTCTAGTGTTCTTCTCACATTGTACTGTAAAAATAAGTTGAGATTCTCAGTCGCCCATGATTTTACACAATTACTGCATGGCCCGAGGAAATTGTAACAGACCTGAAGAAAGCTAAAGGTTATCATGAAAGTATACTAGAAACATCTTGGTAAATATTGCATACATTACAGGGACATCCCAGTACCCAGTTGTTATATGATCACAAATATAAACACTATTGAAACACCTATAAATATTGTTAAAAACTAGACCGAATTCTTAAATGAACAAAAAAGCACGAACATCTGCTGAGAATTCTAGTAGGTATGAGCAGCGCTCGAATGAATCAGCCATTACTCTCTCCATCTCTTTTTCTAACACAGAAATCGAAATTTCTGTGATTCATTGCACTAGAGGGATTTGTTAAATGAAAATTGTAATCGGAAAATACTACAAAAAAAAAAAATACTGAAGATATGATGATTTATCGATCCCTCCACCCCCCTGGGCTCCTCTATTATCCTCCTTCCCAAACTAAATTTGAAAGATATGAAATTGGATTCAAAACTAGAGCAAAGTTCTTAATCGAACGAACACCAAAATGAAAGAAATAGTCCCCCCCTCCCAGATAAGTTCCAACATGCGTTCCTACAGTGAAGAAGAGATAAAGATAAAGATAGTGGAAGTTGAAAGATCAAAGTAAAATAAATCAAAATATAAGCAATAACTGAGAATTGTCATGCCTTAACTACATTTTGGTATATTATTCAATAATAAAATGTAATTACTTTATTGAAATTTTGCGTCTAGAACTAAAAAACACAAAATTTTGGAGCAAAAAAAAAATGCTAACCACTAGCCGATTTATGGTGCCAACATTTGCTCAAAAACAACAGCGTTATTTTAAGCAGTGATCTCGTGATGTAGTGAAGTTGCCCATGCCTTAACTACCTTTTGTTAATCTGAAATGAAATGTGTTCAAATTTACAGTAGAAGTAACGCTACCTACATATTTAGTAGTATTTTTTTTATATGAACTGTGTGTTGGATGTAAGTAATTCTATGTTACAAATATTTACATTTATTAGAAAATGAAGGCAATCATTCTGTAAAATCTGGAAGCGAAATTGGTGGAGCTTTCACTGCCAAATGATGAAGTAATGTTTCTTTCATTTGCAAAATAACGCATTTCACTTTCCTGGCTGAATGAATTAAGGAACGAAGAATTTATGCCTTCAGAGAATTGAGAAGATTAGTCTGCGACACCAACAGGAGCTGTGCAAACAGAACATCTACAGACATGAAGTTCTACATAAAAAGTCGTTTGATGTTTTCTGTTTTTTTTTTTTTTTTTTTTTTTTTTCATTCTTCAAATAGCGGTGTTGATCAACATCAACTAGCCAATAAGGAGAAAACGTTGGAGGGCAAAGAGAGTATGGAGGAGGCAAAGTTGAAAATTCGCTGAATAGCAAAGTTTACCTTCAGCATTCTTTCATTGCTACATGTTATCAGTCGTGACTGATGATTGAATGGAATAGTTGCCCCTTCAGAGGGCTGAGGCGATTACACTGCAGCATCTTAAACGTCTCGAAGGCAACAGTTTCAAGAAACCGGAGTTGGAACAATCCAACACATCAAACTTGTCAAACTTGTTTCACGTTATACCCAAAATTCTTGTTGCAGTCGCATTGCATCTATTCACAATCAGCCATCTCTGGAAATGATACTTATCGTTCCCACTTGTGAATTTTCAATTTTAGTCACATAAATATGGGAACTTTTACTGTTCTCTCTTCTCTTTCATACTTTCTCTCTCCTTCTCTTCCAAGTCCTTTGGGAGAATTTATGGATTTGTAGCCTCGGCTATATAGTGGGACAACAAAAAACCTATTACTGCGTTCAGTTTCAACCCCTGGCCTCAGAGCCCATAAAGATCTCCGCTGCAGGGCATCCCCCACCCCTTCGCCCTTTGAAATAAAACATTCTTTCAGTTCTACGCCTGTTTCACCAACAGCCCTCTCGTTCTTCTCCCCAAGACCGTCTTTTACGAGGGACACGATATTTATTGCGGGTCCTGAAGAGAGGAAGGTGGAACGTTTGCGCTGGAAGGCGTCTACGCCGGGAGTTGTGAATCCGCCCGCGATACTGTTTTGGTGGTATCCACTTACTTATCACTCTTCGCAAGGCGAGCGACGCTCCGTTGATTATTATCATCACAACGTTATTAGTAATTACGGAATTGAGAGTTGGATTTCAATTACACTATTGAAAGCAATACTTAGATCATCCAAAAACCGATTTTTTAATCAGCCCATTATCTACTTGATTTCAACATTTTGGCATAGTATAATAACCAATCACCAGGATGATAAAAAGCGCCAATAATTACTACCACCGCATATCATATTCTTCCAAATATATTTTTGATGTATTAAGTGTAGAGGAGTACATGAATGAGAACTGGATGAGGTATTTTTTCATTTTCGGTAATAAACCGATTTAATGGACAAAGAAAAAAGGGGATTTGGCTAGGTTAGCCAAAAACTAAAGCATTTTTTTTGCTATGTTCTGCAACTGTGGTTGGTGACCACTGTATGGTACCTGCTTAGTCGAGTCATTTCGGCTGTTTGCCTCGCAAACATATCGTTATCGCGTTTATTTTTGCAATTTGGGTTTGGTTTTTTCTCAACTTTTGGGGTCATCAACCTCCACTATTACACCTCAACTATATCGGTTTAAACTTCGCTGTCAGTGGGTGCGGAGTTACGGATAAATCATAAACATGGATTTTTATGGTACGAGTACCTTCCTTCAGAATCTTCGAAGACGGTTTTCACGCTTTGCCAACAGACGTTCGTGACGGTTACGAACCGGTTTCGTGACGGTCTTATGTGAATAGATCTTTAACTCTCAAATAGCGTGTTTTAAGACTCTTTCAGAGCAAATTGCCGATCGCCTAAAATGAAACAGGACCTCCTCTTTTCGTCGTAGAAATCAAAGCAACGAATTAGACACGCACGAGAAAAAGGAGTGCACATCATATCTTTTCTACCACGGTGTAAATTTCAGCTCCATGTTTAAACTTTCTTCTTCAATACCTTCCTTCTTCTTTTACCAATCATTCTCACTGCCTACGCACAGTCTCCTGTGGACATCCAAGATGCTGATATAATTGCCGTGGTATTTTGTCTCAAGAGTTCCTTTTGAAATCGAGTTTTCAGGTCTTATGTAATAGAATTTTGGTACAAGCAATGCGTTGGTGGATATTTCATTTTACCTAGCTTGACATCAGTTATTCTACTCGTGGAATTCTACGTCGGGTCCAATTGCAGCACATTACACCATTGTAGGTATTGAAATTTCATGTCCTCAATTTCAGCACCCTATTGTGGGACGTTTGAAATCGGATGAGGGCGAAACTGATTGTCTGAATGGGTCCCAATAGCTCTTTTCTGTGCTAATTAACTTAGAAGGCTGAAATTTGTATGATAGATTCATTGGGACACCTGAAATCAAACGAGGGCGCTCCTGTTCAGCTGAGGGAGCCCACGGGGTGCTTAATGATAGAGTGTACTAGGGGCCTCACAGCAGGACTTAAACGCCGTGTCCCACGTGAGCGGGAACTAAGCGATACCGTCGGGTCGGGCGGGTTCAGCGCTTATTGCGGGGCGGGCGATTTTCCGATCAAACCATGACAACTGAGTTGTGCGTTATGCGTGCACACGCTCTACCGCAAATCGCTGATACGCACACGCTACAAGTAGCTTGAAATCAAATCGGTTTGATTTTTTCTCGCACTTCTCGCTACAAACGCGCATGTGTACACATTTGCTGCCAAGGCCGAAAGAGTTGTTAAAATCTGTTGGAGTCAAAACCGTTTCTCGAGGATTTGCAAGGTAACAGGAGGGTTATGTTGTAGCTACTTATCAACGAAGTAAGAAAACTAACATCTTTATGGTGTTGAAAGAATCCGCACCTGAAGAATAAGTTGAAGAGTCACGAATCACTCGAATGAGTGACAAATTCCTGAGACGGTTGCCTCAGCAATTGTAGATTAGAAATATAATTGAACTGGACTACTCAGGCCACCAAAAATCGTTTCTATGTAATAAATTAAAAATAAAACACTTATCGTATCGATTGAACCGTAGGTACGGAATTAACCTAACTAAAAAGCGCTTTACTTCACTCGCGGGAGCGTCCGTGCATTGGACACTAGGGGCGTTTCCCGCTGTAAACGCTTGCGCTCGCTAAAATCGACGATATCGCCAGAAACGCCGAAATCACCCGGTCCCTGATCACGTAGGATGGGGTCCAAGTACTCAGTGAAGGACGCACGTTTTCCTGCCATTTGAGGTTATTACGTACTCGTAATAGGACTTTCGATCCTACCAATCGAAAGCTGAGATCGTTTCAAGTTCCCGCAAAAGAATAAAAACGTAAACATCCCTATTTTTGCTAAAGTTATTGAATTTTAAAATTTGGAAGAAGCTCGCTCGTTTCCATCCATTTGACTTCAGAAATAGATTACCTCCCAGACGCGCGTCCAAACTTACGAGTGGATCGTTTTCCCGCGTCGATTCGTTGTTCTATCGGTCGTTACGAGGATAATTCTTCTTATTCTTCTCAGAATTGTTGGCGGGGAAATTCAGTCTTGATTTAAAAAAAAAAAAAAGAAAAGAAAAAAAAAGTCTTTTCTACTCAGTCCTTGTCAAGATGTTAGTGAGAGTGGATGCTTGTTTGTGCGAGGGCTTTTTATTCTATTGTTATTAAGTGCCCTGAGCTCTTATAATACCTACTTCGCTAAACCTGAAATGGGCAAGAAATCATTTCACAATTTCGGCGGTTTAAAAAAGATCTGAGTTTCGCTTGAATACATAGTAGAGATCATCTATTGAGGATCTGCGGTCCTTCACACTATTTGGTAGGACGAACCGCGTCCTACGAGCAGGACGCCGACCGAGATAGACTTTCAATGTACGAACGTCCTTTTGGAAGGACCTCCAGGCAGGACGGACCCCTGTACACTATCATTGATGTTCTACTTAACCTTACGTGCTAGAATACAAACGTGGCCTTTTTATGGCATCTAGAGAAGATGAGAGATAAGGTGAAGAGTTTAGATACTGAACCACTGACTACGTCTAAAGACATAAATCAGTCATTACATAGAAGGGTTATTCTAACACAAAAATAATAAACACCTGTATGTTAATGTTCAACGTTTTTAACCATTTTTAGCCATTCTGGCGCCGGTTTTTGGTTTCAAATTTGTAGTTGAAGGCTTTAAAGTGCCCAGAATCTTATTTTTGGATTGGAAATGAAAAGTGTCGGGATACGAGAGTTGCCTATCATTTGAACTTACTGTGCTGACGGCTGTTTCGCAGGTTTCCGCAAGGGCGGCGAGCGGTTGGCAAAGCTTGGAGAACTCGGCGGGGGCTAAAACCCCCAAGTTGGTGAGCGGGGAGCCATACAGGGGTAGACAGCTCCGCAACCTGCTCACGTGCTTCCTTTCCTCTTCGAGCCAGTCCTGGCAGACGTCCTTCACCCTATCCCCTGGAATACCAGAAACCAACAGCAACGCGTTAGTTTATACTTTCAAGAACTGCATCATCTCATTATACAGGATCAACTCTAAAGTACCTCTTGTGGATAGGGAAAAGTGCCCCATACGGCACCCTTGAATCCATACGCAAAAATCCTCCTTATCCGATGTGAGTTTTGAGCAGCTTAGATAAATTCCTTCAGTTAGGGAAACGGATATAGAATCCAGTAATCAGAGAAAAATTGTATAACGTACATAACCATAAATACAAAACTCCATAAAATCGTTATAAATCATTAATCAAATTAATTGTTTCATTTTCACCCCCCCCCCTCTATGTTTTTTCAACTTAGTTTAGTTGGGACAACCTCAGCATCACGCATCACATTGATGTCAAAAAAGATTGCAAATACACTACTTCCTCGCTGTATTTTTCACTAATTATCAATTTCCAACTTATTTGTCCGTTCTTTTTTTCAAAAGCTCCAGAAAAATTTTTTTTGACTGTTTGCGATTCGGTCAGATGCTCTTTGAACATTCACAACTCTGAATCAGCATTTGTTTTTGCATATTGTTGCTTACAGAACCGAGAGCTCCAGCATAATAAATAGAATGGTAAACCCCTGAGAGGCTCATGATTTCGTAATAAGCGCTGTGTCCCAGGATGCCTATATCGTTACTCCTATGGCCGATTTTGCAACTAATTTGCAACTGAATGTGCCACATACAGATTTCTTAAGTTAAACTCCGTGTAACAATACAAAGTCGAACAACAAAGCGAAAAAAAGTTTGGAAATTCAAGGATCTTTTTTGAATGCTCCAAAATAAGAATTTCAGAAATTCCATTTTCTAGAATTTAAAAGTTGTTTAACATAGTTACATTTTAGGGGCGCATTAACTGGAATTAAGGGAAGTTGTGCTCTGCTAACATAGGTAGATCATCATAAGTTATCAACACATTTCTTTAGTAGCAATTTAGACAGTCAGTTGAGGGTTTGATTGCCTGTTTCAACCGTTTGATGAACATGATAATTTGGTACAAAGATAGTAGCTGAGAATTTATTTTGTCATGATTTGCGGATCAGCTAGCAAATGATGCCGCGCGTAACTGGCTGGAAGACGCTACTCCTTCGTTCTCTTGCGTGAAAGTTTCGAACTACTCTGATGGCTGATGGAGTCCAAGAAGACCGCTAGGAGGCGCTAACAACCCGTTTGCTCGCTGCCGCTAAAACCCATTGAGATATTTCGGTCCCCTCTGTGCCGAGTTGCTAACACCGTATCGGTGAGATTCAAGCAGACTTGAAAACCGCATCTAAATTAGGGAATGGAATCTATTCGGGAAGATATGCAAAAGTGAGTAGATATGAATACTCAGGTAAAAACCAACAGGCAGAATGAACTGGAAATATTGCACAAGGCTCCTTGTTATACCATACACCTTAAATCCACTGCAATGCTGCTGGCATTGATTTGTTGGCGATTCTCCCATTCAAGACGAAATTGAGTCCGTTGAATATTGCTGAATATTATTGCTGATGTCATTTTCAGCCTTTTTCCATAACAGTTCTTGTCATTTTGATTACCAGTCAATTCTGAGTTAAATATTAATTAATTTTCATACCTAAGTTTAGGGTTTAGGAATGCCCTAAAGTCATTCCCTCTACTGTCGTTCAACACCATAATATTTAACACTTTGTGGTTCATCCTAACTATCCTAGGTCCTGTACTGTAGTACGTACTGCATTGGACGGTAGGGTGGGATCCCTAGTTACACACTAAAGGATCATTTTTGGAAACACACATGAAGCCGCTATTTTTGCACACTTTACGTGTACATTTTAATGACATTCATAGTTTAGAAGCTGCCGTCCGAGCGCTTGCTTAATTATCGGGCCAAAAAATGTATTGAACTAAATGCACATTTTGCCGAAGAATGGGACAACTTAAGTGTAATGTATCCAATCACTTTAGGAAAGAACTAGGATTATGATGATTTCTATATATGTATTCGCAGCTATGTATGATTTCTTACAAAAAGCCCTTGGTTCCCAGAACAACCCTCAATATGTGGCCATGTAATCGGAAGGTGGTTTGATACCCTAGGATCAAGTAAATAATTTCCGATCTCGTAGATGGTTTTTCAACGTGAGATGTGACCTTTTTTGGCATTAAAATTTCGACCTTACGGCCCTGAAAACCAGGGGTGTGATCTGTGTTGTAGTGTGGAGGTAGAAAATGCGTTCCATTTTGTAAGAAGGTGTAGGGCACAATGTGCAGTAAGACAAAGGTATTTGGGTAGATCCGAGTTTGGATAATCTGGGGTTGATTAAGGGTGTGAGCCCAGTAAGGAATTACAGCCATACGGTGCGAGCTATCAACAAATTGAATAGGACCTTTTCTAAAGTATTTTCACTGTGCTTGAAGGTGGTGGAACCCGTTTTTCATTTTTCGATGTTTTAGTGCCTCAAATCTTCGATTGAAACTTGAGGTCACCTCTTGACCCCGCTTTTTTAATTTTAGTTTCCGATTCTCCGTTGAATTTGGAAGAGAAAATAGATCGATAAAATTTGTTTTAGAGACTTCGTTTCAGAGTTATTTCACTTTTTGCAAACAACAAAATCGACGAATTCATTTAGAAAAAACCCTTTTCTCCAATTATGTTCAATATTTTCTAGATTTTGATCACATTTTTGAAATCAGCATCAAATTTCCTATCAACATAAGCCAGTTTACATCATCACCAATCATTGAGGATTGACATTTCAATTCTTGCGTCAAATGGTAGTAACAACTCAAAACAAATTTTACTAGACAAGTTTTATTGACACTTTTTATTCATCTAAAATTACCTACGATTCAAATGGACCCCCTTGTTTCTGTAAACAGAAAGCCCAATATCTTTGAAGGAGTAAACGCAGCAGTTGGCATTTTTCGACGTGTTGCAACACAACTGACTAGAAATCTCTTTTCAGCATATTTTTTTAACTGCATTTAAGAATCAACAAAACAACAGTTTCTTGATACTGGTTGTTCACTCTGAACTCAGCTCATTATTATCAAGTCAACCTAGATTGGTTCACAAGACGGCGCGCAGTTTCAGATGTTCTTAAAAATAGGTGTAGGGATGGTTTTTCCGCCAAATTAAAAATAGGTAGGTATGATCGCATTGAATACTTGTCACTAATTTGCGAAAGCTGTTTAATGAGTAAAATACTGAATTATTCGAGTGCTATCAAATTTTTCTTTTTTTTAAAACATTTCCTCAACAACCAAAAGTTTAGGAAAACTCCACTTCCTCAAATCGTTAGCGCTTCAACTGTGATGTCAATCCTCCGATGAAGACTGTTTATGATGAAAACTGGGTTCTGTTGATAGGAAATTTGATGCTAATTTCAAAAATGTGGTCAAAATCTAAAAAAAATATTGAAGATAATTGGAGAAAAGCGTTTTTTCTAAAATAATTCGTCGATTTTTGTTGTTCGCGAAAAGTGAAATAACTCTGAACCGAAGTCTCTACAAAAAAGTTTCATCGATGCATTTTTGTGGAATTTTTAAAAAGCAACTTTGTTCTCTCTTCGGAACAAAACATCTGTAATTCAAGAACTTTCCAACGGCCCTATTGATAAACTATTTTAATTCGGACGTTATTTTAGAAATGTTCGATTGAATAGGGAAAAACGTTGGTATTTAATGTGAAATTCACGTTTTCATCCAAACTCGACTTGCCACAACCAATGGGTTTCGCGACTTTTCCGGGATTTCCAGGATCTCGGGCCCTATATTTTAATCAGAACTTTCGTCTATCTTATTAATTTTTGGAATATCCCGTCCGAGCATAGAAAAAGGCCTGAAATCCCTTTATTGGTTGAAACAGGAAGCCCGAGAAGTTCACCGTTCGATACAGCTGAAAAATACAGGCACCTACAAAAAATCCAACGTCAAGCTAATTTTTTTGTGGTAAGTCAATTATGGGTGACAGACGTGGAATTAACGTTAATATTAATTAAATCTACGTTTTTCCACATACAAAATTTCAATTTTCGCAATAATGTCAAGCGTAAAATGTTTTTTTAGCAGTCGATAGTTTGCTCGAATAAAATAGTTTCTAAACAAGTGAGCTAGTAAGCACCTCCTACTCTATAACTACTAGTAATAATAAAATACACCCTCTTTTGTATAAATGAATTTTGTACTTAATGCTCACATACTAATGTCTAATGTGTTGCATGAACCAGAACACGCGGATACATAACGAGAAGACTTTCAAATCTTAACTGCTCCTGCACAGCCCATTATGCCAAACCCGCAACACGTAACGGTTGCGCGTGTAGTCCTATCGGGCGCAATCCAGGCTTCACCCATCAGATACGAGTAAGGGCAAATTCTGTGGAGAATATTGACTGAGGTTTGAGCAGTAAGCAGATTGAAAATTTATTAAAATTCACTAGTGATTCAGTCATTTTTTATAACATGGGTCAGCAAAAAATTGATTAAAGAAAAATTCATGATCAAATTCAGACAACAACGGAATAAAAAACGTGATATATTCCTTTGAATTTCTTAGTTTAGATATGATTATTGTACCTAGTAGGTTAATTGAAGTGCTCATAAACTTCAAAGGAATGGTTTAGCAAAGTTTACGTAACTTTGAATCCTTGAAATGGAATAACTGTGTTCAAGAATTGGAATCAATTATCGATTTTATATATTTTAGTAAATTTCTTATTTCCTAACTTTATAGCAACTACGTAGTGAAATACAGACTCAGCCGGTGAACGAATTTGGGAAATATATTTGTAGAAATGTTCAGATTTAACCTCTTAAGAAACGTACGACAATGTTGTTATTTTCGATCGTAATATACATATGTATGTGTATAGGGTTTATAAGATACATGTCACTAAATAGTTCAACCGGAAAACCCATCCGAAAACAGGTTATGAATTGTGAAAAACTTGAGAACATATTGGTAAGTAATTAATGCATTAGAAGGTCCTCTCTCGGTCCGGTTTTTGTGTGATCACAGTTATACTCTTAACTATAAAATTTTTATTAATCACTAGATAAATCACTAACCGAAAAAAAACACGAAAATCAAACGTATGATGAAAATCAGCAGCAACGAATGAGCCGCGCACTGAATGGATCGTCTTTTACCCATTTACCCACTTGGATAATGAAATTTAAATGTTCATGAATACGTGGTTCAAAAAAAGCATTCATGTACGCTGTACGCACGATATCTATCCCGATTAAAACGGCGCTTATTATATGTTTATAATCACGTGTATAACTGAGCGTAAAAAAAAACGGACGATTCAAAAGAACGAATACTGCATTAAAAAATGCCTGAAATTTTCTGGATAAAAATCTGGAAATTTTCTGAAAAATCCATTCTTGGTACGACGACGCCCCAATTCTTGAGCCAGCTCTCTCACTCAATTTAAAGTGTCCTTTAAGGGCTGTCAAAGTTTTGTAAAATCCCTTAAAACCTCAAAACAAGTCGAAGCGGCCTAAATGTATACCTATTTGAAGAACATACCTCGAGGAATCCAATGAGCCCTCCCCAGGTCCTTAGGTCAAACCATTCCCGATCTATGGCCCGATTTATGGTGCCAACATTTTTTTTTGGTTTACTATTGTTTGTTTGTAACCTAGTGATGCTGATAGCGTCGAGTTGTAGTGAATGTGGATACTGGAGTGATAGCCGATGTGGATACTAAGTATACAAGTCTTGTAGTTTGTAGCCGATACACGGGTCGAAGCATTCAGATATGCATGAAACGCTGATAATATATAGGTAAATATTATTCAATATTATTACTGGAGTTTATTATTCAATATTATTACTGTGGTAAATAAGTATTCTTTCACTGGGGTTTATTATTCAATTAAATTGCGTTCATGATTTGAATTTCTACTAAGCTTTGGAGTGTGCGTGTTTCACAGGGATAGAGCGATTATTGAATTTCAGGAGATATGAATGGAGCACGTAAATCTGTTCTCAACCAAAATACCTATTTGGATTGATCAGTTGATCATATTTGTGTGCCTCCTGAAATTCAATAATCGCTCTATCCTGTGAAACGCGCACACTCCAAAGCTTAGTAGAAATTCAAATTATGAACGCAAGCCAATTTTTTTCATGTTTCTGATGGCAAACACCCCCAGGATCAATAATTAGAATTATTCTAATAGGCGTCTTTACTGACAAAGCATTCCTTCTCAGGGACGTCCTAAAAACACATTTCTGAGTCAGATGTTGGTTTGAATAGCTGCCTCCGTGAACTTTTCCAAAAGAAGAACAGCCCTCAACTACTAAATCATGAGTACAAAATCCAAATAAATAGATTCCGTAAGCACTAAGATCGTACTGTCATAAAAATGATATTACGAAATTCAATCATTAGTGTCATGCAAAACCTTGACAACCGAAAATCCAATTTTTACGAAATCTGATTCGTAGTGGTGTCATATTTAATTCATTATCGATAAATTGAAATTTTAAGAAGAAGTACGTACCTGTAGTAACGTGAAGAGGAGGAATGTTGACTATCAAGATCTCTGCTTCGAGGAGAGACACGTCAGCTTCTCGATCAACCTCAGCCTGACTTCCGGCCAGCCGAACATCTGGCCACCCAACGATCCCGAATTCTATGGCCAGAGGTTCCAGCAACTGAGAGACAGTTTCTGGCGAGCATCCTTTCAACTGTAACACAAAATACCGCAATGTTAGAAAACTCTTTTTGTTTCATGTTTAAATCAGACTGGGAACAGGTATTTAGCTTTTAGGTCAGAGTCATTTTCTTGAAAATGAAGTGTATGTGTAAGTGAATGCGTGTGTGCCAAAAAAAATTTATATTGACTACTGTACTTTAAATTGTCTTTAAAGATGAGTTGTAGGTACGTAATTTTGGCCATGTTCAATATAGTCAAACACTTCACTATAAAATTCACTAGAAAAGCACTGCAATTGACAACAAATAGTAAAATGATTAAAGTAATAGAAATAACTTGGAAGGTAAGGAAGGAGGTACAGTTTACTGGGTAAAAGAGTTAGCAGCTTGCTTGAAACTCGTCAATTGAATAAGGCAATAAATTTATAAGTAAGAATGCATATCGTTTAGGCGATTGTGGTTTTAGAAGTCGCACTTGTGCTGATAAAATATTGACACATTTAATACACCAATAGTTCCTACTATTCCTCATGGTATTGAAGCGAAAGAATTGAAGATACATAGCCGAGGTGCTTCTTGTGTTATGAAATTGTCGTGTGTCCTCAACTTATTCGTGTGATAATGTAGAATAGGAATTTTAAAATATAATATTTGAAATAGGCAATATTGTAAGGTCGACAAACGCTGTTTTTTTATTGGTTTTGTGTGGAAAACCCAAAACTGCTCTCATGGGTTGCCGTTGTACTCCGAAAAATAAAGAAGACAGTGGTGTGCGGCCCTAACAGAAAACGACATATCGCCATACTGTGGAAAATTGAGAAATTTGCTGCTGAGCACCACTGTTATTGACAACTTTTCCGTCCAACTTCTTGGAAGAAAACTGTGCTGCTTCTGATAATATGATAGGTACTTTACTTTACCAGGGCGAGGGAGGTTGCTGGGGAAGTAAGGCTCGAAAATGGCAGGACAGGGTTGAATGAGATTTTCAAAAGGTAATATATGGATTGCATTGCTCATTTCCCCTTAACCCTTAATGGCCCAATGTATCTTTTTGGAAGACCATCTGTCAGCATATTAAGGGTTAAATGTCAGTGTAAGTTGAAGGGAGCTTAGGACTCACAGTGAGTGGCTCATTATCAAGCTCACTTAACTAGTTACCACTTCCAGTTTCAAGAAACGGAAAGGGAAAACTATCTTTATCGTTTACAACTATTTTTGTCAATCTCAATAGCCATTCAGCGTGTTCAAATCAAACGCCGTACGGGACGACCTTGTCTGTCCCTGGTCTCAATGAAGAAGGCGGCTTCAGGTCATCACCTCCGTGAGGAAATGATCCAGTTGATTGAAGGTTGAGATCAAATATTTGAGAGGCGGTATGAACGACCTAAGACAATGGGAAGCAGCAATGAGCCAACCTCACTCCGGAGCTGATTGACTCTCGTCAGGACAATGCCCCTATTTTCAACGAGTGGTGCGTACGTCACCGAAAAACTCCTTCGCCTACAACATTATATGTTTCTAAATATAATTTGTAGACATGAATAAAAACCGCAGTTGAGTTCTTAAGACATCCACAAAATTAAACTGTTTCGATATGTAAAAACGCTGCAAATTCTTTCACTGGGGGTTATTCAATGATTCATGATTTGAATTTCTACTAAGCTTTGGAGCGTGCGTGTTTCACAGGTGATAGAGCGATTATTGAATTTCAGGAGATATGCAAAGAGCACTTAAATCGGTTCTCAACCAAAATACCTATTTGAATTGATCAGCTGATCATATTTGTGTGCCACCTAGACTGGGGCGTTGTCGGACAATATTGATTTTTCCTGAAAATTTCAGACTTTTTGCTTCAGCCGTTTGGAAGAAATTGTGCGTACGGCGGACCGCGGACGGACGGAAAAATTTTATTGCAGGTTTGGATTCTACACCCTTTGGAACGTAAACCGTGAAATTTTCATCCAGTAGTTCCGGGAAAAATCTCTAGACGACGAAAATAACTATCAAAAACTTACAGCTGGAATGCGGTCATATTTCTCGGATCTAATGAATGAATTCAAATTGTGTTTAGAAACATGCTTCTTTTATTTATATGCTATAAAGGGTAAGAAAATGTGATTATTGAACACCGGATAGTTATAGAATTTCACAATCAAAGTCGGTAAATCAGTAGTTCTCTAAAGTTCTGAAAACGATACGTATAATTACGATTCAAAATAATTAGGTTCAAAATGGCTTGCAGTGCAGATGGATAATACAGCAGGTATTACGTCGCAGTTTTTAAATGAACGAAAAAAGGAGAAAAAGTTTCCCGCGTCTTGTTAGTTGAATACAATTTTTATTGATTCTTTCGAGGTGCGGCTAGTCATGGACGCTAATATTTTTTCTTCTAGCTGCAGGCACGACCTTCCCGAAGCCTCAAAGCGATAAGGAAGGATCCTCGAGCCGTCTTTTACGATCCGGGCTCCTTTCGTCAGTCGAGCGGAGCTTTGAAATGAAAGTTTACCCACACCAAGAAAGTTTATTATGTATTCAGCGTCACCGGACCGTCAACGGCGATATCATCAGTGTACCACTGCCGAACGCGGAAGGACGGGCCGGAATCGAAATTATGGATCTACGATCAACAGTAACGAGGAAATCCTTTGATGGAAGCCGTGGAGAGCATCTCGATGAAAACGTTTGGGCATCAAGTTTTTATAATGGATTTTCAAGGGACCGTAACACACAGCACCTGTCAAACCAACTTTGCACAGATACTAGTTGACATAATGCGAACATTCCTTGTAAGCCACAAGCTTAATCTTAAATAATAACTTTGATGCTAATTACATACATTTGGTGGGGGGGGGGGGTATGATTAAAGACTCTGTCTCACCCATTGACAACTTCCAAACATTGATAACATAGAGAAATTTAAGAACTGTGTACAGGGCCGACCAAACTGTGCATATGCCAGAAGTTAGTAACGCATAAGACAAAAGTCAGTAACTTTGACGCTAAATATCTCCCTTAAAAGAAATATTGCCCTCACCAAAATGTTTTCTCAGTTTGATTACATATCAAAGAACATAAAAACACCCCCAACAAATTTTTGAAAATTGAGGATGACATTCAAAAAATATTTTAAAATTTTCAAAATTAGGAAAAAAATTTCAGAAAAAAAGACTTTTTTCTCCCTAAATTGTTAAAGCCTGTTCTATTAGCTTCAAAATAGTTTTTTTGGGGGTTCTGTAAGTCAAAAAACAACGGAGTTATGGCCAAAAAACTACATACAGGTTTCGTCAATTTCGGAATTAAGGCCTATACCGTACCTAGGCAACCCGGCGACATTTCACAAAACCACTTGGCAAATATTTTTTTCTTATAAAAACAAACATTTATGCCAAGTTTGATCAAAATCCGAGAGGGTCACCTGCAACGATAGGTCGATTTGACGTGGAATGACCCATTTTTATGTATTATAGACTCATTTTGACCAAAATCTGGTTTGGTTTACCAAATTAGGTAAAATTAGCCATATAGTTTTTTCATGACCCAAACTTTAGTTGTAACAAAAGGTCAAAAAATGTAATGCTCTTTCCAACGGTGAGTCCAATTAATCCTTCCAGTAATGTAGTAACAGATTAGTTGGGCAAATATATCGGAATCTGTAATATAGCTTTTCCAAGTCAGATTCAGAAATTTCCTAACCAATTTCAGAATTTTCCATTTCAATTTCAGACTTTTCCATTTCAATTTCAGAATTTTCCATTTCAATTTCAGAATGTGATCAACATCCGGGTGGGAGCGTAAAAAAGTGGGATAAAGTGAAGGAAATAAGTAGGTAGCACACAAAATGTATTAATAAAATTAAAAAATTATCACGAGAGGTGAGAAGGAACTGGTTCATCAAATTGATAAAATATGCGCATGTTTTGCTTCCGAGTCTGCGAAGCAGCGGAAGCCTTGTGTTCACTTTCGGAAGCCAAACAATTTTCGTTGTCCGAATTCAGAATTTCCAGTCGTATTTTGCGTTTCATAGCCTACTAAACAAATTTGGTTCCGTGTCTGTCTGTCAATCTGTCAGTCCGCATTTTGTTGTTACAGCCATAACTTCCACAATTTTGAATGAATTTAGCTCATATTTTTAGGGATTTTGCAGATAAGGTCTCTTGAGGTCCTATACCAATTTCATCTCAATATAATCAGCGGTACGCTCTGCGCATGCGCTAACGTGAAATTTTTGAAATAGGTATAACTTTTTGGCTGTTACAAGAATTTCACGTTAGTTCGTTTCACGTTATCAATTTCGATGAACCAGTTCTTTCTCACCTCTCGTGATAATTTTTTAATTTTATTAATACATTTTGTGTGCTACCTATTTATTTCCTTCACTTTATCCCCCTTTTTTACGCTCCCACCCGGATGTTGATCACATTCTGAAATTGAAATGGAAAATTCTGAAATTGAAGTGGGAAAGTCTGAAATTGGAATGGAAAATTCTGAAATTGAAATGGAAAATTCTGAAATTGGTTTGGAAATTTCTGAATCTGACTTGGAAAAGCTATAATTCTAGTGTGATGAAAACTAGTGGCCTCGGTAGGTATAAAACACAATATGGTTTAGGGAAATTACAGCAAATAGTACTGTAACAACCCTCTTATGATATTATCATTTTTCGCAATTAAACGCGATTCAAGGAACAGGGAAACCCTCGGAAGGAGTGGGTAAGGGTATAGAGGGGTAGTGCCACTGTATAAATTCCGAGTGTCCGCTACGGGAACACTTATCCCGTATTCCTCGATAAAGCTCTCAACCCTTAACAAGTGTCTTGCCATTTGTTCTCCCCATCAAGCAATAAACACTTCTACCCTTTCGGTACTCGGATTCATCTTATACATGAAGATCCCCGGGGCGTTCTTTAGCGGGACCGTTCTTTGTGTTGAGTTGAACGAGGTAAAGGCAGTAGGAAAACTGGCCTTCATTCTAACTTGATACCTACAGATTCCTGGGGCGCCTGTCTGGAGGTAGGACTGTTCTCTAAATTTAAATAGCAAAAACGATTCCATCTTTGACGATACAAATTCCCGGAGCGTCTTCAAAGAGGGGACCGTTCTGTATCTCAAAGTTGATTGTTTCTTCTTTCTTTTCTCTATCAGACTCCTGAGGCACATTTCCGAAACTGGGACTATTTCTATGGAAATTTGCGGCAAATACCAGCTATTTCATATTTGCGCACACAAGTCCCTGCGGCCAGACCACTTCCACGTGACAAAACTTGAAATCAGCGAATGGGGCAACTCCCATCCCTGTCACTAGTAACTAGGGAACTCTCGGGACAGCTCTAGTCAAGTAGTCAAGAAGAATAGAGACCCAAGGACGATCGATTTATCGACATATAGTTTTTACTTGTATTTTACTAGACAAATTTACATGTTAGAGCCAACCTTTGCTCCACAAGTATCGACAAAGGAGCTCGCTGGATAGACGATCTGTTGACACCTGAAACCAGATTGAATATTCTCATTTTAGAGTGTTCTCTGGTAGATAAAAATTAGAAAACAATGTAAGGTAGATGGAGCCAGGACAAGTGGGTTTCTCAACAGTTTTCCGCAGTTCGTCATGCTCAACGGTGTCGCAGTTACCGGTGTCGGTTAATTACTGTGGGGAGCTTGGAAGGTGACGTTAGAACGTGACAGATTCGCCAAAAAGCACGCGCTGCTCCGAACGAGACAGTTTCAACGAAATGAGAAATATCTGTCTTCATCATTGTATCATTTCATGACGCCAGACGAAAAGCGTGATTGATAGGGAGGAAAGAGGGCTCCCCTCCTCCAGGACTTGGGATATACGATTTTTTGACTTCGCATATTATTATTATACTCCCTCATTGTGTTATTCACCTATTTCTTTTTAACCTGCGTAGCAAGGCCATTAAACTATATGTATATATTATGTACCTATCACAGACCTCGTCTGAATTTACATAGATCATGATTCACGTAGAAGGGTGATTCTAATACAGAACTAATAGAACTGTATGTAATAGTTTGCAATTTTTCCTTCCAATATAAACTATACAATAAAGAGGACTGAAAAGTGAACGTTGAAATCGTCAGGTCAAGGTATATAGTCGCTAAGAAATGAACTTCAATGATTGTGACAGATTGGAATCGCGTAAGGGAGATTGTCAGTCACATTACTGGTTCCCTTTTGTAGACAGAGAAAGTCGAATGAACAAGAAGGCGATGGACGTACGGGGGGGGGGGGGGGGGGAGCTGGTGTGGAAACGGATGTGCAGAGTGCTAGAGAGCCCAAAGAAAATAGCGGTGCTTGGCATCCGAAGAAACTATCGCGGTACAGACGTAAAAGCTGATATCAAAGTACCTACAATGGTGTAACATGTAACTACCTACTAAACCTCCGAAATACCCCTTTCTGATTATTATTGTTGAACAAGTGCTTGGAAACTAAGGAGATTAGGACGCCTAAAAGTTGAATAAGTTGAGTTGGTTTTTTGTTCTCCTAGATCGAATTAATCTATCATTATTTATCTAAGTGCTCGGTAACGTACATTGGCGCAGTCGGTGTATGCTTTACTTATTATCATGGACCCGAAAAACTACGGTTTCGTGAGCAAAACGGGAAAACGCAGTTTCCCCAAACGAAGTTTGGTAACCAAAGTAGTTGGGTATGTCTTCCTTTGGAGTCACATTGCTACCCACAGAGAGCTTATATCTATCGGCGTTATCCGTTATCTGCTTAATCAAGACTTCGGTCAAAAGACTATTTCAGTACCAGCGAGTAGTGGTCTTTTGCAACACTTGCCCGTTTATGGAGAGGTTTTCGAGGGAGATGATGAGTTTTCCGATGGTGAGGCTGCGGCTAATGGGTATACCACACCTCCAGGTTCAGATTGTGAACGGACCAACACGATGACGATTTTCTAGCACATGCTCGATCAACAACAACAATCAAATATCTGTTTGATCCAAGAAGCTATGAGAACTATGGTAGCAGCATTCAGGGATATCTAGTCGGAACCAAAACCATCCAAGGTAGAAGTTTCAAAATTTGATGGGAAAAATTGAGATTCAAAATCATGGATTACCTTATCTGAAAAAGCGTACCTACTGACTCATAAAAAATTATCAACCATGAACTCAATTTTGACTCTGGTTCTACCGCTCACAAGTGGTTTTACTCTTGGATGTTGGAAGGAGACCAAGGCCACTGGGAGGGATGGGAATCTTCGTTTTTCGATGCTTTTGAGCAAAATTCAATCCGTCTTGCCCAGAAAACACTTTCGTTCAGTTACACAGTGAGATACTCAAGGACTATTACTATGAAAAGGTGCGTCTAACCCGTTTAGCACTTGGAGATCTGTCGGACCGTGCTCTTAACGTTATAGTGATGATGAGTCTAACGGATTACATGCAGGGCCAATTGGTTATGTCTAATGTTTCCTCGAAAGAAGATCTTCGAAACGGTTTAGAAAAGATGAAGCCATTTAATACAGCTCCGAAGACACGAGAGCATGAAACCAAGTCTTCATTCTACAGAAACCCGTACCATGGTGAGAAAAACAAATTGCCTAAAGTTGTTTGTAATACCAAAAACGAAAATGTGTCTCTTTCTAACAGCTCTTTTAGGAATCCAAGGATCAAACTGCTGAAATTTAACGAAACGAAATTAAACACCCATCTACCTTTCTCTAAAAAAAAAACTTACAGAACAGTTACTTCAATCACATCTTCCGCGGTACTTCTTCGTAACAGTTCTGGGGTTCCCGCTCACAGAAATTCTTCAAATGATTCAAGTCTGAATATTTCTCTTCCGAAATCGGAAGTTTTGAATTATAAGTGCGCAGAAGGAAATGAAATTCGTCTGGAAGAAGCGTTGATGCATCTACTTCAGTACCTACCCAGCTTTGTCGGTTCTTCTCTGCTACTGTCTTCCGCTGTCTTGTACTAGTTCGTGGACGAGGATTGGAGCTCATGAGAAAATTCTGGAATGCTCCTTTGAAGGTAACCTGATGAAATACGATCCTTGGGTGTGCAGCTTCGATTTTCAGTTCTCTGATGGGCCTCGTCTTCATTGGAGCTTTTGATACATCAGATAGAGTCAGAAAAGTTGTCCAGTGCCTCACCATGGACTTTTAATCTTTTCCATCCTGAAAGATGTAGAAAATACTTGGTCGAGGAAGAGCCTTGGCGGATGGAGCTGGGATAGCGACGAGACAAAGTTGTTTTTCCCCTGTGTACCAAACCTTCTCTCGATGATTTGAGGCGTTCGGCCCGGTTTTTCTCTTGATCTCGCTATCTCATCAGATCCAACACCCTTCAAAACATATGAACCTAACGTTAGCTCATTTCCGAGGGAAAATCGAGTTACCTGTTTTTTCCCGTGAATCATTAATTTTTATGAACTTGGTACTTGATTACATCAAACAGACGGACAACGAAGGTGACTAGACAAGGAACGTTGTTCACCCTCTTCAACGTCAAAATCGAACTACAATTTTGTTTCGTTTTTGTTCTACAGAACAGATATATACCTACTCGTCGGCCCAACAGACAGGTGGATACACTGATGAACACAGGACTAAAACTACCAAAAACAAAATTCAAATTGCAAGTTAGAATTTTGATTCTGAAGTCAACAAATACTATACCGCCTTGCCTTGAAGAAGTAACAGAAGAAATAAAACCAGAAGGAATCGTTATTCGGGTGGGACCGCGTTTATGACTTTGATTAATCGGATCTGATCGAAAGCTAGAGAGGCTAATTTGTCATTTTTGAAACGTTGCCCTCCTCAACATTCAAACTGCGCCGAAATAATCACGTGGCCGACCTTGGAGACAGGACTCCTCATCCGGTTGCCAAGTACAGGAGCGTTCCATCCCCATTGTGGGAGGGATATCGTTTATTGTCTATTCTGTAGGTGATATTTCAGCTCCTGTTTTGAGACTGGTAAGGTAGTACCCGTCCAGCCTTGGACGTCGGTAACGACTTTTTCGCCCCCGCCTGAGATGCCATCACGGTCTCCGCTGATTCGAATACGAATCGCCTCAGAGTCCGCGGCGGAGCGTAACGCACAACGAAACCCCAACCATCTCGCTCGCCATCCTGTGGATATCATCAATTGTCATTAAGAGAATTCATGGGCAAACGAATTACGACGGACAGCCTCGCGCGGATCGCGTAATATCCCGATAGCGGTCTGTTCCGGTCGCTCTGGAACTTTGCACTATTGACTCCTGATTCATATTTAGTACCCTTGAAAATTCAACAATTGAATTCTGGTGTAAGAAAGCGATTTGGTGGTTCCTTCATGAAATAGGTTGTCTAGAATATTTTATATAAAAAACGTCTGCCAAGTGGGTGTGGCACATAGCTTCCTCGTATCCATAACATGACTGTATAGATTATTGAAAATTATTATTGACTAAAGAACTTCGTTCAATTAGGCGAAGTTAATATTGAATTAGGGTGAATTTATTGTTATGCAGGAGCATAACTTGAGAAAATAAAAGTAGGCATGTTCAACTACTGAACAAACTATATTTATTTATATATTTTTACATAAATAAAATAAAATATATGCATCGTTCAATGATGGTTCAAATGGTTCGATCCAAGCTCGAGGCTAAAACTTTATTTTCTCTTTATTACTCACGAGGGCCATCTTTACATCAGACCGAACAATCCATGAAAATTTCATCGAAATCAGTCATGAACTCTCGGAGTTATGCGTGTAACAAGGATTTCACGTTTGCGGATGAGCAGAGGCTACTATTGATCCGGGGGTCATGAAACTTATAGGGGATCATCTACACATCAAACCGAACAATCGCTGAAAATTGTTTTTCTGCCTCATCAATGGTTATAAGGTGCTTATGTTCTATATCGTTATAGATTGTTTAAAACGTTTCAGTGACCTATACACTGATGTTACCAATACGAGTTGTGAACTCGGCAAACTTTTTTTTGTGGAAATGAAACAGCACCAACATACCTGGTAGAGCGATCAAAATCAATCAAATCGTACTATATATCTCGTATATATTTCCTTAAATAAAAACACTTGGTAGTGTGCTACGAGCATTGTAGCAACCATCTTGAATAGAATAATTTATTGATTAAATATACAAAAGAGGAAGAAAATACTAAACGAGTTGTAGGTGCAATAACTAGCTGGGGACAGTGCCGTGCAAAGTATAAAGGTAAATTCTATTACTGTTAACTTTCTCAACTGAAAATTTCAATTTAATAATATAGAAAACGCGAGTACTTTACCTTTTGGCAATGTGGTCAATCATCCTACGTTTCGCTCGACATTTTTTGTCCCCTTCAGCCCTACTTTGTTAGTTGGCAAAGTGGACAACGCGTTGGTACCTTGGTAAATACCATGCAACCATAATGATGTAGATAACGGATCCCTAGAAGTCTTCTTTTGAGCTCCGTAAAATTTTCTTTGTTTTGCAATGTACATTCACTATTTTCTGATAATGGGCAACTTATTGAACCAGTTCTATAGTTCTCAAATTGTCATTTTTAAGCAGAAAATTTTGTGAAATATCAACAAACGATTGGGTGATTGATTCTGAAGGTAATTGCTCTCCCAAAACCAACACCCTCGTGGAGGGATCGGAAAAGTTTTCGAAGACCCAAAAGTTTACTTTTTTCATTGTATGTCTTTCAATATAAACAAATTAACCCGGTGAAAGAGCAAAACTTTATTAATATAGGAGTCTTTTATGTGCAACTCAACTCATAATGTTGCTTCGCAAATAAATTATCATTTTCGAATTGTGCTCAAAGGAACTCTCTACCGGAAAGGTTTTCTATCCGCGCATCTACTAGGGCAATAGAAGAGGATGAGGGAAATTGAAAAAAAGAAGAAGTTACTTCAGTCCTCAATCTGTCTCTCAGACTCAGGTAAAAAGAAGAAAAAAAACTTCTAGGGCTTGTTACGATTTCTCTGCCTTAAAGCGACGATAAGACAGAGGAATCTCCAAATACGGGTAGGGAAACCAACGAGGACGAGAGTATGTTCCCATCACATCAGTGTAAATGTGCTGCCCTTCCTCCACTTCAAGTGCTAGTTTTGCTGAGTTTTATACTGAACTTGTAAGGATGCAATTATACTTGCAGGGAAAGCTTCATTTGAGTTGCCGTATTATAAATACAATAAGTGTGAATAAGATAGCCTACTCATTTGCTTCGCCCTCAATCGTCCTAAACATTGAAATAAAAATATCTATAACAAAATTTATTTATAGCTTTTGTAAATGAATGGTACTACTCCACCACAAAGTATCGACAAACAGTTAAAAATTCTTCCTCAACCCCTTGTACATAAAAGCAGCTCTTCTGCATTGCCATATGCACCCACAAAAGTTTACCGTAGGCAAACACTACTGGCATATTTCATGGATGGAATTCGGAAATTATTCCATGAATAGAAAATCTATTTTCATCCCTTGTATGGATAAATTATGCGGCGTTCGAAAAGCACGAACCGAATCCTCTTCGTCAATTCAATTCACGTATCCAGACCTCGTTCTCAGCTCTGTGGGTTTCACTTTCGGAGTGCACCCCGCCACCCAGTGCCTTCCAAACGGCGGCATCGATTTCAATAATTGAGCTCGCGTAACTGTGACCACGTCCAAAGGTTCTCTCTCGCCTTTTGATTTGAAAACGTTTCGAAAAAAAAAACAGGTTCCCAAAAAAAAAAAGTTATAAGTGCGAAATGGAATTGAAGGTGGAACGTAATAACGGAATTGGTTCATCTTACTGGCATCGTTACTCTCCCTCTAGCTGCGATTCAGATTCGGCAATATGAACCATAAGAGAGAAACGAGGAACAAATCCTTTTTGTTTTTCAATTTGAGCGCGTGTTACTTTCGTATTTTCATGTAACAGGTTGTATAACCCTGAGCACAATGTGATTGTAACTACATCTGTGAATGGTCCGTTTGAAGTATTTGAAAACTTGATGGAGAAAACATTTATAGAGAGCTTCACTTACGAACAATTGAAAACAAATAGTAAATCGGTGTTCATAGATGAAAACCAAAGGGACTACTTGATCATGTTTCTTATGTGAAAGAGATAATAAAAAGACACATCTTCTTTCAATTGAAAATGGAAATTTATCATTTTATGTTGTATTTCGTATAAGCAGTCAGAGTCTAGCTTCCAGCAATGAGGAATGAACTGACCTATATTTTTGAGGCAAATTCGCAAAGATGATAGGTTCAGGGAATGTTTGAGAATAAATTTTCTTTCACCTATTGAAATCCATCGTTAAACAATTCCTGATTTTTACGTTCATCAAACTGGTACCTTTCCAAATCTATTTACAACTAAACCAAATTCCGAGATAAATTCGACATAAAATTAAATCGTATGCTTCCTCCACATAATCAAGCATTTGAAGTATGGAATATCTCATAAGATTACCTCAAAGTTCTACAATTTATTTTTAAATATTCCGTGATGCACTTCATCTAAGTGTAATTCCAAAAAGGTGGAAACAAAGAGAAAATTGGGGAAACTAAATAATTTGCCTTTACTTAACTGTCCCTTTTGTTCGTAACAAGAGTTGATGCGATAAAGATTTGATCCCACAACATAATCTTCATACATCCACATAGAACTAAGCAACCATTAACGGAAAATCAATCGTATTTATTCGAAAAAGTTTCAGTTGCCACAAAATTTATGACTTCTTAAAAAGCGAATCCCAAATGAAATGATTGGTATTATCTGATTGTTGTAGTTCAAACGGCTATTTTTTCGATGTTCAAACTAGCTCTCATTTGGGGGAGCGAAAGGATGAGTGTACAGCGATCTGGTAGCCTTAATTAATTCCTTTACAATTAAATCTAGAATGACATTTTAAAAATGCCCTAAATAATGATTTCAAATGATGGTTCACAATTCATCAATTTTACCTTTCATGTTTGTTCAATACCAGGTTTAAACATTCTAAAAATCCCAAATTTTCATTTAGTAGATGAATATTATTTGAAATGGAGTTTTCCCCTAACAAAATTGATTGAGAACCACTTTGCACACGGAGTGGCCAAATTTCATAATTTCATGACTGGCACTTTTTTATTCAACCCATTTCAAAATCTAGTACGTAAATATTGGCTAACATAGCCATGACCATAGATGGAAGTTTGAAAAAAAAGTAGCTTGATTCATTGAACTCAATACCTAATAATTTGTGATTATAGCGGCCATTACAAAATATCAGTCTCCAGCATGTCCCAGTGATTACATCAATTTCAAAGCGAAAGTCAACCTGCTGGATTCAACTGCGACCGTTTAACTTGCTAATTACTACGCCAAGCGGTGGAAACAGCGTCCAAACATTTTACATTGGCGCGTTACAGGGTTAACTCGTTCACCCAGTTGGTAGAATCCAGATCAACTTGGGACAGGGCCATCTACACTCAAACCGACGGGGGAGGGGGAAATGCATATAGCTACAACCTATTGCGAAAAAGAACAACTGGTTTTCGCACGCGCGCCTTGTCAGGGAGAAGATTGACTGGACGAAGAATGGTCCATTATTCCATTTTAAGCGTACACCCTTGGCAGTCCTTCACAACAAATAATCCTTGGGGGATTTAAAGGAATTCCCCTCCAACAAATGGCCATTTTCGTTGGGCGTTGCTCAACTTCATTTCGTTTCCAGTTGCAATTAACCGATAGAAACCTAGATTCGCCAGTACTTCCCATATGGAATGGAACGTCCAGGGCGTATGAGCGCCCATGAGAAACGAAGGAACATTCGACTATGACACACTTGGGAACGATACTGAAACCAGAAACGCAAAATAATAAATGCCCTGAATCAGGGGTCTCCAAACTATTTGCCCCAAAGGCCGAATCATAATGTGAGGGTGGTGGAGCGGCCCAACAGCGGGGTCTTGGGGGCTAGCCTCCAGCTGAAGGGGGTCCGGGGAACTAACCCGGAGAATTTTGAAAATTAGACTTGAAAACTATGTCTTTAAGCACTCCCAGACGAGTTTGACAAATTCAAAATTAGGTCTATTGTAAATCCAAACAATTAGTTTCTAGTGACCGTATTTTTTCAAATTCCTTAATTATTTTTTCATTGTTCAATAAAAAATAATACTTAGCAATTGAATTTTCAGGAATGGGAAATTTTGAAAGTCAGACACTTGAAATCAGCTTTTTCAAGCACTCTTAGAAGAATTTGACAAATTCAAAATCAGGCCTGAAGTTGGTAAGTACAAAAACTCAGTTTTTAGTGATTCAATACATTTTTTTATCAGTTTTTCGTTGTTCAATAAGAAATAACATTAATTTAATTTTCAGGAATTTTCAGGAAAACAAAGCATTTAAGAGAAATATATTTTGTACTTATTTATTTAAAATTATTACATTAAAAAAAATATTTTTGGAAAACCAATCTAATGCAATGTGTGCAATTGTTTTTCTTCTTACAATGTCTTTCCACTTTGGATCAAAGTTTGTTGTTCCAATCATAAGTAAATTTGCTAGGTGTTCTGCTGTAATCATCGCTCGATGTTTAAATTTGATACGTGTCATTTTTGAAATGTTTGCTCGCCTAATTTTTTCCACAGGAGGCCGCGGGCGGCGGGACCGGACCAAATCCTTCCGCAGGCCGTAGTTTGGAGAGCCCTGCCCTAAACGCATGCAAGTACGGGTCCTTGCCAAGGAATAAAATTGACAACAAATCAGAAGCACAAGTAATATTTCCATGAATTAGAGTTAAATCAAGTTTAGTGAAGCGCTGAATCGATGAGTATTTGCATTTAAGAATGAACAGTAAAATCCATTCACAAGAAGGTTTTGTGTGCCGAAATTCCGATTTTTTTGCAGCACAATTGCTACAAACGTACTCATGACAACGAACAGTAGCTAACTCGTTTAGAACACGAATGGTAGGAAATTTGAAGCATTTAAATTTCAAATCCGCCGAAAATATGACTTTTGATCAGTTACCAGTTAAACTCATCGTCCAACTTTAGATGTGACAAGGATAAATCCTTGTCTATGGTATATCGATCACAGATCGAACATTTTCATTAAAATTGATCAGCTAGCTCAGGAACACAAAAAGCAAGTAGGAATTTAAATTTCATAGGACAAGAAGGCTTTTAAAAGAAAAATGGGTTTTCTTCTACTTGGAATATAAACAAAAAATGAAAAAGAAAATTCGTTTCTGGCAAAGATGTTTTAGGTTATGAGGTTTGTTTTCATAAACGCTATTGATATGTTCTACGGTTCAATAACGAAACGGATATAAGTATTTTTTTCTTGGAACATTAAGTAAACCAGAAAATTTCAGTTGGAACCCAGATAGTACGTAATAGTAAGTGTAACTATCTATTACATACACATATAATTCAGAACATATGTAAGAAGAAATGTTAAATACCTAGCTCTTAATGACTCAAAATGGTACATTTCCACGGTAGTCGTCATAATTGCTCATGATGTACCATAATATCCTCAGTGTATAGGTAAATAATGATTTCACCTGACAAGTTAATATGATCAGTAAACATCAGCCCTTTCTGTAGGTGAGTAGTGTCATTCATACTCTATAAGGTCTTAGGAGCCTGGTCAAGTTGTTGATTTCATGGATGCTGTTCAAATCCGACTGTCAATAACTGACAAACGCATTTCATCGCGTTATCCATCAAGATTAACCTTTTACAATTTGAAACTAAATATTACCGATACGAAATCTTTTCTGTTATTATTCGGTAAGTGGGTACTGCAATGTTGGGACAACCAAAAAACAAAACAACGGAGAAGGAAGCGGCGTTGCTCAAGACTGAGCACCCTGACGGCTCATTCATACTGTGACGTCGCTGCACGGTCATCTCATCGTAATCATCATTGTACGTTCCGCGCTCTGATAATAAACAACTTTCACTCCCCCAAACAATGGCAAAAGGGACCTTGCTAGATGGAAAACTTCGGTACGACCATCTAGATAGTTCATGTGACATTCACCCGATCCTATATTATGTGCTAATGCTTGCGGTCCGACACAATACCTATTATACCAACTTCATTGCAACTGTAAGTAGTTTTTGAAATAGGAAAGTGGGTACGGTACTGTTGAGCACAGAGGTAAGTACCCAACCTTTTAGAAACGTTTGAAAAAATCGGTAGAGGAGTGCCACGGCTATTAAAAATACAGCTCCTCTCCTCCTTTCTCTCATTACATCTTTCTCATCTCCCTTAAACTTTGCATCATGTTCTTTCTAAAACTATTTCATTCTGTTTTTTCAAAAAAATAAAGTTAGATCAATGATATTTATTAAAACAAATTAATATCTGTCCATTCAAATGACATGACATTCTTGCCCGAGATTTAACCTGTTGTAAGCGAAAAACAGAAACTTGAGGACAATATCTTGACTCTATCACTGCTAAGCTGATGAATGCGAAAATATAACAATAGAACACCATGGATTGTATCCAACATACACATTATCAAAACGCTTTTCCTGTTTTAATGAAAGCGGAATCGCAAAGTAATGTTTCATCGGATGCACAATGTTTCATGATGTTTGTGACCCTGCACGACCATTATCTAGATGGTATCGGCTCAATTACACGGGAGTTTGTTTCTTGAGCAGGACGGCAAGCATTTTGGTTTATTATTCAATAATAAACCATTGTGAACGCTCTTGAAAAAAAAAAAAAAAAAAAAAAAAAAAAACGCTAACCCCCCCCCCCCCCGAAAATTTCATGGTTTACGTTTCAAAGGGTGTAGAATCCGAATCTGCAATGAACATTTTTCCGTCCGTCCGCCGTACGCACGATTTCTCCCAAACGGCTGGAGCAAAAAATCTGAAATTTTCAGGAAAAATCCATGTTGGTCCGATAAAGCCCCAATTCTTTAGCCAGCTCTCTCAATTAATTTGAAGTGCCCTTTAAGGCTTTTCAAAGTTTTGTAAAATCAATAAAAACCTCAAAAAAAAAATCAAGGCGGCCTAAATTTGGACTTTTTTGAAGAACTTTCCACGAGGAATCGAATGAGCCCCTCCCCAGGTCCGTAGCTCAAACCATTCCCGATGTATGGCCCGATTTATGGTGCCAACATTTGCGTTTTTTTTGGTTTATTATTGTTTTTCTTTTGATAGCAGTAACCTAGTGATGTAGTGATGTAGTAATGTGGAAACTGGAGTGAACTCCTAATAGGCTTTATAGCCGATACACGGGTTGATAGGTAAATATTATTCTGATATGCATGAAACGCTGCAAATTCTTTCACTGGGGTTTAATATTCAATTTCATTCATTTGGCTTGCATTCATGGTTTGAATTTCTACTAAGCTTTGTAGTGTGCGTGTTCACAGGTGATAGAGCGATTACTGAATTTCAGGAGGCACACGAATATGATCAACTGATCAATCCAAATAGGTATTTTGGTTGAGAACAGATTTATGTGCTCTATGCATATCTCCTGAAATTCAATAATCGCTCTATAACTGTGAAACACGCACACTCCAAAGCTTAGTAAAAATTCAAATCATGAATGCAAGTCAAATGAATGAAATTGAATAATAAACCCCAGTGAAAGAATTTGCATCGTTTTTTCTTGGTGTCCCATTAATCAAGGTACTGAAATATTTATCATAGATCCTTGAGAATTAAAACATAATAAGTTTGTTGACTTATTGGTAAATTCTTAATGCTTTATACTAGTATTTATTGAGTAGTTATGTAGGATACTATACGTTTCGTTCTACATAGATTTGCTTCATTTATAAAAGGAATCAGGTTTTTCTTGAATAGAATTTTGTATATGAATCATATTAGTGTCATGTCTATTATCAGTGCAGATAACAAGCACCAACAACTGTGTCGGTATCTGTTACCAACGTGACTCAAAGCCGTGACATGACCACGTGTTACCTTATTGTAAACAACAATACCTGTAACCGTTATGGATTAAAGCAGTGTTTGTCGAACACAAAAATGTTTATTCTCCCGTTTTTGGTTCTAGAAGAAGGAATACAGTTTAAACCGGATTGGAACGATGGGAATCAGTTATTCACTTCATAACTGACTGTGATGATTGATGTGTATAAATTGCCAAATTGGGAAGATTACTACTCCGCAGAAAAGATAGGTCGTTGTACTCGTAGAATGGAGCTAGCAGGTTAGCGGAGTAACAAATTTAGACATTGACTAGCCAAATCAAAAATGGTGGTTACAAAATGTCACAACTTTATATCGTAGATCTGATAATTCAGACATGGGAATGATTTGGAATTAGAGTGAACTAGACACGGAGAACTCCAGTTTCTTGATAATGTATAAAACTGGAGTTCTGTACATATGGGGGTGTCCTCTCTGTGTTGCAGACACATCGCTGGAACTGTCAGAAGGGGCAAGCAGTCCACTCTATCCCTACCGTGTCGTAATAGAGCAATTTTCAATAGGTCGATAGATACAATCTTGTATTTTGCACTGAAATCGAGTAGGTAGATGGACAGCGGCAAAAGAATCTATCAATCGTAGTCCGAGACGTTGATAACCTGCAAAGTAACGCAGCGATAGCTCACGGTGGATATCCCAAAAGCATCCATCTGTCTTCAACAATGAACAACAATCAATAGGTACATTCCCATCGTTTTACTAACCAATCCCTTCTACTGTTTTTCTCTCGCGATATCAGCACAAAAAAAAACTAGGTAGGAACAGCAATCAAGTAAAAAGCAATCACACACATCCGACGTGAGATTTGTCCGTTAGGAGGTGGCACGGTACGTGTGAATGGTTTGCGCCAAGATAAAAAGACCATCCGAACAATGAGAGGAACTGGCGTCAGGAGCGGATGGGCGCGGGCATGGGATCGCCCAGAGTAGTTTTGCTGTACCAACGTCTATTCGCTCTTCCTCGAGGCCCCCCCGAACGAAATGAAAATGATGAACTTATTCCAGCGACATTAATCCGTGAGAAGATTTATATAATGTGAAGGGGAAACTAGATCGCTTTCAAACTCGTTTCCCTGACGTAAGATCTTATCGAGATTTAATTCTAGTTCACCTGGTTTATTTTTGGTTTCTTATTTTCAGTAATGAACCATTGTAGTCGGCCAAGAACAGAAAAATTTGTTTACCTCTTTCTAAATTCGTCGATTCACGATTCCAAAACCCAAAACGATAAAAATATAATTTGTCCTCCATCCCATGTTTTTCCTAAAACTAATGGATCAATGTTTACATATCGAGGGTAAATTGGTAACATGACCTACCTCAGATAGGACTGGACAACACGAACTATCTCAAATGGTGCTAAACAACATAACCTGAGTGTTTTTTGAACATTTTCAGGACAGGCGAAAAACTGCATATTTTGCTTCCGAGTCTACCAAGGTAGCGGAAGCATTGTTTTCACTTTCGGAATGTGAAAATTTTTTTGTCTCCAAAATCAAAAACTCCACTCGCATTTTGCGTTTTAGACCTTTCTGAATAATTTTGGTTCCGTGTCTGTCTGTCTTTCTGTGTGTCTGTCTGTCTGTCAGCAAATCCTTGTTACGGGCAAAACTACACGAAGTTATAGTCCGATTTTGATGAAATTTTCAGGATTGTGCGGGTTGAGGTGTAGATGGTCCCCTATAGGTTTCATGACCCCCGGATTAATAGTAGCTTCTGCGCATCTTCAAACGTGAAATCCTTGTTACACGCATAACTCCGGGAGTTCATGACTGATTTCGATGAAATTTTCAGGGATTGTTCGGACTGATGTAAAGATGGTCCTCGTGAGTAATAAAGAGAAAGTGAAGTTTTAGCCTCGAGCTTGGATCGAACCATATTGATCCGTCATTGAACGATGCTTATATTTTATTTTTAGAAATGCCGTAATAATTATTTATCAATTCAGTCATCTATCCATTCAGCGTCAATGTAAATTTTTATTATTAGGTATATTTTATAGTTTGTTCAATAGTTGAACATGCCTACCTTTTTTTCTCAAGTTATGCTCCTGCAATAAATTTACCCTAATTCAATATTTACTTCACCAAATTGAACGATGTTCTTTAGTCAATAATAATTTTCAATGATCCATACAGTCATGTTATGGATACGAGGAAGCTATGTGCCATACCCACTTGGCAGACATTTTTCATATTTTACGACATCATTTATTACTGTTTATTTCAAATAATACTTACGGCAGCTACTCTAAAATATATAAATATATATAACGAGTAGCGCGGAAAATTGTGCATCCAACGACACCAGAAAGTCAAAATGAAAAATGTCTGTGAGGTGTATGTGATTTGCACCAACTCAGATATGCTCGGATTGGTTGCTGAGGTCATGTTGCAACTTCTCCCTCGATATTTGACTTGAAAATTATATAATTATCGGAAGAGAAGTGTTTGCAATATCTGCAGTTTTTCTATCAACCGTGAATGGTATAGTTAGGGGTTGCAATATCAAAACGCTTCAGATTTTTACCCAAAGTGTTAATACTTTTGTATAAGCCCTTCTAAATAAATCACTGCTCCATGTATTTTTGATTTATTATTTTCAATAATGAACTTTCGTAATCGACCAAAAAAACATATATACCTATCATAGACCTGGTATATTATACCAAAGACCATTAATTCGCGAAGAATGGTTATTCTCATGCAACAATAACGAACCTCTTTGAGATCATTTGTAGCTTTTTCATTTTGTCTGGAACACAATATGTAAAATCGATTCCCTGTATACCTAGTAATTGTTATCTTATTGTCTAAAAAACAGTTTTATTTTTAATTTCAACACCATGGATATAATAAGAATGGAAGCGAAGCTAATAACGAAAATCCATCCATATTGCTTCCTCAGGTTATCATTGCGTCTCCATACTTTGTAATTGTTTTGACGATGATGTTTTGTTTATTGCCCAAAATTTTCCAGCATATACTCAAAAATGGTTAAGGGTTTCCATTTTAGCTCAAAAACAGTAAATGATGAAAAATGATAAGTGTCGGAGAACTGGAGATAGTCAAAAATCACTATTTAACGAAAAAGTGAAACAAGCAGACTTTATAAATAAATTAGAGTAGAAGAATGGTTATTCTCATGCAACAATAGGAACCTCTGAGTTTGATCATTTTAGCTTTTTCGAATATTGTCTGGAACACAATAAAAATCGACATTCCTAAAAGACCTAGTAAATTTGTCTAAAAAATAGTTTTACGATGGAATTTCGAACACCATGGATATAACAAGAAATTGCTCGCCTAAAAAATCATTGCGTCTCCATACTTTGTAATTGTTTTGACTTGTTTTGTTTGTTGTTTTATTGTTTTATTGCATATACACGGGCTAAGGCCCAATTACAAGAAATTATATAAAAATTATTTCCAGACACAAGAAAAGTAGAAAAAAAGAAAGACATTTTTCCAAAGAAGTGAAAGGTAAAAACAGTAATTCATGAAAAATAGATAAAGAAACATGCTTGCGGAAAAAGAAACAAAAGATTACAGTAAAATAACGAAAAAGGAAAATTAACTTTTACGAAGTGCCAACTTTAAAGTAAATATAGAATCAGAAAAAAGGTCAAAATCTTGATTTGAGATACTATTTAGTAGTCTCTGGGCTCGGTGCAGGGGATTGTTAAATAAATAGTTAGTTGTTGAAGACGGACAGTAAAATATTACGGTGTTCCTAGTGATATATGGCGGTGCATGGAAGTTAAGTGATTGAAGCAATTGGGGGGAGACTATTTTATTATGTAATAACTTATAAATAAAAACACAATCAGATACTTGGCGACGGCTCTCCAAAGTGGAAACGCCAGTCTGATGATCAAAATTTTCATAACGAAAATCATCCCAGGCCACTCCTTGCTTGAAAAGCAGGTAGCGAGCAAAATTACGCTGGATTTTTTCAATCCGATCAATGGCGTTTGCATAAAAAGGAGACCACACGATAGAGCCGTACTCAAGTACCGACCTCGCGAATGCGTAGTACAGCGCTAACAAAGCTTCACTACTCGTAAAATCTCTAGTGTGCCGCTTCAAAAACCCCAGAGACTTCATCGCCCTCGAACACATACTATCAATGTGAGGTATAAACGATAAATGCGAATCAAATATTATACCTAGATCTTTCATGGTAGTAACACGATTCAAATTAATCTGATTTATTTGGTAGTCGTATAGCGATGGAGTGGAAGATCTACTGAATGTGATTACTGCACATTTGTCAATGTTCAGGAACAGGTTATTATAATTGCACCATACATTTAATAAATTGAGGGCATGCTGAATATTAAAGGAATCAGATTCGGACGTAATCATAGAATAAATGTTTAAGTCATCAGCAATGAATGAAAAGTGGACATTCCCAGGAAAAACTCACTTGGTACTCACCAGCGAATTTCCGGTAATTCGCATCGAATTGATAAGAGTTTATCTGCGATGTATCAGCGCACAAACAGAACTCACCACTGCATTTATTGAACACAACCAAACAGCCATATTTCAGCAATAAATTATTAATAAAAACTTCGAAAACTGAAACCAGTTGCTTCCAAAACACAACATCTCGCTATTTCAAATCTCAGCTGACCGATATCACATCCGGCGTAGCGGCAGGGCTGCCAATGTTACGTTCGTTCCCACAAAAATTCCTATTCTCACCAGCGTCCTGATTTTCTGTTAGGTGTTCTACCATTAATTAAATTATTATATTGTTTGTTGATTGTTCTGAGCATTTTATAATTTTCTGTTAGGTTTTCCTTATATCAAATTAAGTAGGAAGTTCTTGTTGGTGAAAAGTTTTGTGAAAGTGAGTGTTTCTTCCCTGCATTTCTGACTGCAAAATTTCCTGCACGTCGTGATCTCGTGGCATGACGTCATTCTCGTCATAGTCTTGTTCCCTGAAAGTCATCCCCGACCTACCTCAACATTTTTTCTATCAACGCCTGCTTCTCGGTGATTCCCGGAAGCTCGCCGCCTTTGCGTTTAAAAATCGTCTACGATCTCGCAGCGCGTCAGACGTCCAAATCTTGGAAAATTTGTTGGATTCCGAATTTTCCCCAACCCTTGGAGAAATCCCACGTGAGCCTGGATTCCAGCCTTGGTTTCTCCGGTACTGGTATTCTAGTACACGTGTTTTTGGGATTCACGGTAAGGCTGAACAATCTCAACTTAACCATATATTTCGTGGCCTGCTGACACTATTATACTTCTGCATTCTTCAACACACTGAACTTCATCATTCAGCACCTTATGGACAATTTCAACGGGGGTTTCAGGGGGTTTGATGTTGCAACACATGAATTTGATTATTAAAGTATTATTGTCGAACCATTCACGTCACAAATAATTTATATTTGTTATGATAGTACCATGCTCTTAGTAGTGGCCACTAAATTAGGTAGGTAACAAATTATTACATCATTCAATTATTATTGCAAATTAAATATTCTGGTTGCCCTTTTGAGTAATAAAATTGAATTTGTGCTAATGGTTGGTTAATTAATTCACGCCTAAATATCGACTTAGCATATAGTTGCACTGCACAATCCAACTATAAAATACAGTCCACTCTATAAACTTGATTTAAACGCCATTTGGCCACACAGTGCAGGTGCATAGCTGCAACCAAAACAGCCTGCTCTGATCACATAACAGTAATAATTACAAAGTAATGATTACTATTCGTAATGAATACAATTATTGTAAACTAGACGTCCCAAAGGAGTTCCATTGAAGATATCAGCGCCTTAAATCGATATGAGATATATGATATATATTAAATTGATATGAGACTCAAGGATCTCTCAGCGTATCGTGGTGGCTATATACCAAATAACTAAGTAGTAGGTGTTCCAAAATAGATCCAGTTGCGCACTGTTGGTCGGTCAGAAAAGATTTCTCTAGACCGAAAGAAATAATAGGTAAATAGAACACTTATCTACGCTTCACTAAACAATCTTTATATAATAAAAATTGTAATTAACTTGACTTCCTAAAGTAAAAGTTTAAGAAACTAGTGTTGTTTGGAAGTTCGGTATTTCATTTTTATTATTAAACTCTCTCTCTCTCTCTCTCTCGTTTTTTTTTTTTCTTTCTTTCTCTTTCTTTTTCATCAACAACTAGCGCTAATTGCGGATCTATCGCTGGTAGAAGGATTTTAACTGAGAGGGCAGTGGTAATCATTGTCTGTGATGAAATCCAGGGAATCATAAGCCGTTAAGAAGCTGTATTGCTCAAACTGGAGTGATTGATATCATCGGATTATGGGAGATAGATGTATCATTCATATTTGCCATGGCGCATGACACTTGAAAAAATTTCAAGAAAATTAAATGAAAAGTTGTCGATGTTTTGGTTGTGTAATTAATTTCAAATGTTTATGTAGTAAATTGATTTAAACATGATGAACCTCTGAACAACATTATAGAGGGGGAGTAGTCTCTGAACGTCCGACGACATTCGATGAAATTGGTAGACGGTATGCAGTTGAAAAAGTGTGAAGTATTTCAATTTTTGCTTCCGAGTCTACCAAGGCGGCGGAAGCATTGTTTTCACTTTGGGAACGTGAAAATTTTTTTGTCTCCAAATTCAAAAATTCCACTCGCATTTTGCGTTTTAGACCTTTCGGAACAATTTTGGTTCCGTGTCGTGTCTGTCCGTCAGCAAATCCTTGTTACGGGCAAAACTACACGAAGTTATAGTCCGATTTTGATGACATTTTCAGGGATTGTGCGGTTTGATGTGTAGATGTGGATCAATAGTAGCCTCTGCGCATGCGCAAACGTGAAATCCTTGCCACAAGCATAACTCCGGGAGTTCTTCACCGATTTCGATGAAATTTTCAAGTTCTTGATGTGTAGATGGTCCCCTATAAGTTTCATGACCCCCGGATCAATAGTAGTCTCTGCGCATGCGCAAACGAAATCCTTGTTACACGCGTAACTCTGGGAGTTCTTGACCAATTTCGATGAAATTTTCAGGGATTGTTAGGTTTGATGTGTAGATGGTCCCCTTATAAGTGTCATGACCGCCGGATCGATAGTAGCCTCTGCGCATCCGCAAACGTGAAATCCTTGTTACACGCATAACTCCGGGAGTCATGACTGATTTCGATGAATTCAATATTTACTTCGCCTAATTTAACGAAGTTCTTTAGTCAATAATAATTTTCAATGATCTATACAGTCATGTTATGGATACGAGGAAGCTATGTGCCACACCCACTTGGCAGACGGGGGTTTTTTTTTTTTTTCAAAGAAAATAGTGAAATCAGAACACCGCTTAATCCAAATAGCTTAAAAACCTATTTTATTCTATATACATTTTGGTTGTGCATAGCCTATGTCATAGACTATTATTCAGCTTACAGCTGTAGTTGAGCACAATATTCTTCAGCAAATGGAACTTTGTTTGCAGGTAATAAAACTGCATACATATTTTAGTATTTTAGTCAACCTCCCTGACCTCCGTACAATACCATCACTATTCAATCATTTGTTACCATCCGAATCGACATTTATATCTGATACTTTTATGCTGTTCCACAATTCGGTTGTTGCACCAATCCGTAAAGAGAGGGGTTCGGGTGATTTTAATTATGGTTTAAGCTCTTCAAAGGGGGAAGGGGACTAGAGTGGGTCCCTTATCGAAGAATACCCTTCCTGTCTTCATTTACAGTGCGTGAACACTCGTATCCAAAGGCGAATGCAAAAAATAATTATTGCCACAAAACTTACATTGCTATTTAAATATGAGTGATTGTACCAAACCCTCTAATTCATACTCAAAAACCTATTTTCATTTAATAGAGCCATTAATTTGAAGCCTTAGTTTGATTTATACCATGTTTCTACCATCTTGAGCATCCGCTTTGAAAAAAATACCACAAAAATGCTATTAATTGTTAAGAGACTATTAAAAAATTTGCGTGACTTTCCCGAAAGTTTGAGCGAGTTCGTACTCATAAAACCTGAGAAAATGATGCTTGGTGGATGTTACATTTGATCGTGTGCAGAGTGAAGTATTGGTTGTTGTGCGATACAACTCATAGGGGAACATCTACGGCACATTTCTGAAAATCTCATCTAGATGGGATGAAAGTTGTAGGAATCAAGATGGTTACAAGGATCTGAGAACACCTGGATTAACAGACGATTGGAAGTTTTGATTTTGAAGGAAATAAAAATGATCATTTCTGGAAAGTGAAAACAAAGCGTCAGCTATCATTAGGTCGACTCGATAGCACTCTACCAAGTCTCATGATCATTATACTCGAGGAAGTTTTTCAGCTAAGAATAATTGTCATGTCTGAGGGTAAAAACCCTTTTTATTCTGGATTTCAGTTCTTCGAAGACATCCTCGGTCGTTACCCCAATATTCCGACACTATCCCAGAACACTTTGAATGGTATAATTTCCGGATGTGTCTTTTTAGGCGGCTGACAGACTGCGTGTGACTCGGTTGATTTGTGGAGGAAGGCGAAGGCGCTAGACGTCCAACCCGCTTTCCTCGTCTGGGAGAGTCTGTAGGCAGTAGGAAGGCAGGTAGGTAGGTACTCAACCCATCTGACCGCTGTCCTTGTGACCTAGTGAACTGCACGGAGACGGTTCGCGAATGATAGGGCTCGGGAGTTGAGGCTGCCAGGGTCCGACAGGGTACGTCCGGTTCTATGACCAAGTTCTTCCCGATTTGTCACGATAATGGGCTCCGTTCCAGATCATGCGAGCTAGATTTATTGGTCTGACTACGGATAGCCAACAAAAGGACTTCCAGTGATCAGACTGAGGTGACCGATGAAACATTGTTGAAAGCATACGTACCCAAGACTTTGAAGTAAACCCAAAATTCGAATTTCTTACTGTATTTATGAGTGAGTTATGATTCGAATGTCGTATTCTCCAAACCAAATTCAGACACTCCTTAACCAATGTCCAAAATTTCCAAATCAAATTCAAAATCGTCAATTTCAAAGAATACTGCTCCAAGGTAGTTCCAACACCTTCTGAGCAAGTGTGGGAGCATTGCCTTAGAAGGATATCGAGATGGCCTTGGTACTGGCCACAAAGCGGGCGTCACACGAAAGTGTACTTTAAAATAGTCACTAAAAATGACAAAAATAGCCATAGGTTGACGAATTAATATTCGATATTGATATTGAAGTTAATCAAACATCAACTAGGGCATTTAAAAACTTGAGCACGAAATCGTTCTGAAAATGTACTTAAACTTTCGTTTATTTGAGCTAAAAACCGAGAAATACACAAAAAACTGCGAAATTACACGTACTTATATTTTTACACTCTTCCAGTCTTCAGATTCGTAGTAGCTTTTCCTAATCCCTAACTACTTTCAGAACTCCCCAAGCTAATTTCAGAGTTTTGCAATCCGTATTTAGACATTTCCAACTCAAATACAGAATCCTCCATTTTTATTTCAGAATTTTTTATTTCAATTTTAGAATGTCATAAATATTTGTGGGAGCTGATTGATGGGGTTCTGAGAGAAAATGTAGATTATCCACTGCAGCTTATAAGAAAGTCCTAGACGTGTCGCATGAACGTAAGAGCGACTTTCTTTTGGTCTCCAAACGGTAGTATTCAGGTTTACTCTTCTGGACGTACCTTTGAAGGCTTCATATCGATTGACGGCTAATTGGATCGGTACAGTGGAGTGTGAGACAACCCAAGCATGAGCAAAGAAATTACTGAATACAAATCCGTGTCAAACCATTGTAAGACCGAATCCGATAAATAGATCTGAGGATATGAATATCTGTTTGCGACGAACTTTTTCCGATGTCTCCTATACACAGATTAGTGATTTACGGAACTTTTAATGAGTTTTTGATACCTATTTAACACTTTGTATCCCTTGATACTTCTTCCAGGTCAACCAAATATTGATATCTATTGAATTATATTTGGATAACAGCCCAAACACTCCACTTCTTAACCCTCAGTTACACGCTAGGCGAGGATTTGCCGGCAGTCTCAGAAAAACATAGTTTAATGATGAACCCTTCATTATTGTCTCTCCAGGGTTTAAGGTATCTTTTCTCCGACCTTTCGCTGAGTAAACAATGTCCCTCTCAACAACTATTTAACGGACCATCAGTACTCGATCAGAACGCGAAGTGTTGATGTTGTCTGCTGCGGCGGATTTGCTGCTAGCGTGTCAGTGTGTAAGTAAACCATTTTTTTTTCTTTTGATGGTAATTTGATAAATTTTCCTCTTCAGTCTTCTTTTTGAATCACCCATTCATTTCTTCCATGTCATAATGGAGAATGTCAACCCTCCGAATTCGAACGTGTGCTAACAGAGTTGGACGATGAGGAGAGAGCAGAGTCATCAAATGTGGGATTTCAGTACCTCAAACCATCTGTCAGCTTTTCTGACCATAGCGATGGACAGAAAAGTACTTAATAGTAATAAATCATCGTTAAATTGATGACGAAATCAGAAATTTACTCCTATGATAATGATGAACATGACCCGATAAATTTTGTCGTTTATTTGGGTCAAGAAAAAAACAACATACATTCTGGCTGAGCTCAACGGCATAACTGTCTACATTCAAAACCAATCGGCAAACACCATCAAAACAGTTCCTGGTATTTCGTTTGTATTTTTATGGTGATATGTAGTTTCATGTACCTACCTACTCATGATTATATTTTGATATCTCGTCCTTGAATTCATGTTTTGATTGTTATTAATGATATAAGTAGAAATATGTTCTCTACTTCAAAAATTTTGATTTCTTATCCGTTGAATAGATACATTTTGTATGTTGAGGCCTACCTTATATCCATGACTTTTTGCAACTAATTTGTATATTTCAATACATTATAAATTAATAATTGTGTCAAAATAATTGTGCGGGGATTTAGCCGATAGTGTGTACCAACGTAACTCCTCACGTAGCGTGCAGGTAGGGGTTAATCATCTACAGTCCAGTGATCTGCGTATCCGAAAATTATCAACCCTTGGGTTAGAAATAGTAGCGTTTTCTTTTCCGTTTTCCGAAATCTACCTGTCTCGAAACGTAAACCAACGACTTTTGAGGGAGTTAATAATCAAGTTTGTTGGTCGATTGCAGAGGTTCATTACTGGAAATAATTATCAAAATTCATTTAGATTATGATAGGTATAGGTACTGATTTAGAAGTTATCATCTGCACTGGTTGCACGGAATTGATGTATACCAAAGAATGGAGTACAATATTACAACATACATCACATAGCTACGCGCTGTTATGGGTAATTGCCAGCAAACGGTACTGGACATTGAGTCAATTTCTTAGTATGAAATAGTTAACGTCAACGGTTATGGCATCTCCACTATTGTATGTCGGCTTTAACCGTTCACCATACCCTACTTAAAAGGATGCTCATCGAAGGAACTTAGCAGGAAATCCAACTACCATTTCATTAGGCAACTAAATGTCAGAATTAAGTTGGAAGGTAGGTAAAATTGTGCAATGTCCTAGGAGATGGGGAGATAGGCGCTCTGACACTCGAGCAGGAAGAGCTATTAGGAATTGTAATGACATTCCTGAACCGGCGGTTGTGTTTTTCGTATTACGTGTTTTGCGCGGACGGCCGAGCGAGCTGACCCATTTTCCTGAACATCGCACCTAATTGATCGCTTATCGTCAGGTGTGGTGAGAGGGCAGCCCAGCTGATTTCGCGGGTTATTCGCCGCGTTAAGACGTCCGCAGGATGAATAGCCGGCGGTCGGAAAGGATATCCCACCAAATGCAACGGCGGTGAGGTCTCCACGCTTCACCTGACAATAAGGCTGAATAGCGGGCTACAGAAGGGTGTGACAACAAAAAAGTTCTGCAACCCAGTAGAAGAGGAAGAGAAGGCCTCGTTGGGGGGCCGCTAAAACATAAAAAACCTCCGATGGAAACGGAAAGTTAATCAAGTAGGTGCTCGTAAGGGGAACAGAAAGGCTTTCAATCCTCCGTGTTGGACAAGCGGCTCATGGACGCTTGAGCCACGCACGTCCTCACGGCATCTGTCTTCTCCAACGACTGTCGGTTCTTCAGCGGCCAGCGCACAGTGGTCCCAATCCCTCAAAAACGCACCTCTCCGCCCATGATTAGAAGAAAAAATATATATATCATTTATTTATCTCCACAGTTTTACAATTTTTCAAAATAACACAGTACTTCAGGATCAAATCTTGAGCTGGGAAGTGAGTCATCTCCTGTCTTAAACTATTTCCTGCCAGTAAAGTTTGATAAATTACAGGTACTGCGTAATAACGCCGAAGCCTTAACATAAATAAATATAATAATAAATTGATTAATTGAATTTGAATTCATTAAATGAATGAAGTTTGAAAATAATATCTCTTCTGACAAATACAATATTGTACTATTTTAGACTATACGATAAATTTTAAATTCAAGTTCATAACAACCCAAGATAGTGATCTTTAATTCAGTTTTAAAATACATATAATGGTAATCTTTTTATACCAGATGAAGCGGCAATAGGTTGTACAATATTACGCCTTTATGAAAATACAATCGTTGAGCCGAAATATTTTTCAATTTCACTGCTTAGAGCGTGACTTTGTCCTCACTCCGCGTGCCAACCTCCACTCTTTCCAACTTACCTATTTACCAAATGTTTCTTATGTGTGTTGGTCAACGTGGTTTTTTCAATTAGCCTAAAAACATCCAATACTTTGAATTCACGGAACAGTAGGTCTGTTGAATAGGTTCGTTTTTTATTCAGTATAATCTAGATCAAACCGTTTTGTGTTATTACAGCTGGTTGAATCATAGTTTTGTAGGCTGAACCCCAAACCGGCAGCGCCTAGATAATCAAGGATTGAATAGTGGCCATATATAATCAAAGTGGCTATGTAGAATAATTTAGTAAAACTTCGTACGTTCAGATTTCTTGGGCCGCAAAATTCAAATCAGCTGAAAAAAATGTTGAAAAAATGTCAATAAGTACCTAATCCCTAAATTTACATAATTAAATTTGTGCATTTATCATTACAGTAAGGACAGAAATTATATGAATATGCTTTTGATAGCAGCACTTTTTTTTCTTTGTCAAAGATGGTCTCAAATGACTGATGAGAGGGTCTGGAGACACCATCATGAAATGGAACACATCTGTTTTGGTAAATATGAGCGAGCACTTCCTTGAGTGATCTTATTTGACAAATTCAAGGTTTCGATATTCCTGAGCCTCTTCTGACAGTAATCCGATCGGAAGAAGTGCGGATTGAATCATTTCGGTACCATGGAATAGAACTTCGTTGACTGATGAGGGCAAATGATACCAATTATACTTGGTAATAGCCAACTCAGCGGTTCCTCTCGCATACACTCGGAATTTATCTACGACAATATGAGATTAGGAGCAAAGCACCACCAGAATAGTCTTCAATCTGACGATGAGTGTTTCGTCTGCTCCAATACTTTTTGGCGTTTTTGACGAGTCTGCTAAAAATCTTCGGGATATGTTCCCCATATTGGTTGTCCCACTTCCTCGCTTCACAAGATCTACTCGAAAGCCCAAAGTTTCCCTTGAGGCTCTTAAAAATAAAATGAAAACCAGCATTTCAATATGCGTAGGTTCATATACGGGTCAAGTCATCGGCGTCGGCGTCGAGTTCGTACCAAGCTCGCTCAACCATTCGCAACTCCAAACTTGTACAGCGATCGTAGAAGCACGATGTAGCAGCTGAAACTTGCCTAGATACCCTCTTAAGGGAAGGTCATCAAGAATTGTTTAAAATTGATCGGATCGTAACAGATTACAACATAAATAATATACAATTCAAATTCTTCAAATATCTTCCTATAAAATTTACTTGAATAATTTAGAAACATGAAAATACAATGATCATATTTTCACTTTCCTTCACCAGGAAAAACGATTATTCAAGGACACTAACGGTTGCCGGAGGAAAACGTGCAATTTTGTTGATTTTTCTCAAAAACGATTAGGTATTTTTGAAGGACAAATGCCTATGTTGAGTGAAAGTTAGTCATAGATCCATTATCCAGAAGTGGTATGGTCTCAAAAAATGTGAAACAAATTACGAATGATGCATTTTCTTCTGACGAGGGGGGGTTCTTGCCTTTCCAAAAAAATGTTCACAAACTTGAAAATTTTATAGACAAAAAATATATACCTGTTGGAAAAAACATTACTTACATAGGTACTTGATGAAAGTTTAAATTGAAACCAATATAAACTTTGATTTGTTCTAAGACTTTTGTGATTCGTTGATTCGAAGTTCAGATGATTGGTTGACATATGTAGAAAGATCTCCAATCATAGCCAGCTGCCACCATCCAATATTCTAGCTTGTATTGAGCAATTTTCTGAGGAGATATTGACTTCGGTATGAGTAATTCGATGATGAATCACGTTGAAAGTCGGAAGAATTTGACTTCGGCGTCGTCACTCGTAGTCGGAAGTATGATTCACCTTCAACGTGTTGTATTGGTCTTTACTTTCTAGATCAACGATCCATCACTGACCACACAAGGATAACCGATGCAAAGACTAAGAGGGAGCGACGGAAACCATTGTAGACCAATCGGCAAATGATAGTGATCGGGTCGATCCATGAAATGATTAACGCTGTTACAGTATTGCATAATTGATACCGTAAGCCCTGACGCCTGACGTGTTGAATAGAGGTGCCATCAGTGTTCCACTGTTAGACAAAACAATGGCAACAGGTATTGGCGGCAATGACTTGTTGCTTCTGTCAACTTTCCAACACCCGGAGGCTAAAACCATTGTTGCTTTTTGGTACCAAGATCAACCTAACGTTAAGGTCAAACGTATTGAGAAATAGGGCGTAATAGTAATTAGTCGGGGAGAAACATCATTGTTGTTCTTTCGAGAAGACAACCGATCGTGTTCCATCACCTGCGTTCCATTCTATATTATGCTTTGTTACCGTACTAGGTTAGGCATCGTTTGAAGTGAATACGTATAGTCACAACCTTGATATCATTTAACTGTAAAGTATTGTGCGTACCAAGGACATCCAAACTAAACTAGCAGCCACTAAGTTCTGTACCGATCCTCAGGTGATTACGGATAGCGCAGATCCGTCTTAATGAATGATTATCTGAGATTGCGCTTTTGATGCCACCAGAAGCGCAATGTCTCTCTGGATGGGGACATCGGTAACCCAGCACTTGTGTCAATGTCATTTGTCGGGGATGAAGGGCCAGATGGCATAAATTCTAAACTGCTGAAAGACGATGTACGAAAGCGTAAATTACGAGAATATACGAAGAAAGTCCGTGAGTCCTGCAACTATTTATTTAACAAAGGTCAACATTTGAATATGATTTAATCATAGATAAGATAGCACTTGTTTGATTTTTTGTATTCTTGGTAGGACTGATGCGATTGAATTTAATATTTGTCTCCACTTGGAATTTCATGTGAACATCAATGACGACGTGGATGGACTGACGTGGGGATAAACAACTGTTGTTTCAAGTGTCATTCGTGAATCGGGGATATTTGTCAACTGGACATCGCTCCCAAATATCCGGTGAGAAACTGCTTGTAGGCCCTATGCAATTTGGAGAAAAGTTCATACCGACAGAACCCTAAAGTTTCATTGCAAACTCCCATCTACTTCATCAGCATTCAGTTGTTTTGGCTGTCAAGAAAAACGCGAAGTTCGAGTCGAAAGTAAATCAAAGCGTGCAAAGTGTACAGCTGATTGTTCTTAAATATATATTGCACAAAATCACCGTTACTCATGAACGTGAGATCTGTTTCAGTTGTCAGTATGATCAACTCATGTTGCACATCAACATGTTCACACATTTGATCGTTGTCGCGGACAACTTCGGCAGCCTGTGTTTGATTTAAAACGTCTTGTGTAGATTTGATTAACGGGCAACGATTTCCTATTGACGCTTATTCACCTATCAGAGCGATCGGCTGACACCAATTGTTGACGTCTCAAGCCATTCCCATCATCCTCCTGCACGTCTCATCTGGCGGCCGCACCGTGACGAAGTATTTGCGCTTACGCAACTGACTCCTGCCGAAATGAGCAATTTTTCTTACCCTTTTGCAACTTTCTTTCGACTGTTCCTCAATGGATTGGCACTTTTATACTCCTGCGTGTGGAGGCGTTGAATCGTCATAATGTTGAGCTCTTATTGTTCTATCGGCTTTGAAATTCTGAAAAGACTGTGTTACTCGCACCTCAGCACTATTCAATTTCAGTGGCCAGTTGCTGCAGACCATGTAACCATAATCTCTCACAATTACCATGTTTCGAACAACAAGATGAGAAGAATTGAACGACATCAAACGAAATATGTACAAAAAACGTGAAAAGGTGACTCTTTTTCAGCAAAAAACATTTCTGAACTAATGGATCAGCTCGCAACCCTAAAACCACCATCTTAAAATTAAAAAAAGGACAGAATGGCTCCTGCCACCATTTTTACCATTTTAATCATTTTCTGCGACGTTGCCGATCGGCCGATTTTTAAATTGGGATTTGAAAAACGGAAATGTATAACTGTTTTCAACATTTTTACCCGTGAAATGATGAGATTTTCCATGTCAGATGGGCTCGGAACGATATGAGACCCATCGCATTCAATTATTCGTTCAAAACTACTAGGAAATGACCCTCCACTTGCCTATATCAGTAGAAACTTCGAAAAACCATATTTTGTGCCCGTTTTGCTAATTTTTGGCCCATACCATCAGGCAATCAACGATCGGGCCTGAAATTAGGACCAACCAGTCAACGAATGGGCTCAATGTGCGAAAGAACAACTTTTTGCAATACTATTGAGGCCTTTCATGGTCCGCATAGCAGAGTTGGAATCTACAGACAATGAAACGTAATAAGACAAAATTTGTGATTGGTTATACAAATTTGTTGCTATACCATCACAAGGCTTATTATTGACAACAATGAACTAAAATCGTCTGACATTTGTCACAAAATCCATTACGTTCACTGACATTGACAGGTGGCAGATCGGACTCCCTCTAATGTCTTATGTAAGGATGAACTGGTCAACCGTTACCTTAGTCTTCCATTGTGGTATTTACCATCTCAATAATATAGAATTACACGTTGCGGGAAGGTGTCTTACATTTCAACTTCAATCTTACATTAGCACTCAAAACCACAAGTCTATTTGAATGAAAACAAAGAAGTAATTTGCATTCCACAAAAACAACTAATATGACAAGCACAGTGCAGTACGAAACAGTGGAGGTTCCTCATCAGCCTAAAAAGGCGTTCAGGCGAGAAATCGAAGAGAATCCCAATGCAAACGAAACTAACTGGCAAAGAGTGCAGAGAGAACTGAAATCCCTTCGGGTACATTATTCCAATTTAATTAATTTAATGGGCAAAGAAAAAGCACCAATTACACAAACATTAATTAATAAACAAAATGCTTCAGCCCACAGCTTGTGAATGAAACTGTATCCACTTAAATTTGTAATAAAGAGGTTTTCTCGCTAAAAAGCGTAGTTTTCGAGTACTTAACTGACGAAAACCGAAAAAAGTCCAAAAGAGTCACGGTTTTTGTCTCTCCTGATATTATCACAATTTTAATTGTTCGCATTTTTGGTTATAGCACCCCTGGATGAGTAATGACCCACCAAATTTGCAGAAAGTTCGGAAGTTTTGTAAGCTAACCACGTTTTTGTTACCAGATGACTGGACGATTGCAAGGCCACCGTTATCCATCGTGACTTTTGGATCTTTAAATTCTACATTCAGCCGCAAATTGTTCAAGGGATACTGAAAAAATGAGAGGAATCTCAGCTATTTTCCGGATGCTAATGTAGAACTAAGAGAGTTACCAGATTGTAGTAGTGAAAGTATTTCGCCAAATTCAACCAATTCGATCACTGTTGTCTCTCCATCAGAAAGCTTCACAACGCTTCAGCTAGATTCACTGGACAGAAGCTGCTGCCGATTTCCCTTCATGGTTGTGTACTAAATTGAGTATTTTCCCCGTGTGCTCTCAAATTCCAGGGTACGAAAAATTCTACAGAATTTGTTACCTATGTGTACTACTTGTGCATAGCCCTCATCCGTAGATCGTCGAAAAAATGTAAATAAATATGTTACCCCAAAATTTAACCAATGCTTCCCAAATAATCACAAAATAGATACCTTTCCAAAACGTTCGGTCAGAAAAATGTTATTTTTTCCAAATTTGTGTTGTATTTGAAATAACTTTGGTTTGTTGTTTGTTGTAACGATAATACAAATGTGTTCAAGGATCGCTTGTCCAACTACTTTGTCCAATATCGCGACGAGAGGGAAAGACATCGACATAACCTCCTGAGAAATTTATACCAACTGGACCTCTACTGGTTTGAGTGGGACTGTTTCGACGAAAGAATGTTCCGCTTCAGGTGCGCTTGGATGAACCATTTAGTGGATGAAACCATCGAACAGCTATGGGGGTTCACATCGGGCATTTTGAAGGATCTATGGGGCATGGAATGTGAAATCGAGTAAGTTCAAACGTTTTGTAAATTATGTATCATCATGTAAATGATATTTGAAACAGTATCTCTGAAAAGTACAATTTTGAAATATAAACATGATAAAATAAATTTTCCGAAAAATCAACTAATTGGTAAAGATACAACAACCAGATAATAGTATAATTTGTAGTACTTTTCGAGTTGAAGTATGTTGTACGTATACCATTAAAAAACCTGCCTTCGAATCAGCCTTTGACGTTCATTTTTGTTGATGACATCTTGCGACCATTGAAGCCCCGAATGAGACAGTATTAAGCACAGTTACCTTTCTGAACTGCAGTTCACCATCGAACTGGAAAATAATTTAGTTTTCCTCTCTTCAAACAATTCCTTACAATAATCCTGCTGACCACAACATCGACGTTGATTGGTGGAGGAAACCATGTGAAACCAATAGGTACTTCTACTACAGATCCCACCATCCAATCTAATAGGAAACCAACATAGCTCTAAACTTGGAAAGTTGACTCTTTTTCCGATAAGTGACTAATCTCCGATCTGTTCTTTTTTTCCTAACTATATTAATTGAAAACCTTGTCATTCACAAAGTGAAGGAAGTTTTTAGGCGTTTTCTTAGCAATTTCTATGAGTGTTGAGGTACTCTTTCCTAAATGAAGGAATCTTATTGGTGCATCAGTAGGACAGCACAAAGTATATCTGCCTCTTCGCAGCAAGACAGCATCCTGTTGTTCAGGCATTACACATTTTGTCATAGTGATACTGCAAGAGATAGTGTCCAGTGAGGAGTCCCTCAAGTCTGCGAAGGATTTTGCGCCTTAGTAACAAAAGTGAATTTGCAACTTGGATTGTTTCTGCTTGAGACGATTGTGTCAATGTGTTGTTTGTGTTTGGCTTCACATTTCTGGACCTGTTGGATTATATAACTTTCGGCAATCTCTAGTTACTCCGATACATTTTCGGCAAGTCGGTCAGCTTCCTCGTTGCCCTCGTGACCTGGTACGCAGAGCAATGATGTTCTAAATAAAGTAAGATGAATTTCGTGACTGCTTGATGATAACAGGAATAACTGGAATTTCATGAGGTTCAGACGATTAACAAAAGTATTATAGGCCTACGTTTCGTTTAATTTATTAAGCATCTTCAGAGCTATACCAGTAAGATAGAAATACGTGACTAAGAAAATAATAGACTATAGTTTTTATGAATATTTTGGTCATCGTTCTGACTTCGTAACTTCATTCAGAACCTCTTGTGCTCTTGCTGAACGGTCGACTAATCCATGGTAATTTTGATTTTAAAGACTGCGTCAGCATTTATAACGTTAATATCTCTAAAACTCAGGTCTCTCACGGTACCTAATTATCAAGTACAATGTGATATATATATCGCACCGCTGATAAAATATATTCCTAGCTGAAAAAATCAACTAATTTATTAAAGATACAATCAATCCAGATAATAGTATAATTTGATATGTCAATATCATCATACCATTTATATCCTCATTCTGCAAGTCATAGTCCCATTTCAAATGTTATTTCATCAATATCATTATCATGTTCTAAGGGATGTTTTTTCAATCACCATTTGACTTTAATTTTTGTTGATGACATCTCAATTATGTCAGAATAACTTCTCAATATAATGTATTAAATATCTTGGTGGGTGCAGTTCGGAAGATGCTTAATAAATTAAGCGAAGCGTTGGTATGAAAGACCATACCTCATGCAGTGAACCAACCACATAAAACACAATAAACTCATAGTCATTCACAAAAAATCCACATTATACACATCACAGGATTCTCTCACAGTTGTGCACATCATGGAAGCTGATCCATTTAAACTAATTCAATAATTACCAATTCCGTAAATTGAATATTTCTCCAACAAATATTTCTATAGCGTTCAACGAGTCATTGTTCCAACGAAACCAAATTTGTTGTCGTCAAAACAACGAATACAACACGAATATTCAAATCAAGAAGACATCTAGTGCACGTACATTCCAAGCAAGGTGAGGTGTTTAAATTGGAAGAAATAAACAAGAACAGGAGCAAACGCAGGACCGTCCGTAAGAAGACAATGGATGTTATGGCGAAAAAATCCTGCTTCCTGGAGTACAGCGGAGACCCGATTGGCGAGTGCATCATGCAGGTAATGATTGCGCTGAAGATGGAACTAGATAAACTGGAGACCGAGGTCGCGAAAAAACGGGAAGCTCACAGGTGATGAAGCAAAGCAATACAGCAATGTTTTATAGTAAAAAACAAGTTTATCAGGAAAATGTTACTACGATTTTGGAAATTAATCAATTTATAAAAGGTGATAAATTCCAATTAAATTATATAAGCGAATTTAATGAAGCAAAATCGATTGAAGATTTTGCTGCCAGAATGTGTCATATGTTGTGGTACCAGAATTCGACTGTAAATGACAACATCCTAAAGTGACACCAACTGTGCAATACTAAGATGATAAATACTATAAAGAATTCAATGAAGACTTGAAGTACCTAATGGGTTTTATCGTTGTCAGGAGGATACTACTCAAGGATCTCCAAGTGATCAGCAAGAACCTTAAAATGGAAAAAGTCAATAATGGGACGAACTTGTTGATCGAACATTTCAATACTAAAGTGATCCATTCAATGAAAACCATTCACGAGTACCATCAGAAGTCTGCTGACGCTTACATGAGGTTGTGGCATGATGTGGAGTACGTGATATTACATCGATATTGATAAAATACGTAACCTAGTGATTGAATCGAGATTGGCCACGTAATTGGATTTGCATGATTTTAAAGAACTTCACAGCGAGCGATTTACCTACATGTTTTGTAACAGTCAAGTGTGACCAAAACTTCAAACAAGTGGGTGTGGCACATAGCTTCCTCGTATCCATAACATGACTGTATAGATCATTGTGACAAGGATTCTCCTTGTGGCAAGGATTTCATGTTCGCGCATGCGCAGAGGCTACTATTGATCCGGGGTCAAGAAACCTATAGGGGACCATCTACACCCCAACCCGCACAATCCCTGAAAATTTCATCAAAATCGAACTATAACTTCGTGTAGTTTTGCCCGTAACAAGGATTTGCTGACAGATAGACAGACACACACAGACAGACACGGAACCAAAATTGTTCAGAAAGGTCTAAAACGCAAAATGCGAAGGAATTTTTGATTTTGGAGACAAAAAATGTTCACATTCCAAAATCAGTTGTGACGTTTGTATAGGCTTTGCAGAAATTCAACTTAATCATTTCCGTATTTTGTTGTTCTTAGAGGCTCAGAAAGATTATTACAGGAGCATGGAATAAAATGTAGACACTATAAAAAACACAAACCATTGAAGGAAAGGTTCAAGGTTGTATTTCGAAAATCAAATCAATTCGTTATGCGTTAGGTCGTACTCTGCCACTTCAAAACAAGAGGAACACAAAAGGTGGCCATAACAATACGTCTATAATTATATAGTTTCTGTTATAATTCCTAAATCCTCATTAGGCAGAAAAGTTTGAATGAATACATTTTGCATTTTGGGCTTTGTAATGTGGATACATTATGGATTCGTTATGTAAGGAATTGAAACACGATTCGATCGATTAGATTCATCATGTGATGCCCGTATAGGTAGTATGCAGAGTTTAAACCATTAGATAAACCCATCTAAATGTAAACTAATGATGGACGGTCATCTTCGTGAGGCCGCAATTTCGAATCACATTATTTTGATATGGCGGTCTGGGCTGCTAATCAAAATGGCCTTGATTTTCAAAATCGAGCCTCAGACCTTGTTTACTGATCAGTCACTACTATTAATCCGAACAGTATAAACAATCCCCCCTACAACGATTTTTGTCAATTTTTCTGAAGCTTCCTGTTTCTCCAGATTGACTATTTGAATAACTCTCTGACTGGAAAAGTTGTTTCCTGCGATTTCAAAAACTGTTATGGAATATGGGAAAATGTAAATATGTATTTATAAATAGGGCATATACCTATAAGTGCCAAGTTATGTTTTCATTGTTAATGTTTCTAGATTAAACGGTTTGAAACAATACTTGAGAAACGTTGATGCCTATAAAAGTGTAAGCAATAGGTAGGTAGAATAGTGAAATATTACGACGGTAAGATTGTTTGAATACATACACTTACTACCACATTAAGAGCAATAAAAAAGTTCACCTACAAATGAATTATCGTTTTAAACTAATTTGAAAAGTAATTATATTGTTCAATCTCTTGATGAATTGCAGGTACATTTGTAACGAGCTGACGGATCGTTTGATCTTGGATACTGACATGTCCGAATATGAAAAGTCGATTTTAGGGAAGGAGCTCAACCATTTCAGGCAAGACGCCAAATCGCACATTCAAGAAGTTGATAATTTTAATTACGAACTCCGAGAACTCTCGAGAGGTACGTTTGTATTTTTGGTTTATTATTCGATAATAAACCATTGTAATCGCTCTTGAAAAAAAAATCTAAAACCCCCTGAAAATTTCATGGTTTACGTTTCAAAGGGTGTAGAATCCTAATTTGCAATAAAAATTTTTCCGTCCGTCGCCGAACGCACGATTTCTCCCAAACGGCTGGAGCAAAAAATCTGAAATTTTCAGGAAAAATCAATATTGGTCCGACAACGCCCCAAATCTTTAGCCACCTCTCTCACTTAATTTAAAGTGCCCTTTAAGGGTTGTCAAAGTTTTGTAAAATCCCTAAAAACCTCAAACAACGCTGCAAATTCTTTCACTGGGGTTTATTATTCAATGCTTCATGATTTGAATTTCTACTATGCTTTGGAGTGTGCGTGTTTCACAGGTGACAGAGCGATTATTGAATTTCACGAGGCACACAAATATGATCAACTGATCAATCCAAATAGGTATTTTGGTTGAGAACCGATTCAAGTGCTCTATGCATATCTTCTGAAATTCAATAATCGCTCTATCACCTGTAAAACGCACACTCCAAAGCTTAGTAAAAATTCAAATCATGAATGCAACCCAAATAAATAATAAACCCCAGTGAAAGAATTTGCAGCGTTTTCTTGTATTAAAGTAAATGAACCAGTAGCTACTGTGCAAATAAACTTTCAACAAAATATATTATTATGTGGCTCGATTACATCGGTTACACAATCAAACCACTCATTGTGCTACCATTGAATATACCCTACTATTTCCTAAACTTTATCACTCAACGTCGTTATAAAACGATTTCGACAATCGTTATTTAATGAGTTGAACGTTTTTAAAACATTATAAAAAAATACGACTTCCCCGTAACAATCATAATCCAAATGTACAGTACTTTAGGTATTTTAGTTTTTCCAAAAACAATTAATCATGACTCAAGTTACGTTGGTACTTTTTCAAAATAAGATAGACGAATTAAATTTAAGCGTTCCGCAATAGGTTTGATGGACTACGATATAATTCGAACCAAACTGAAAGAACAATCAAGAGAAAGAGAAAAATAAAAATTAAATGAACCTGGAATGAAAGAACTGCTATGAATGATTAAAGAGATTTTCTCCCATGCAACTATGGTTAAATTTGTGAATAAGCCGTAAATACTGCAAATGTTTTTGTTTCTTCTTTTTGATTGAGAATTTCGGTATAGTTTTGAAACATACGAAATATGTTCATTACTTTCTAATTTAATTATGAAAGGGGCGAATGAAGGGAGTAATCATTTAAGTATAGTAATAACCCTGCAATGCAGCATAACCTTCTAGTATGGCATAATGTTTTTTGACAGTCTTGGTTGCGATTGTTTCAACCCAATGTCGTTGATTACGAAATGAGATTTTGATTTAAGTACATTGTAAAAGTTGATGTATAAATCTCACGTCTTAGGTGATAATTTAATTTTGTATTTTTGTTTACGGTTTACACAAGAATGAACTGAGCTATTCTGCTAATATTTGTGTGAAATATGTTAGATCAAACACACAAATCTCCTATTTGTGCGAATCAATAAAACCCGACGTTCGTAAAATCGAGAGCGTACATATTTTTACAGTCCAGATATTTCGCCCTCTTATTGGTCAACTTGGAAACAGCGCAGCCACTGATTTCAGGAGAGTCCTTGGCAAACGAATTTCATAACAGCACTTTCCCGGTCTCCTGGTAATAGCCGGAAATGTCACGCAATTATAATAGCGAAGAATTCAGAATCAAGACAAGTTTACGCGACCAACTCTAAAATATTGTGTTCATAAATATTAATAGAGAAAAATTATGAAATAAATATTATTATAATAAATATTATTATAGATGTAATTATATTTATCGTATAAATGTAACATAAAAACATGGTGGCCGTTGAGATTTTTTTAAAATTTATTTCAATTACAATCAAGTCAGTTTCAACAACTTATTAGTAACTTATTTCTAGTATTATAATTTAATTAAAAATCATCTTGTACATGACAGGAGTTTCTTTTGTTCTAATAATTGTTAGTTCGCACTTCACTGCAAAAAGTTACTTTATACGTCAAGTGTCAGTTTGAACGCTTTTCTTCTCTTTAGTCTTCGAAAAAGGTTGTCAACGTCAAGGAGATGGACGGCCTCTGCATTGATGTGGCCCCTCAGCAGTTCAGAGTGTTTAACGGCGTACTTCCATATTTTGGCAGCGACGCTCTCGATCTTCAAATCATCATGAAGGTTGTCGTTCCGAATATACGAAGGTGCATCGACGATGTTCCTCATCACTTGGTTCTGGAATGTTTGTACAATCTAGATGTAGCTGTTAGCAGTGCAGCCCCACAACTGCACACTATAGGCCCATACAGGTTTTAGGACCTGCTTGTATAACAAGCTTATTTGACGTTGACAGCTGAGAATGTCTGCCCGTAAACCAGTACATTTTTCGATAACTAATATCATGTTCCTTTCGCATTTTCTTGACATGCTCTTTCCATTGGCCGTTGAAATGGTACTTAGGAATCTGCAATATCTGCTACTGCAAAACTCTCATTTTCTGCTTAATCGGTTTTCAATGATAATTTCCAATTATATTTCACGGAAACTTAACTCAAACGCAGTTCTGAATGTGATTTCAAGATCGACCCTAACCTTATACATTCACAGCCACCAATGCCAACACAATCAAATGTGCTCTTTGTAAGTCTATACTTAAGTGGAAAAATATTGGATTTACATGTATTTCCATTCGGAAAAAATATCGATTAGGATATCTATATAAATATTGTGGCGTTTATACTAAGGTTTGTAGATGAAGCTTACACGCTTGAACAGCTGGCCCAGTTTGAATGCGGGTTTTGTGTTAAAAAAAGAGGAAACAAATTATTTGCTAGCGGGAATATGAAAAAATAATTTTGACTATATCTAGAACATAACATGATGACCATGTCTAAAGGTTCCTATAGCTATAGGATACGTATGAGGTTTTGAATTACACCATTTCTAAAATGACTACACTGGAATTTCAAGTCGACTACAAGTAAACGCTTTCGATTTCAGGTACGATTTTGAAAAAACTTCGAGGCTTGACGAAAGAGGAGTATAAAGCGAGAATACACGATATAATTGCTTTCATCGAAAAAGCAGAAGTGCCATTGAGCGTTTTCAAGGCCGTCGGTTTCGCGATGGACAAGACCGAAGAGTTCGCTGAAAACGGTTCGATTTCCAATGAGAATGTAGACGCCTACGGAACGACGGGACCGCTGGAAAAAGACTACCCTGACGAACCGTAGCAAAGATCTAGCTTCAAAATCTTCACCACTCTCCCTTGCTACAATACATTTCCCATATTCGACTAACTAATGAGTTTGAACCGAATCGAACCGTTTAATCGTGAGAAATTGATCCAATGACGAAAGTGAAGTAACCTGCACAAAAGTATATCTAGAATGTCGACTATGCAGTGGTCAAAGGGAAGTTATTTCAAATAAATTCGCTGATAGTTTACAATACTTATAAGAATTAAGCAAAAGCAATGAAGAGCCTACAGCCCTCAGGAAGAAAGAACTACTCCTCCCTTGCTTTCATTCTCCCCGGTTTAATGTGATTTGTAGGTACGGCGGTTTTGCTTAGCTGAGCAGCAGTGGGGTGTACATTCAAGTCAGCTAAGAAGTATTGTCACCAGAATAACACCTTCAGGTAGATTCGAAGCAAAATCTTTTGAACTGAGTCGTCTTTGTGATATTAAAAGCTGGCAAATTCTCCATTAACAGTGAAAATTTTAATAACAAATCTGGTCGTTTCAACGAGCTACAAACAAGAGTTGCGACAGTAAAATGTTGTGGGCGTATGTGCTTCCACTACAGATAACTCGGGGCAGCAGACCGGGCATCGGTGATAAGAGACGCTTATCAACCGCACACTTCCCAAACATTTACCTACTGGCCACACAGCTAATTCACTTACGTGCTTAAAATGTTCCCGCCGTTAACTTGTTCCGATTTACTCCACGTTTTCCTTCAGTTCACAGCAGGAAAGTAAAGATTCGTGAACTTCGAGGAAACCACTAAGCAAAACATTGGACGTCAATTTTCAAACTTTCTGATTTCTTTACTTTTGAAGCTTCATTAAAAAATGGAATGGAAATGCTTTCCATTTCGAGTATAAACTTTTGCTTCCGAGTCTACCAAGGTAGCGGAAGCATTGTTTTCACTTTCGGAATGTGAAAATTTTTTTGTCTCCAAAATCAAAAATTCCACTCGCATTTTGCGTTTTAGACCTTTCTGAACAATTTTGGGTCTGTCTGTGTGTCTGTCTATCTGTCAGCAAATCCTTGTTACGGGCAAAACTACACGAAGTTATAGTCCAATTTTGATTAAATTTTCAGGGATTGTTCGGTTTGATGTGTAGATGGTCCCCTATGCGTTTCATGACCTCCGGATCAATAGTAGTCTCTGCGCATGCGCAAACGTAAAATCCTTTCCACAAGCATAACTCCGGGAGTTCTTAATTGATAATAGTCAATAATAATTGTCAATGATCTATACAGTCATGTTATGGATACGAGGAACACCCACTTGGCAGACGTTTTTGAATTCTGCAATCTTCGCCATTTCCTGAAATTGGGCTACAAGTTTCTGCCCATATTATTTTGGCAAGACACGTCCAAGGTATCTTGCTGTTTTTCCTCCAACAATGCTCAGGCTTAGACCCTGTAAGCTTTAGGTTTCTTGTCAATTGAAATTTGATTAAAATCCGTAACGTCGAATTGAATTACATCGTGGAGACGATGTAATCCATTTCATCGAATCCATTTCATCAAATTAGAGTTGTAAGAACCGTATGGATGATGGAAGAAGATTCTTCCCTCAATAGATTAATTGAAATGAATTCAAGCTTGATTAGGAGAATTTCCCACGACCCAACTCGGATAAATCGTTGGAAGTGTCCCAATTTATCATCCGTCATCTATCTAAGGAAACTCGTTACCCTAGCAAACAGAAGTTCGTACATCGTGGCTGTCTCATACCTACTAAACAAAATTTATAGGTAGGTATAGTTATATTTTATAGAAATTACAAATATGAAAAGGGACAGTATGGTAGGGGATTACCCCGAACACCGCTTGCCTTAGATCTTTCTATCATATTTACTAATCATAGCCCTGGCAAAATGAACACACCCACTGACATACGCCTATTTTTTCACGAATTTCATATTAGAATGATTTAAAATGGATTTCTTTCCGGTTATTATTACTTTTTTCTCATTAAATGTTTATGAGAAACAACTTTTAGATCTAAAAATAAAAACATTTAATTTAAATTTTAAATGTTGCCTCACACCACCCCGGATCAATTCTAATAGACGTTCCCTAATACTGCTTACGATGCCTTGCTTCAGAAGGGAGTCCTGAAAACTGAGGTTAAAACATGATTTTGGTGCTCTACATAAACGGAATGTCTTCGGTAATTCATTCACGACAATTCACCATATTGTAGCAACAATAAGTTACGGCTGAAGTATCTACGCTGTAATATAATACTTGCACAAATTATTACATCATTTACCGACAGATGCGCCATGCGGATTCCACAGACCACCTGGCTTTCTAAGTCGAACTTATTGAACTTTTCAAAAGCTAGTTCACTCGACCCAACTTGCAGTTCTTCTCAATATCCGCGCGAGACCTACTGCGGCAATCACCTGTGGAGCTCGCCGCCCTTGAACGAGTTACCTCCGCGCACCAGCTATGAAACTCGCCTGTGGAAGAAAGGAGCGGCTCGGCTTATAACATTCTATCCCCATTTATCCGAGCTTAGCCGTATCATAAGCGAACAACGTCTCAACCCGACAACGCCCCATCATGGGAACCGGCGGTCAATAGCCGAGCCCAAGTAAAAGTGAGATAATTAGTCGATGGTGGTGGGTCGTGGTACCTACCTAACTATCGATCCTTACGCCAATTAGCGAGTCAACAGGTTTAGATCGTATCGCATAAGAGAAGCGCCATTTATGTTGATAGATCGTCAAGCATTAGCACATATTGGCCTGATGATTTCTCCGAATCCATTCCTCGGGTCATTATAAGTGTTGCCACTCCTTCATCAGTGAGGCAGGTCAAAATCGGAAACGTTCTGAAAGGTACGAAGACATTCCAAGTACCTTCAACCTAGCGAAATCTGTTACGGTAAGGAATAACAACTGTTAATGATTATTTTTGGAGTTGAATGGTACTCACATCAATATTTAGTGTATATTTCAAATTTTCCATCTTTAAAGCACCCTAAATGTGAACAACTCACATTAACTTTGCTTCCAAGTCTAACTACACCTTCGCAAACTAGTGGGTCTTCTTACTGGCCACTGCCCCCTAAGGTACCACCTAAACAAAATGGTAAGGCCAGGACAGTAAAATGCCGGCTCTGCTGCGAAGAGGCGGAAATAGCAGGACACATACTCTGTAATTGTCCTGCTGTTGCAGCAACTAGATTCCGGCATTTCGGGAAGGGTGCCCTAAAACCCACTGATATTGCCTTGGAAACGCCTGAAAACCTCCTACACTTTGTGAACGAAGAGGTTATTAATAAGGTTTTGAATTAAAATGGGGACAGCGTCAAAATAGATCCTAGCGGTCTCAGTGACCAGGGGCTCCTCCCATCCCTTATCGAAAAAAAAGTCTAACTACAAGTATCGGGAAACTTTCTTATAATTTTCGGGAGATGAAAACATGTTTTTCTGCGAAATCGAGTGTGAAACCACACATTTTCAGGGGTTTGAAAAGTTATTTTCATGCACGATTTGCTGCAAGGTTCGTTTTTGAAGATAGTAAGTCAACATTTGGTTTTGCCTGGGTTTACTCCAGCTGAACCCAATTTGACAGTATCATAGGCTCGGTCTATTAGTTACCCAGAGGAAAGTGGTTTGCATAGTGGGTTAATAATAATTATTAAAATCTAGTGGGAATCTCGTATCACACGGAGTATCACGTATCATGCTTCCCACGAAATATAAAGTTATCATCAAGGTTTCTCCAATTGTTACGATTATTCGCAGCTAATAAACTGGATTTTAGCAAAACTAATTGCAAAAGTTCGGGAAAGAAACAAATCCATTGCGAAGAAAGCACCGTTTATGAATTACAAGGATGTTTTAGGGGTTCTGACCTGGCCTATCTCGTGCGTCGGAACTCGTTAATCATTTTAATATTTCTCTCGTCAAAATCTGCTCGACAGGATTAGCCGAGAAACAACGAGACGGTCGCGATAACGTATGAGCCCCCCCCCTTTTCCAATAAACTACATCCACCGTCTAGGGGTACCCATTCACAACTATGTCAAGTCTCGCTCTCCTCTCTGGTTATCTCTTATCTGTTATGATACGGTACAGTGCGAATGGTTTCTATTCCGCTAACTACGTAATTTCAATATGTGGATCCTAACTGGAAAAATATTTAAAAAATCATGAAACATCACTAACAATTGTAATGATTCTGGTTTTTATTGTAATGATGTTTCGAAGAAGAATTCAATCTCCGTTGTCATATTGCCACACCAAAATGTAGTGAGTTTTCCTCCAATCGTATTGAGAAGGAAACAACGCTCCCATAAAGGCATAAAAAAGCCTTATCTGATCTAGCAAGCTGATGGAATTACTTTAGAGGTGGTGGACTCTTGTTCTCAAAAACGAAATTTTGAGTTGTGAATCTCCAAGGTGGAACCAAAAGTGCCTACTAGAAACTTTTTTGAGGCTTCATTCCCGAGTTACATTACTTTAAAGATTTTTTTTCTTGTGTTCAACTTTGCTAAAATGGCTCTAATGTACTCACCTACTAGTTAACATATAAGTTGATAATATAAAACGTTGGAAAGAGCGTTGAATTTTCATCTCTCCGATATAAGTTTCGATTTTTTAAACAGTCCTGAATCGTCTAAAAAATGGTCAAAATCGGGATTTGAAGATGTTTTAAACCACATAAAAATTGCTGATTTTAAGAAATTTTCGAAACTTCAATGTATTTCCACGAATTTGAACTGATTATGAAACTGGAATTGGGCTAAGTATAATAATTATTGTTATTTTTGGCAGAGGACTAGTAACAGACAAAAGGTAAGTAATCAGCTCTGCTGGAAAGGGCCCAAAATTTTCAGTATTCCGGGAAAGTATGAGGGGCGGGAGGAAAAAAGCTGGAGAACGAAGTGGGAAGTTAGCTAGCTGTCAACGGTCCTGCGTAGACGCTCAATATTGTAAAGAGGAAAGGGGGTTCTCACACGTGATCTCGAACGTCGCGTATTTGGAACATAAATGCATAGATAGTTACATAGATACATACAAACAAAGTTTGAGTTCTATGTATAGGATCATTGTCCAACATGGGTTAAGTATCTACAAACAAAGTCGCAACGAACGGTGCCAATAAAGAGCGTCTACCTATCTTGGTATTGAGACCATCATGATCCTTTCAGCTTTCTGTCGATTTTCCATGGGAAGCCCATTTCTTTGGCCCGACCGATATAACCGCCCTCTTCCCTTCCATCTACACCACAAGCTTCATGGTGACTTACTGGTGTTCGACATTCCCAGTTTAGTCATAACCCGCCAGCCCGCGTCTCGGGGATCACTTTGCGTCAAGGCAGAAACCCGTTAGGTAGGCGCTCCGCTCATTTTCCGGAGCTTCTTCTCTACTTGGCCTTTTCCTCTGCCGACCCAACCGTTAATGACTTTTGCGTGAATGCCCCGGTTGTTTATGTCTGTCTCTCGCGAGGGTCCTGACAGGCTTTTGGGGTGATTTCTCTTTTTCGACGGTGAAAGAGAGAAGTTCCGAAGGGAACCGACGAATAGTCAATTAAATTTGGTCTCATATTATAAACCTCAACCAACATGGCACACAGAACTACCACAATAAAGTACTAACACGATACATCGCGTTTCGCACTTTTCCGTGTGGTTTCGGTTTTTGAACCAACGCATCTCATGGTGAACACCCAAGGTTATATGGCTTTCCAGTCCACCTATATGTCAAAAATGTATCGTTTTCACTTTGGGGTGATGACATTTTTGGCAAGTTTCTTTATAAAATGAAACTATTTAGTTAGCTTCAAAATTTCATAATGGCGTTCTAGAGATGCAAAAGTAGCCCGAAAATACAGATGAATGCCGCCAACCGCACTTTTCTATTTCATCCTATTCTCAAGATATAATTTTTGATCGTTTCTTCTAGAAAACCCACAACTATGTTGACTTTTGACCACATTTTTGGATTCATCGTTAAATCTCTCAAACTCTTAATAGCTTTTCTTAATTAAAAACTAACAGTTAGAAGTTACTTCTAAGGACTCTAACGGCAGACCTTCAACAAAACTCTGCCAAAACTCGCTGAATCTTCCAATTTCAAGTAAACTTGAACATTTGAACAGCTTTACAATGATATGGCCAACTTTGCTTTTTAATATCAATTTCAAGAAGAAATTCCAGTTTGAAAGCCAAAAACCGTTGGGCACGTTGGAAAACATCTAGCGAGGAAACCCAGAGATGCAAAAGTTCAAGTTGTACAAATTAGGAAAATGATAAAATAAGGACATTTTTCCTAAAGTGTATAATGGTTTATAGACGGGGAAAAACATCAACTTTGCAATTCAAAATCAATATCATGAAGAAAGAAATTACAGTCTGTGGGCAAAAAAGTTAGGCATATTACGTGTTTTTGTAGCTCAGGGTCTGGTGCTATGGAACAACATTACAAAGGTAGTAGGGGCATAAATGTAGGGTAAAAATGATTATATTGTTTATAAATCATTTCACACCTTAGAAACTATTTTCCGGATTCAATCGTTTTCTTAATGATTAATGAATTATTGATGCTGTTCGAAATTTTGCTAGGTAATTTTATTCTTGAGGTATCAATTTCAACGCAATGGTATAATAAGCAGACCTGGTACTGTACCGCGCAAGCACAAACCTAAAATCGAACCATTTGCTATCATTTTCTCGGGTTTGAAGTTCCCATCGCGCATAAACTTTCATGGTGGTCTCATCATTTCATATCGGTTTGGACTGAGCACGATGCACCCCAATTAGATGTCTTCTTAAGGAGTTGATGAAATGCGTAACATGTCCTGGGGCATGTCTGTCCCTTGAATCGTCGTAACAACCTCTGTTGTTCTTCATTTTCGGAGATGATCTAAAACATTTTAGAATATCATTCATGTTAACTACACGAAGAAGCCTAGCCCATCTAGGAAGACCTTTATTGACTCATGAGTGAAGGAACAGTTTTTTTCTCGGCAAAATCGAACTTTAAGTTTTATTTGTAACAAGCATCATTTTTAAAGTTTTCATGCGATTATGATGAAATGTCTACAGAATTTTAGGCCATGCATAAGGTCCTCGTGAATCTTATTGCTCTCAAATCAATGCTTCACTCTGCGTCTTCAGAACCGCAAAATTCATCATACGTCATTGAATTTCCGTTGACTCACGCCTGAATTCGTAGTATAGTCGAGTAGGAAATGAACAATATCTTAACAAACTCAACTAAGGAAAAGGAGGAAGTTAAGTGCCATTCCTAACTTGTCTTTTTTACAGAGACTGTGCGCAGTAATGCACTTTCTGATTTCTCTGAGGATGTTCGGTAGATTCTGTGAAATCGAATGCGTGGAAGCGTATTGAGCTGTAATAAAATATGCCCGGCACGCTATTCGCACTTTTTGGAGAACTCGGAAGAACGAAAGTTACTGATTCAAACGCGTTCGAGTTTGGAAGAATAAATTATTTTAAACCCAATTAAGACGCGTCGAGGGGGTAGAAATGGAGAGAGGAAGAACCACGATGTGAGCGCCAACGAGTAGAAAGTGGAAGGAGAACGATGGAACAAGTTTGAAGGGAGGGGACTCCTGATCCAGAAGTCCGAGGATGATAGTGAAAGCAATAGGTACGCTGGATCAGATTAGCGGTTTTTACATCCACCCGTAGACACGTTGTCCGGGCTTGGGAATATTTCGGGTGAGCTACGGTTCCCTCTACGATTGGCAGCGATGGGGGAGAAGGAATCTCGCCAGTGGCGTGACGAGTGGATCGAACGTGATGTTTACCAATCAAATTACTGCATGCGCTTTCCGAAGTGAAGTCGGACACTGAAGTAGCTGGAGTCGTTGGAAAGATGAAAATATTTGAAATGAAATCGGTGGAAAGACCTATAAACTGCTGTGAGGAGAGTTTTCGACGAGTTTCTTACGGAATCGTGCCTTCCAGGAATTTCCTCTAAAGGAAAAACGCTGCAAATCACATCACAAATGTGATTTATTATTTATGACAACTTTTCTTCATAAGATAATGGAAAAAAATTAAAACTAACACCAATTTTCTGCATTTTCTCCCTCAAACATGAACTTTTCCAAATCAGAAGATGTCGGAATTGTCTGGAACACGTATCAATCAAATTGGCATCCAAAATTACTTGGAACTGATATCCCATTTAAAAGTAAACTCCAGGAGGTAAAACCCTCGAAAAACGAAGTTCTAGGACGCCAATCTAATGCAAAGCCTCCCTCCATTATTCCTCCTGTTACCAAAAGCAAAATTTCTGAGCGAACATGTTTTCAAGAAGCCAGTTTCAGGAGAACAGAAGAGTGGAATTTACGGTAACTTTTCAGATGAATGAAATATGAGTCGCAATACGTTTCTATTGTCTAAATTCCATTCATTTTGAAAGCGAACGCAGAATGGAGGGCAAAGTTCGGTGCGGTGAAAGTTAAAGGGTATCACAAGAACATAAATATGAAAACCAAATTGGTAGTTGGCTTGATTTTGGCAAGTGTACAACTTTTGCTTCTCAGACTAAAATATGCTGAAAACCTACCTGATGAGGAAAGGACGTTTGATCCAAGCAAAGTTTCAATATGAGAGACAGTGCTGAAGCTTGAGTGAGTTTGAATTCCACATATACCCGAAAGCTTGATAATATCGTATCTGATTCGCCATCCAGTAAAGGCCAGATGTCTCTAATTTCCATTTGGCGGAATTTCGTTGGGTGGATAACTTTAGGGGGTTTCTAAGATTATTTGCAGTTCTCTCAGGATCTTGTAAGTTCAGCCTCCTTTCCCTGCAGAACTGAATTGGTATTCATTAGCGCATCGAATGTGGAGGTTAGGATTCGGATCCACAATCATTAAACCTCTTTGAAGTAGGCCAGTATTTCTACACTTGTCACTATATGTGAAAGCAAGGATTGGTGGAATGGACAACTTGCTGAGGCAATATTATTTCTACATCCAGATGGTACCCTTTCAGGCTTATGCTTAGCAGTTCCCTAAAATAGGTATCCATCACAATGTACTCAGCTTTAGGTGACTCTTACTTACTGTAGTTGATTTTCAAATATACTTTGATTTCTTGACAATCTAGCAAATATAAACCATGTTTTGTTAAGTAACTACCTATTCAATGTCATTTTGTTGAGAAACCAATTATCCGATAATATTTGATGATTTCCGTTATAGCTGCATCAATCAGCGGGCAACAATACTCAGCGATGCGTCGAAACATTGCGTAACCTGAATTTCCTCCGATAATCAACTGGGAAAATCTTACTCTCCCATCGGATTCATTCAAATGTTTCTCCCCGCTAAACACGTACGTCGACTGTGTGACGATCATCGTGCCGAGACTTTTGTCACGAGTTCAGTCTCTTGTGTGGTGAGATAAGTGTGAGGCTGGTGCTAATTAGCCATCTCTCCAAAGTCCTTGGCGGCAGCCTTCGTTTCCAAAGCCAGCTTTCTTTCTCATTTTAGAACTGCGAATGGGTTGTGAGATATGTTTTCAGCAAACTGCAATTGCTCAATTCAGGAAGACAGATAAGAATTGTCTGTACTGTATATTATTATAAAACACAAGCTACTAGAGAGCGGTTCATCATTCATGAATTCCAATAAGGTCTTTGATTCTAAGATCTTAATGGCCCTCTTTCTTTAGAAACCACGTGATGTTTGTTTAAGTCGAACTCATTATGCTCATAAATAAATAAATACTCATAAATTCTGTGAAAATTGTTGGAAAATCAATAACTGGTAACTGATTGGTAAGTTTGCATTTTCTTTAATTTTCCTGTATATACTTCCTGAGAAAATAAGGAAATCAATAGTCATCGCTCCCAGAAAATGTAGATAGTTAACGGTCAAAAAGGTTTTGTGAAAAAACTCGGCCCTTCCATGGCTAAAATTTAAGAAACATAGAACACGCTTTAGTTCAATTTTTTTCTTTTTTAGTTTGCTGTTTTCCTGAACCTAATTTCTCATCTGATGATTTAAATTTGCTATTTCTTTTCATACAAATTCCTTCTGTCTCTCTTACTTCACATTGATGAAGATAGAACAACCAAAATTCGATGATGGTTGAAAAACTTTGTTAAAGACGAACTTTTTCTGGACCAACGTCTTCGGCCATTTTGAGCATCGCTAACTTGCATAGAGCTTGCGTCTAAAATTCAAGAAACATGAATATGCTTTAGACTAGATCGTCGATTATCAATCAGCCATCGATTCAGGAACGTTAATTATCGATGGGTGACGTTGAACCAGCGATGTGGAATCCTAATGAAAATTCTGTTCAAGCATCAATTTTTGAAACTATCGGAAGAAGTTACGATTCAAAATGATGAAGCGTCTTCATTTCGCTTGAAATTTCACCATGATGTTCCTTATTTTAATTGTTTGATTTGATGATCGATGTGAAGATGAGGAGCAAGTAGTCATTGAAACGTTGAAATCAAGAAATTGCATGACTGGGAGGAGTTACATGTAAGTTGACCCATAGACGAGAAAGCGTTCTGAAAATACTGTTCAGACACCAATTATTGAATCAATGAAACATACCAAACAGAATGTAAAATGGCTCTATTTAGCGATCAATACTGCACAAAATCAGCAAAAATTGCAACCAAATTTCTTGTCTTAATGTGAGTGTGGAATAAACCAGTTCGCTCGTGGACATCATTCTCAAGCGATGGATGTTTGGGAAAATATCGTGCTATTTTCGTTCCGATCTCATATAACGTTTTTCTGCCGTTAGGTTGCAGCTGAAGCATATGCATTGCTATAACCAAAAGTACTTACGATTCGGTCTAGCACCTCGCTCTTCGATTATATAAAGCGTTAGATTGGAAATTTAATGATGTTATTTATGGGGGATTTAGAACATAACAATGTTATTGTAGTACAGGACCGAAACTCGAATCATAATGATGATCGATGAGTAATTATCTTTCAAGTTGTAATTATTGAGAAGTGATCAATGTAGAAGCACAGTACTTTGAATATTAAAATCAAAGTTGCTACCTACCAAACTAGTTAAGAAATTCATAGAGGATTAAGTTTCCGAAGTTCACTCCTCCATTTTCAAAATTTGAGCAGGATCTGTTGATTGTGAGGAGGCTCGATGATAAGATTTTCAGCCGTGATATTGAAGAATCTTGAGAGTCATCCACGCAACCCATGGATACGTCATCAACATTATCTGAAATTGGTTTGTTATGAGTGTGGCAAGGAGGTACCACACTGGCAGGTAGGCAATCGAAACTGTTCGGTGGGTCAAAAATGCAAACTCCGAATGGGAATACCGTCATTATTTATGACTGCAAAAACTGGAAATTCAAGCTGGGATCGTCGCTGGCCACGCCAAAGCCGTTCACCTCATAATACGAAACTAACAGATGCCGAAAGTCTCGCCCAGACGGCCGGCCACTAATTTTCGCCGTGACTCAAGTTGTATTTCGGAGAAATGACCGATTCCGATCGTGGGTACACTCACTACCTAGAACTGGATCCACGATTCCTTAGAAACTCGAATGGAATGGATTCCTGCCATTTCTCGTGCGAAAAGGATGTATGAAGGATACTTAAGTGATTCTACAAGTCTGAACCATTTACTGAAAGAGGGCTCAGCAAGAGAAAGTGGTGTTCTTCCAAAGTGGACTGATCGTTAAGGCAATCACGAAAAGGTTCGTACGAGACTCTGCGCTAATATAGGTTTACTTGTTTGAGTGCTAAGTGCTCAAACGGTTCCTAAACGAAATTAACACCTCATTGTTATAGGGCAACGACCTACGGATACAGCAATGTACAACAAAGTGTATAACCACTGTATCGGTCTTAAATTTTTTTACTGAAACAACTGAACCAACAAATACTTTAACAGCCCAAAATAAATTATTGTTTTTGTATTATCAAATACGTAGTTTATTTTGGTTTATTATTCAATAATAAACCATTGTAATCGCTCTTGAAAAAAAAACAAATTCTAACCCCCCCCCCCCCCCCCCCCCTGAAAATTTCATGGTTTACGTTTCAAAGGGTGTAGAATCCAAATCTGCAATAAAAATTTTTCCGTCCGTCCGCCGTACGCACGATTTTTCCTAAACGGCTGAAGCAAGAAAGCTGACATTTTCAGGAAAAATCCGTTGGTCCGACGACGCCCCAATTCTTGAGCCAGATGTCTCACTTAATTTAGAGTGCCCTTTAAGGGTTTTCAAAGTTTTGTAAAATTCCTAAAAACCTCAAAAAAAGTCAAGGCCGCCTAAATTTGTACTCTTTTTGAAGAACATTCCACGAGGAATCGAATGAGCCCCTCCCCAGGTCCGTAGATCAAACCATTCCCGATCTATGGGCCGATTTATGGTGCCAACGTGTGCGTTATTTTGGTTTATTATTGTTTTTGTTTTGATATCAGTAACCTAGTGACATAGTGATGTAGTAATGTGGATACAGGAGTGAACTCCTAAAAGGCTTTGTAGCCGATACACAAGTTGAACCATTTTGATAACCATAAAAAACGCAGCAAATTCTTTCACTGGGGTTTATTATTCAATTGGCTTGCGTTCATTATTTGAATTTCTACTAAGCTTTGGAGTGTGCGTGTTTCACAGGTGATAGAGCGATTATCGAATTTCAGGAGGCACACAAATATGATCAACTGATCAATCCAAGTAGGTATTTTGGTTGAGAACAGATTTACGTGCTATATGCATATCTCCTGAAATTCAATAATCGCTCTATCACCTGTGAAACACGCACACTCCAAAGCTTAGTAGAAATTCAAATCATGAACGCAAGACAATTGAATAATAAACCCCAGTGAAAGATTTTGCTGCGTTTTTTTCTTCTGTAGATTAACTAGTGAAGCTTAGGTACGTAAGTTCCTAATTTTGTTTCAACCGAAGGTAGCTTGAAGAATACATTGAAATGTACAACTGTTGTTATTGACAAATGGATTACTCAATAATTATTAATTTAATTTCATTGATTTGCCCTGTGTAATATGGAAATAGCATATCCATAAGTAATGTTTTTCACAGTTTTCTTATCAGCGTCACAATCAAATGTTTCATCCAAAAATGAGTTGAGTACACGTCAACACAAGTCAACCCAAACACGGGCGTTTTCAATTGTCTAGACTGTTGACAGCAATTACAATGGAGGACAACGAAACGATAATTTTGAAAGGTCGCTATTGTAATCTACGGACTATCCTTAGGGTAGCCTAGGGATTTTAAATATCCGTAGAATGGGCAGTCATTTCGTCTTGATACGTCATCGGCTTTAGACACCAATTCAATTCAGAATTTCGAAAAGCTCCTGATTGATAAAACGGAACTTATTCCGCGAAATGATGAGGTGAACAATCTTACTGAGACTCTAGATTGCAATAAAAATATTAATAAAATCTCTTATATTCCCCATTCAGTTTATAGCCCATCAAGTTACAGTCAAAACCTTTTTACTTCCTTTTTTCTCAATAGTCATATTTCACCTATAAACGTCTATTTAGATTATGAGAAACTAGTTTATTCTTGAATAGGTTCAATTGATAAATTTTACAATCGAGTTGCGTCACTTTCCTATTAACCTTGAGACGGTTCGGAAGCTGAATGGAATATGCATCTCTTTCCACACCGTTGCATCCAACAGAGCTAATCGTCGAATTTTCGAGCTCCCTCGTGTATGTATTACCCTAATGAAAGTGTAATTGGTGATTTCCGTAAACCATTAATGTATCTTGAGTGATCAACATGTACCTACACGACGTATATTGAATCGACTTGCGGTATGAAACGACAGAATCCCCAAAAGAAGGCGATCCCTGTAATTATTATACGGGCCTTGGGTCCAGTAAAAGGGGACGATCCGATCAAAGTGACCTACTAAGGAAACAACTACGGCTCAAAATCAGGATGAGGCTTCCTGATTTCACTTTCAACCGGTTCATATCACGACATTATAAAACCAAATTCACGAGAATCTTCTGAAATTACTAGTTCAGCTACGCCAGACGACGTCGTTTATGGGAGATTTCGAGTTTCGGTGGAAGAAAAAAAGACGTGAGGAATTCGATCCATAAAAGAGCTACCGACGAGGTGAAATTGGGGTCTTCATTACTTACCACTAACACTAAACACCAACTCCAGTATGTGGCTCAACTCAGTTTATATGTATGTACTAGTAAACATGATAGCTTGAAGATGTTACTGATCATAAAAATCATGAATTTATTCATGAAGAGCAGCACTAATGGGGAAGTCGGGCGGATGAGGATAGTCGCATGTTCTTAAGGCGCCGAAAGAAAGAAGGTAAGTCATCTCTTTAGTTGGAAGCATTAAAGACCTCATCTTCAACACAGAAGCACATAGGTGCTGATTATCAAAACTGTGTGGATATATAAGAAAATCAAAGCATTCAAACTGTAAAAATACAATGTGCACACGGATTTTTCACCCACTCTTCCGGAACTTCAAACACCTTTGATAGAAGTAAGATATAAATAAAACAGTCATTTCGAACGTGACCGAAAAAATAGTGTAAGTGGTTTGTTTTGTGTGATATACATTTATATGGTATTGTAAGATACCAAATGCTCATTGCAGCGATAACGATGTTTATTAATAGGCCTGGAAATCGTCAGGTAATTACAATTTCGCTTAAATACCCAAGTATCAGCAAATCGAAAAAGAACCAGAAAAAATTTCCGGAAGAAAGAATAGAGTGGTGTCATAAGAAAATCATTAACCTCAAGGAAAACGCTGCAAATTCTTCCAGTGGGGTTTATTATTCAATTGGCTTGCGTTCATGATTTGAATTTCTACTAAGCTTTGGAGTGTGCGTGTTTCACAGGTGATAGAGCGATTATTGAATTTCAGGAGATATGCATAGAGCACGTAGATCTGTTCTTAACCAAAATACCTATTCTGATTGATCAGTTGATCATATTTATGTTCCTCCTGAAATTCAATAATCGCTCTATCACCTGTGAAACAGGGACACTCCAAAGCTTAGTGGAAATTCAAATCACGAACGCAAGCCAATTGAATAATAAACCCCAGTGAAAGAATCTGCAGCGTTTTTTTTATGGTTATCAGAATACTTCAACCCGTGTATCGGCTATAAATCCTTTTAGGAGTTCACTCCAGTATCCACGTTCACTACATCACTAGGTTACTGCAATCAAAACAAAAGCAATAATGTACTAAAATAATGCAAATGTTGGCACCATAAATCGGGCCATACATCGTTAATGGTTTGACCTACGGACCTGGGGAGGGGCTCATTCGGTTCCTCTTGGAAAGTGTTCAAAAAGAGTCCAAATTTAGGCGGCCTTGACTTTTTTGAGGTTTTTAGTTATTTTACAAAACTTTGACAACCCTTAAAGGCCACTTTAAGTTAAGTGAGAGTGCTGGCTAAAGAATTGGGAAGTTGTCGGACCAATATTGATTTTTCCTGAAAATTTCAGATTTGGGAGAAATCGTGCGTGTGGCTTACAGCGGACGGACGGAAAAATTTCTATTGCAGATTTGGATTCTACACCCTTTGAAACGTAAACCATGACATTTTCAGGGGAGGTTACAATTTTTTATTTCAAGAGCGATTACAATGGTTTATTATTGAACAATAAACCAAAAGGATCCCCAATAAGAACTGAAACAGCTAAAAAGAGCATGCATTCATAGATCATTGCGATAATATGTAGGGATGTACGGTAAGAATGTGTAATATCGATTCGCGAAACAAATGCCGCCAGACATGTTCCCACAGATATTAACTCCTTTAAGGGGTGGGTCGATGTATTGCGGGTCTGTCACGCTTGTTCTTAAAGAGATAGAATAATGATACGATAGAGTTTAAGTTGATATTAGGTTGTCATACTCCCTTTTCTCTAACTATCCTCCGAATTCAGCGAGATCGGAAGATCAGAAAGTATGCAATTATGGTTGACAGTTATACGTTTGCGCTTGCGCAGAGTGATGTTTGATTATTAAACGATGAAATTCATAGGGAAACATTCACAGCTCCTCACAGACCCCCTGAAATTTCATCAACATCGGATGAAAACTTTCAGAGTAAGCCTAGCTACAAGGAGTTCTCGTTCGTGCAAGCTAATGATGATACGATTTTGTTGGAATTTATGAGTGAACATTTAACCGGACTTCCAATCAAAATTTGTCCGAGATGGAACAACTAAGACCTGAGAAAATGATCCACAATAGATTTTACTCTCGAGTATCCAAGTGCAGCCCGATTTATTTATTTGCGAGAGATTTCCATTCTAATTGGGGACTATAAATATTCTGACCCTCAAATTCCCTGAAAATTTCCTTAAAAGCCAATGACAACTGGTGGGATAAAACTTTATATATAAATTTGAACTTTTAATAATAAAACTTTGTCATAAGGATCTGCAGACACAGTAAGAAAGTTCAAAATGGTATACATTTCCAAATGCGAGTGGCAATTTTAGTTTACTTTTAATTAAGTATTTACTTTTCCAAGTTTTTCGTTGTTTATTTACTGATGCACACTATGATTTGGTTTACAACACCTAACAAAAATTATTCATAACTACAGTTGAATCAAATTGTGTTGCACTACGATACTAAGTTGTAATCTGCTCAGAATCCATTCTGGGATTTACGCCGTTTTTTGCAAAAATGTCAAAATATGGGAGAGGATTAAAGTTTTGAACGCAATTTTGAAAAAAATAAACCATCCTCGCACATTTTTAGAATTCAATCACATTTTTACGTGTAAATCAGCAGTCCTTCCAACTCACCCTTTCAGATGTTTTGTGGGGTCTTGAGTTAAGGAGAAAGCAAAGAATAATTGGTTTCAAGAACTGATACGATCTAATGCAATGAAGCACTCACGCATGACGAACCTGAAAAACGTTAAAATCGAATAATTGAGGGGTGTTATGGAACTAATTTATACTCTCGAAGAAACTGGATAATTGGCAACTTATTTGAGTACACGCTGCGAGCCACAGATTTCCTTATTGTTCTACTATTGAAACTCGTATACACATAAATTCTTGTAAGGATTGCTTTGAAGAAATCGATGCAACACAATTATTCCTAATGACTAGGCACTTCTCAAACATGAATACGTGAGGCAGACAGTGAAAGGAGGGTGAGGGCCAGGCGCCCAAGTCAGTAATCCCCATCGATTGCACATGGACATTCATATTGTTTGTTATATTGAAAACTTCAAAAGATGATCGTACTTATTTGAAGGAAACGTTTCGAGTTTGAAATTTTCAAACAGTAGGTAGCAATGGAAACGTTCGCCAATTCGAGAGTGGCACTTTACGGCCGAGTATTCTTGACATGGAAGTACGAATTATCTAACATGATCCTGCGTAGTTTTTTATAACCAGCTGGAGGTTCTGCGAAGCGTCTTACCGTCAACAGTGTTACTATATCATCTTGGCATGAAAAATAATATGTTTCCGAGGTTTCCTGTAGATTTAATTTTAGACAAAATTCTTGGTTGTATCCCGAAATTCAATTAGATTAGTCCAATAATTCGTTAATACATACATCAAAAACGGATACACTAAGTCATACTCATTCAAATACATCAGTTTATTGTTCGCTTCAAATTTGCTTCTTCAATTACACTGTTCTGCAGAAAAATCCTCCTTCTAACCAAAACATGTTTTCTTACTGTTTCCAAATGTGCTGAACACGAATTTGAAGTCAGATTCTGTCTATCACGCACAGTTTCTTGAGAAATTCTAGCTTTTTATCCAAAAATGTGAGTTTTTTGTAAATTTGACGAATTTTTTTTTTTTTTTTGGCATCAAAACATAGTGAAAAAAATTCAAAAGCCCGATGATTTTGAGGGCAATGAAGTATATTTAAACAAACAAATTTGATGGGAATATTACAAATGGTTGAAGAAATATGGCTAAAAGTGTTTTTCTCAGTTTTTGATCTTGAGGCAGGGATTTGGTCTCTACCTGGATCTTTAGGGTTCTCTTTACTTCCTTTCTCTTTTATGGTGGTATCCTTTTCATTAAAATCCTTACCTGTTCGTAAAAGCAATGGACAAGGAAGGGGAAGGTTTGATGTACTTAAAACAAAAATTGCCGCACCTCAGCGATGCTAAGATATAGGAGGGAATTTTCGGAGGGAATGGATGTGCTAAGTTTTTGGGAAACGAGAAATCTAGGGACTACCGAAAAATAGTCCAAGAACTGCTTACTTCATATAAAACATTGGGATGCAATATGTCCTTAAAAATACATTTCCTGCACAGTCACCAAGACTTTTTCGCCCAGAATTTGGGTGCAGTTTCGGACAAACATGGAGAACGATTCCACCAAGACATATCCAGAATGGATATGGAATGAGAAGATGCTGGCGGATTACTGCTGGACACTGCAGCGGCAGACAGAGGAGGAAGAGTACAATGAAAAAAACTACTCATTGACGATGTGTGTATATTTTTTGAGTTGTGTCATATCTAGTATTATACCTGATAGCATGCAGGATTCAATTAATTATATTTTACCGTTGAAAAAGAAAAAAATCTGTTATAATAAAGATAATAATTTTCAAGTACAATTTTTCATTTTTTCCAAGTTTCTCCTCTTTTCTCTCAAAATCAGAGGGTGATAGAATTTTTCTGAGTTCAGATTCGGACTCAGCACACCTCAAAACATGAGACACAGGCAAAATTGTCCAAGGGAGGGGAGACAATTTTTTTTGCAGAACAGTGTTATCGTTCTACCAAAAGAGTGGTATGTTTGAGATGTGAAAACAAAACAAATGCGGTAGAGAACATATTATATGCTAATGCGGGAAATCAGGAAGGCAAATGAAGGTGGGAAGTGGAGAAGGGCTTGCATTGAATAATAGTGGTGAAGCACGCTCTCCACTTTAGCAGTCGCTTGCATCAAATTTGTTACACTAACTTACAGCGTTTTATTGAAATTTCGGATTGCAGCAAAAACGAAGTCCTTTCAAGCAATTGCAAGATGGTCACCTGTTTGGAAAGCATTTAGTTGGATTGTGAAGGAGGCGCGGGAGCGGAAGTGAAGATGCATACAGGAGGAGATCTGCTTCATAAGGTAAACTTCAGAACATCTGTCTAACCCGAACAAGATAAAATTGGATGGAGCATTAAGTAATGATGAATGAGATATTTGATAGATGTTAAGCTTAGCAGCTTCAAGCTACCAATGAGTTGCAGCAAAAGGAGTACATTTAGAACCATCTAAATTTTTTAATCGGCTAAATTGTCGAAATAATAAGACAACATAGGGTTTTATGGTTACACGAGTTTTTGAGAGTCGCTCATGAGCAGCGGCTGTTGAGGGTATGATCGCAATTCAACCAACTACGAGTTTAGCAAGACCGGACGAATACGTCTAGATAAAATAGTGCTCATTTCACTTTAGCTGTGCAAGAGCAGTGAATATAATTAACATTTACCTGACTAAAGTGATTAAAGTGCTTACCAAAACCCGCAAATTTACAGGGAATTTCATTAAAATTGAATGAAATGTGTGGAAGTGATCCATGATTCATGGACTCCACATTCGCAAATTCACAGCGGCTACTACTAACGCGACCGTTTTGAAATTTAAATGGAGCAATCGAGTACAAGGGGTCGATCAAGAAAAACGCGAAGTTGAATTCACGTCGTCCGTCCAATAACATTTCGTGGAACAACAAGTAGGCTACTGCAACAAGGGCATCTTTTTTCAAGCGACAAAAATAATCAAGCCGTAACAAATCCTTTACGGGATATTCATTCTTGTAAAGTAATTTCCTCGTCGGTGGCCCACGTGGATTAGTTAATATCAAGCTCGTTCCGCTCAAACAAGGGTATTTCATCCACAAGATTCGTGGCGCCTACACAGTCATTGTGTTGAGACATTTATTAGGAAATGTGGTGTTTGAGATCAAGGCTGCGGGGTAAATAACAGGCTGACGGATACGGAGGAAACCATGATTAAGAGTTATTATAGTTTCTAACCTAACTGCCATCAACCGAGTTTACTTAGACCCTGCACTGGATCAAACACTTAAACTGTGATGGGAAGTTCAGTTCATTTGAGGGTTCTCTCTCTAATAAGAACTGCTTCTGAACCCCAGTGCTTGTGAGAGCGATTACCCCTCCCGACCTCTATGGAGATAGATTGATATGGTTCGACGTGACTTCACACTGTTGCCGAATAGCGGCAGCAATACCCGATTGTTACTGAAAACCAAAGTTGAGGGGGGAGAAATGATAGATTAGAGCAAAAATTATCACACAGATGTTTGTTACTTCTATATTAGATACCCTTTCTACTTAAATCATTGATCTATGTATATTAGAAGCAGTCTATGGTACATTATCTTGGCACCGACAGACTCCATGTTGTGAGGTGATGGAATGGTATAGTTGCTCCTACAATTAAGCTGAATGCTGTAGTGCCCGCCACGCTCAGATGGTGACCCAGACGCTTAAAGGCGTCTGATTCATCTCCTAAGGCGACGGATTCAAGAATAGGGAAGGGTCAACTAACCAAATCCATCGCAATGTCTTATAATCGTATTCTGAAACATTTGGGCCACTTCTAGCAACGCGGTCGAGCCCCTACATCTCGTTGAACGAGCTCTGTAGCCTTGTCTTCAGTTCGAACGTCGACCCCGACATTCACCACCCGAAGATGAGGTTTTCCAAATCTTGACGGATATGGAAGGCCGAGTGGTTTGATTTGATTCAAGGAACGTATTCCTGTAACATAACGTTGAATCTGACAAGAAAACTACCTTCTTCCATCAAAAATTTTATCGATATTGTGATTTACTGGCACTTTATGAATCAATGGTGAAGTTTTTAGCAAAATAATGTGTTGTCTTTAATAACATTGGTAAACGTTGTTGATTCTCTATGCTAACAATTATTACTATTACTATTATTTAGTTCTTTAAATCTAAGTAGCCTTTTAAATTTTGTTTGTTGGGCTGTGTTATCTTTAATAACATTGGCAAACGTTGTTGATTCTATAGGCTAACAAGAACGAAGAAGAGGTACCTTCACTTCCCTTCTCAAATTGCGATTTTTAAACAGCAATTTCTAACAGAAGCTACCTGTCGACTGAGTTTTTTCAAAAAGGCAACGCGTGTGGGTCCCCCAAATCTCAGCATCACGTTCCGCCACTGCCCGACAGGTATAATCCAATGTTACATTACGCAGACAATTCATCACAAAGCTGAGTAAGTCGCTAAGAGTCTGCGAGCTTCAGATCACTCGAAAACAGTGAGCTAGCATCAGTGAGCACCCTGATTGCCTTTTAATTGATCAATCATTCACCGGATTGTCTTCACGGTGACTGAGCTCGAGTTATGTGATTGTCCGTATCACGATATCTTGACGGAGGCCCTCCGTTCATAAAGGGAAAGAAACGGCTCGTGATTAAGGTCATCAAGACAAAGGCTGAGGGTGTGGACAGGGAGGTTCACGTACGAGGAAATAGGAGCGCCCGATCCTACGGTATGGGCTGTGAACGAGACGAACTTCGAGCCCTTCATCTCCACTCTCATTCATCTCAACGTTGAAACAAATTGCTAAGTAATTCATGCAGTACAGAGAAGTTCCTATGTCCAGTTTTTGAAAGGATCACACCTATTAATATGGGCATGAACACTGATAGATAGTTTTAGAAACTAAATCTAATTCTCAATAATTGAGAACTTAAAAAGCATGAATTTCAGTTGGGAATCCTAGTAGGTATCAGCAGCGATTGAATGAATCGGCCATTACCTCCCCAACCTCCCAACCAACAAAGAATTCTAAATTTCTGTGGTTATTTCACCAGAATGGGTTGGTTAACTAAACTTGAGATCGAAAAAAATGTGAGCAATGCGGACACAATTCCGACCCGTTTGTAGGTGTAGGTTTTGTGATAATGAAATTGAGGAGCTTTCCTACAAAACTTCATGAATCCACTTCAGGCCGAAATGCAAGTTTTTATGAATTCTAGTAGTTCGGCTTGACTCGCACCTTGTTCAAAAGTTTCGGTTACCAAAACTCAATACTCCTATTGAAACTTGCCCTCCAAAACCTTCTTCTTGACACAAAACTCGATGAATCCATTCGTAAATCGTTCACCCTTATTCCCAGTTTTGTTTTGTCAAAACTTGACATATCATACTTCCCGTAGAGCTCAAAATTTAATCAATTTTACAAGAGCTGATAAATCCATCCTAAAAACTTTAAATACTGTTCACACTGTTCTGAAATGGTTCCACCATTCACCAATAGCTAGATGTCAATGTCGTATAGCCTCACCATGTTTCTTTGTGACTCTTTAAGGTACTCATAGACGGCATGACCAACTGACGGCATGATAACGACGCGAGATCAGTTTTTGATCAGTTCCTGTGACTCCCTGAACGACTTTCTTGTGATACCTTCCTCAAGCCCCTTTAATAAGTACTCTGACTCAGGAGAAGATAAAATATGTCGTTCATTTCCTGAAAACCAAAAACAAACACAACACGATTGGACAGACTCGGCAAGACAACCAGGATCATTGATGTTATATCGGCGTTCTCCAAGATGCCGGTGTGACAATGACTGATTCATCTACCACCATTCCGACGACGTATACCACCCATTATGACGACGACGAACATTTTAATTGTTTTGATGACGAAATGTTTTGATGACAGGGCATCCACATTTGATTAACGAAAATTGACCTATTTGTTGACTGTTCACAAATTTTTTCATTTCGAAGTTAGCTTTTCTACGTTTTTGTTACTTCCACAAAACTTAAAACATCCCTCTTTTTTTAACAAAAATTGATATATTCACCATTCTTTAGATCATAATCAACAGTGTAAGAAACATGAAGAATATTGGAATGAACATTTATATCTTAAAACCCCTGTTGATTTTTACCATTTATTCGATTTTTAAAAACATTAAGTTCAGCGGTTTTTTGAGTTTCCTGAAAAATTATTAGAAATGTATTTATGAAGTTCTGTGAAAAAGCTCCTCAATTGTTCTTTTTCGTTTAAGGTTAGCTTAAAAATTTGCCTGACATTCAGTGTACCTACCTAGTAAAGGCCAGACACCATGCGAAGTGATGAGTAATGACGATGATAACTCACCCTAGGAAGAGAGATCAACTACAAAAAGATATGTTGATAGAATAGATCTCTGCGTACTATTTCATTTCAGGTTACTGTATTGGTAATATCAAATAAGAAAACTACTTCCATATTTCTCAATTTATGACCCAATTGTATCCCCCTAAACCTATAAAAGGAAGTAAAACTGATAAGATCCTGCTATTTGAATGAAAGAACTCCCAACAAATAACGCAGAACAATGGCAATAAAAACAAACCAGATTACAGAGCTATTAAGACAATAAAATAACATACGAGAAGGCAGCTGTCTCACCTCAATAAAACTCATACACGCACTAAATCATTCGTGACCAAATTGTGGAGACCCGTGGGAAGAAAAACAACACACTGTACAAAAAAGTACTATTTTTGCTGAAAAATCAAAAGAGTTAGAACGTTGATTTGATTTCGACTGCTGGGTCATCATCAGTAACAAAACAATACTCGTAAGTCAATTTGATGTTGAGTAATTTTTTTTGGGGGGGGATTCATTGTTATGTTACTGATGGTGAACTAACCGTAGAAGTCGATTTAACGGTGTAACTCTTTCAACTTTCGTGGAAACGTTTGTTCTACGAACCCTGTGTTTTTCTTGAAAACTCAGAGTAAAATGAAGGTATGGTTGACCACTACAATCCTGTCAGTATGTACGAAATTGTTTGAGGTTCCCGGAAACATACCATCATATTCTACAAAGATCGTCTTATATAATGTTTCAACTTGATCCTTATCAACAGAATTACTTTCTCCCTCATCTTGAAACCATTAATCACCAGCTGATTACAACATTGAGCAATGACTTCATTCCAACTTCCTCCTAGTGTTTGTACTCACCTACACGAATAACTGACGCGCTGATCTGATCGGCAATGCTAAGCAAGGTTGAAAGTAATAATAATTCAAGAAAATAAATTATGCATGAATGTTCTAAACCTATAATATCATGAATTAAAGGGCAACTCTATCTAGCTTTTTATGATCAAAAACGTAAAAATCCGGGATGGAAATATGTTCAACATTTTTCAAGTAATGAGTGCTGAATGAACAACGTAACGGCGTGTTGGTATTCTCACATTGTCTATAAAGAAGCATAGAGCAAATTTATTAGAATTATGAACGAACCATCATTGAACTCTAAAGCAAATTCAATAAATGAATGAGGTGGAAGCAACACGTCACAAAACATAAATCATAAAATCTTGATAACACTAACTCAAAACTTCCGCGATTCCGGTTGACTAGAAAATAAAACGAAATGAACAATCAACATTCAAAAAGAAAAGTTTCATCAACGGTTTGATAGTGTGTGATCATGGGTTTGCCAAAATGTGGGCGACCCAGGAACAATATTTCTAGAGTTGAAACAGCACTTAATACCCGTTTATGAGCTGACAGTATGTTATGGAATTATTGCAAAACTTCATTGCTCCACTTTGAAAAGTCATATTGCTTCTTTTGTGTTTTTTCTATTTCCAAGGTGGGTAATTACTATTCAATCACCTTTCCGGATTGTTTACAGTTATTCAATGAAATTGTGTTTTTTTCCTCGAGTGTTGAGAATGTGTACTATTTTTTAAATCCCCTCATATTTCATGATCTATGTTCTCAACTTCATGTTTCATTGATCTTTATTCTGGGTGATTCTCATTTAACGGGGCAATCAAGGTTTTGATTCTGACTAAAAAATTTTGTTCTCCTAAATTTATGATTTTTTTATTACACAATCTAGATGTTACTCTAATGGTATAGTGATGTACAAGCACGCACGATTTTCGTTTGTTTCCTCGAAATTCAGGTTTTAAAATTTTATAGGTTACGAGAATGGTATGTATCCATGACAATGAGCTTTGTCGACCAAATAACGACAGAATTACGTAAACGATGTGTAGGTAAGGTTGAATGAGACAGATATCTAATTTCAGTTTTTCCTGACTTAGTGCTGGAACAAGTTTTACATTTTAACATTAGTATTTATTTAGTATCAAATACCAAACTTGAAAAAATGTATTGTTTCAAATAGCCATGACGGCATTTTTGTAGCCACAACAATGAAGTTTAAAATCGCCACGACAATGAAATCAACATTTAACTTGTGCAATTAGGAGTCTAATGAACACTTATAGAAATTGAAACTTGCATTAAATAGAGTTTTTACATCTCTATCCCAAAATGAATGCTAAACGGATCAATACAATTTTGTTAAGAGTGATTTTCAAACCCATAACAATGAGAAGTATGAAACGTACACACCTGTTTTACAAACGGCTAACTTCATTTTTGAGCCCCAACTGTATAGAAATGGTGGAAGCATGGTGTTTCCTCAAAGGTCAGGGTTACCAACGCTGAAAAAACTTTAAATTGCCAAAAAATGCCCTCATTTGAGAGAGCTACGATGATTTCCTTCAAACCCATGACAATGAGACAAAAGGTTTGGGACAAACTATGAGCACTTGATTCGCACAGACTATCTAAAAGTTAGTCCCACTTGTAAGCGCACTAACATCCAATAACTAATTGTAAAAAATACTAGTTAAAATATTTCCGGTAAAACGTACTTGAGCGGATAAAATTTCGGATTAAGTTCAAATTCTGACTCACGGACAGACCATGACAATGATATTAGATGCATTTCGATAAATTACCAATTATTAATTGAATAATAAACCAAAACAGAATTAGAATCCGCTCAACTGGTTATTATTTGTCAAATCACAGTCAATCACAGTTGATGCGAAACGTAGGTGTCTCCATAATTCTATATCTGTAATTTAAACCTCAATTGAATAATTTCACTATCGCAAAACCTGAAGCTGAAAATTTTTCTAGAGTAGAGTCAACAAGATACAACCACCGGAAAGACAGTGATAACCATTTCTCAAAACGATGAATGAGGGCTTATAAAGTTGTTTCATCAATCAAACTCAAGAAAACCTGAGTAATGTAGATGATGACAAAAAGCAGTAAATATGAAGGAATGCCGAAAGTTCAAAACTGGCAAAGTAGATTGTATACGATTTCCGAGCTTTAGGTTAGTCCGTTTCCCAGGGCCCCTGAATTTTACAATTTTTCAAAGTTGATCCCACTTGATGAAACGCTTTTAAGACAGTCACCTTCTCAATACCTGGGAGTGATGCGTAGGCGGTGCGTTGGTTTGAAACTAAGTTCGTTATTTTGCACATACTTGTTGTTTACACCCACGCCCCCATGAGTGATCCAAAATATTTCTAACAGATCAGACATTGGTCACGATAAGATATTATCTGCTAAAGGAGCGGATTGATGGCTGTATAACTAATTGTCTTGCTAAATACTTGATCGGTTATCGATTTTTCTAAGTAGTATAATGTTATCGCAACCAGTGGTAGAGTTCTTTGTGCGTACACCACTCTCCTATCCTTGCGTGTAACACCTAACATACTTATTACAAATCAAATATCTTGAACGGGAATCAGTAATAACGACGAAAATTCGCTCTGGTAGAATACATTGAACCAGCTTAGATGGCAGAGTCGATCAATATCTATTCGTTCCCTATCTCTGCTTAGGCGGTTGATGAGCTCACAATATATGAATTTGAAAGGTCCATTACCTTACTGCATGTACTGCCCATTAGTACCTATAGAAAATTATGAACCAAGGACGAATGGCTCAAGGCAACTCCAACAATGCGTTTGATGGCGGTTACTCTTTGCAAAATTCTGGCCGCAGGCCGTAATACCAGCTCCAGGTTTAAGCCAACGTTATTGAGTGCATTGACATTTTTTCGTCACGTCATCCAATTTTCTATAGTCAACCGTGATGGACAGGGAAGCTATACTGTCCATCATCACCTTTTGGCGATCTTTTTCCCTCCTTTTTTTCCCCTTATACAATCAATCTATTGGACGAACGGGGCGTTTTGTGATGCTTTCACCGGTCAAAAGAGAGCGGACGGTTGGGTTAGCAACTTCTCAATAGAAATTGTACCACACCTAGACAGGAAGCACGCACGGTCCTGACACAGTTTCCTCAACGTCGTCTGGACGACCACTGCGAGCCTCGAGGTCAGTGCGATCGTCGATCCACGCGGGGGAGAGAGAAACCGAATAATCAGAAGTAATAACGAACGAAACTGCGTCGAAGACATAAAAATGGATAGGTAATGCTCGCCTGTATCGCCCCATTCATCTTTTTAACTACGGCTGCGAACTCTCTTTATTATGACGTTGGGGGTTCGACAAATTATTTCCCGTGAAGCACCGCCGAGGTTGGCGACTTTCTTTCATTTCTGGGTGGGATCTCACGGGAGAAAGCGTACCCGGTGTCACTACTACACGAAACTTGTACGATCTTCGACCATTTTTTTCTGTATAAAAAGCTGCCAATTCCAAAAAATCAATCCGAAAAATCGATTCTAGAAAATATTCATCATTTTTGTTTTCTCATTTCCTATTATAATTCCTAGTAACCGTTTTTCAGTTAACGTTTGTAGGTGGGTAGATTCAAAATCTACAATGCGTGCGCCGTGGCTTACGGACCGTTGAATGTGTTAGAATTGCTGATTGCAGCTTAAAAATCCGTTCTTTCGCACATGGACTTTTCTTGGAGTCTAGTTGGTCTTCTAGCCTGTCCGATCGCTTTATACGCATCGTTTTTATTGACCTAGGCAAGTTGGATGTAATTTTCAAGTATTTTTGGACGCCAAATCGATTGAGGTGGGTCCCAAACCAGTCTAAACTCATCCGACTCAAAACATCTCCTTTAAAGGGTAGGTAAATATGTTAAATGTTAAATACATTTTCTTTCATTTCTTTGTTTTGAATTTTGCATTTAAGCGCGAAGAAAAGCTGTTGATGGAGAGGGAGTCTATGAAGGGGTTAAAAAAATGAGTGTTTGTGAAATAATTGGCCGCGCTTGAAATAATGCGAATTGTTCGTTAATGGCTGTAAGATTCGGAAATTTTGGCTTATTTGATATGGGTGAATTTCTACGGTTTCAAAACCCATCCCAGGGTATTTTGCGTAAAAAATTCCTCCTTAATTTCGAGTGAGGCGATCGGGCTGGCTAGAAGTTAGGGCCAGCTGGACCCCAAGTGGAATCCGTATGAATTATTGAACAAAGATTGAATCTACGGCATTACATTTTACATGCAAACCTCTTACGTAATACAAGTAGTGGTATGTTTGCATACCTTCGTATAGGTATGGTCCAATTTGAGTGGTTAATGAGGGTTCATGACATTTGGAGTTTCATTTAAAGCGAAAAAAGATCGCTTAAAATATGAGTTTTATTTTCTGAGCGAAAACATTTTGCTCTGTAAATAATCAAGAACTCTGCAAATAAATAACTCGGACTGCTGAGCAAAAAATATATCTCAAACTTTGATATTCAGTGATTCCGAATCATAAAACTCGCTCGAATTCAACCCCTGGTTAATGGTTTTGCCTCTCACTAGTTGATTAAGGTTAATATCTGAAACTTAATGAATTCTTCCTTAGAAGCGTTCAATGAAAATGATACGACGGTGACACCATAACCACTTTAAATACCCGCTGCACATTCGATCCCACCCGCATAGTTGAGGTTGACAGGACACTCACCAAAATGGCCCCTTATATTCTAACATTACAGATACGGGGGCCATTGGTGCAACTTTAGTTTGAAGAGATCTATTAGGGTTCATCACCTTCCAGGACTTATTCGGTTGATTATGGTATAAAACGTAGGGAGTTATTAGGAAGAGGTGAATTATCTCTGTATAAGAATAACCCCTTTACGTAAATCACTGATATATGCATATTCGACGTATTCAGTGGTAGTTACATTATGTGAACTCAATGCCTCGCGCCTCCACATCTTGTCAAGTCCATTCTAGATGATATTAGAAAAGCTGTAGTTACATTTCATCTCGTTGCATCGGTTAGGAACGAAATTAGCCTGATCACAGGTCATAACTGATATCAATACATCGTAATTGATTCCCAAAAGACAGTTGGATGACTTCACATTAACTATAATTCCGTGAAAACCTACCTTTAATAGTCCCGTTGGTCGGAACAAAAGCTGATATCAACTTGAAGTTCACAAAGCTGTGAGCGCGAGAGCATGGGGCATTCCATGATCGTAACGTTACGATAGGAAGCCATATATTTCGACACGAAGAAATTCGACTGGAATTTAACGAGGTAAAGTAAAACACCTACCAGCATTTCAGTTGTCCCAATTATATTAAATACGACCAGAAAAACTCGATTTCAAAAGGGTCTCTTGGAACAAAATTTTGATGATACTAGGCGATTTTCATTACGTCCGAGCTCGTTCGCATTCATTTTTCTGTTGAAGTTGAAGATAATCGAAAGGATGGACGTAAAGCGGTTTAGTGGGCTCACGATTCTTTCGATTACGTTGAAAGGAGGAAGTATAGCGGTTTAGCTCACGCGATTCTTTGAAGGGACATTTATCAATACGAACATCAAAAGAGTGAAATTTTGAAAGTTTTGGATGTTCAGATTTTCGAAATTTCAGCCATTAGATTCCACCCTTGGGTTTACTGAGATTTACGCCCTTGCTTGAGTTCCAACTAGACCTCGTATGTGATTTTCGACACCAAATTTCACCTAAGTACTTTAGTTCAGTAGTTTCGGAGAAAAGCTCCGGACGGCGGAAGGAAATTTTTTTTATTAGATTTCCGGATTCCTCACATCTTGAAACGCTTAACAAAAGATTTTGAGGAGGGGATAAAATTGTTTCATACTGGTCAATTAAAATGTTCCTCATTGAAAATCATAAACCAAAATCAGCTAGAATCTTATCAATAGTTTTTTCAAAAATTAAGTTTTTCATAACTTTTGTTATATATTTGGGAACAAGTTAGGGGAGGTAGGGGTTTTGTTATCTTGTTGAATTGTAGTTATTTGATTCGTTGGTTTCAACGGCTCTGTTGACATACATTACATTGTACCATTGTCAGTATTTGGATATCAACTTTTCTAACGATAAGACCAGGTGTTTATGAAGTTATATTCTTGAAGTCAATTTATGGAGTTTTGGACTTCTACAGATCAATTACAAGGTATCGAGACAAACTGATCAGCTGAACAATCCTTGAGACTCATTCTTACCTAACTGATCTTCTGCATTGAAATAGATATGGAGCCCTTTTAAAGGCATCAACAATTATATTAAGTACTCAGACATCGTGCAATCACATAGATGAGTGTTTTCCGTGTTATGGTTCCATAACACAGAAATCATACGTTAATTTACAGCATTGTACACAAGAGTTGAATCGGCGTGGTCATATACTGAACGTTCAGTGGACCTTCTCTTTTACTCTCTGAAACCTTGAAGTCGGGCTCCACACTCGCACGGTTCTTGACCTATCCCAGCGATGTTGATGTCTGTTGACATTTGGACTCACAGGATGCAAATTAGTATAGCAAAGAAACAAGTTGTTTAGAAACGGAAAGACGCAGAAGATGCCAGTCCAGTTTGTCCGCTTCCAGTTCAAATGCGTATACAGGCGATCATTCATAAACTTCACTAACCACCTGCAAAATTGCATAACCCATGAAAAAAGTTCAATAACGCAAAAAAGTGTCTTCTGCTCATCAACTGTTCGCATTACATCTAAATTGGCGAATTTGGAATTCTGTCATAGGCAATTGAAATTGAGCATCGCTATGGCGTAGTATTTGTATTAATGGGTGTTAAATGCTTAGTATTAACGGATCGCTAATCCAAATGCAGGTACACCATAGGCGTGCGCAGAGCTTTTCTTCAGGTAGTGGCAAATACCTGGGGGTTTCGGGGAATCCCAGTTACAAACTGAACATTTCAAGCCTATGAACCTTAATATCTAAATGGTCTGGGTTATCATAATAAATATGAATCATTTCCAGAGGAGGCAAGAACACAAAACTCTCAATTACAAAGGCATCCTTCTTTCTCCGGGTAAAGGCTTTAAACTCTTCTGTTATTTCTGAATATTCTATCTCGACAGCAAGCTCCTGTTCTATAAATGGACGCATCAAACATTGCAACCTGCAGGATCATCTGGGTGGGATTGCAAATGATCGTTGTTTGAACAAGTTGGTGTTGGCGATTCAATAATCTGTGCACTCGAACATTCAGCATCAGGCTGACTATGAACTTCATTCCCAGGTGGTAATTTGCGTATAACAATATTGTCCATTTTAAAGCTAATATTAACTACCAAACCACCAAACACTGCACGTAGGTAACTGATAATGATAATTATCAGTTATAACAGAAGACCACCGGCACCACCCATGCGCATAAACCCTAAGGACCCTAAAAAGTCCTTTTGAAGTAATTTTTGTATTTTGTAGTTTATTTTCTTCAGGCCTCTCGATTTGTTGGTTGCAATCTGAATTTGGAATTTGAAACAAAAAACCAAACATTAGATGCATGTCTGAATGAATCAATTTAGGAAATTCCAAACTAAATGAACATTAAGAAATTACAGGATTTCCTGCAAAATTTCCTATCCACTGAGGGTCCTCATGAAACCTCTGAGCTCTGGTAATGCGCTTCAACGATCCGTATTATTATTTACCGAATTCTCTTCATGGCGTGTGATCTCGAGTTATGTGACAAGGAAGTTTCGAAATAGAAAGGGAAACCTATCGGCTTCCCATTTTTTCTCCAATAAATAACTTCTGCCAAGTAGGGAGGGTAGTAGTGTATTTTCCTCTCATAAATCGTTTCAATTGGAAATAGAACAGTAATATGATATATTGCGTTAATCCATGCTTATATGCGAAATAGTGCTTTCGTTCATGTTCAAACTCATTGTTCTATAAGTCTCGAAGTTTCATTTATAAAAACGAAACACAAGAGCGATTAAGTGCAAGGAAATCAATCGGATCGAAATCTGAACAAAATCGAACCATTGATCGATCGAGAGGACTCGATAATTCACGGATGAGCATGCGTTCACACTAATCTGTCCAATAGTGGTGGAACTCACAAGGAAACACCGTGTTCCGCGGTGTTTACGCGCGTTAACTATGAAAATGTTATAAATATTGGTGCATTGGTCTCGAGGTATCGTCCGTGTCAACCGATTGAGTTTTACGGATTCGCAGTTGATAGAATTCACAGGCCATCAATCTAAAACATGATCCCACCTACCACCCGAATCATATCGAGCCGTTTAATGAGAAAACGACATTACGACATCATGTTTGTTCGAACATTCAAGCTACTGTTAATTGGAAGGCATTGCAATTTAAGTACATACGCTGAATGGTAGTTTTCTAAATTTCGAAAACAATCTTGAAAAAAAAAAGTTTTATGATTTCGGAATAGCTTCTCAACACAGCGTGAACTATTCAATCCTTGGGAGTTCAGTCAAAATCTGAATAGAACAGTAAAGGATATAGTATACTTCATAGAAGACTTTCGGGTCGGGAAACATGAGTTACGGAGTTGGCTGTGTGAAACCTGTGGATAATTTTGTTCCTGTTCACTAAAATACGAACATTTTAGATAGATTTCTTTGGGCGTTCTACTGTTGCTGTTTTTATATATAAAAGAATATATGCCAAATATTGAAACATAAAAAAAGAAAATGTATAACATGAATTAAAGTGGAATTAATCTCTCTAAAAAAAATTAATTATCTTTGATGATTTGATTAAAATGTGTTCAAAACGGACATCAACATGGAATTCAGGAAAAAAAAGTATCATGTTTTGGTGTTCATTTGGATATTTCGTACATCCACATTTTGGTGCAATGTCAATCGCAGCAAAAAAATCGCTTTACATTTCGGAACCCAACAATCTGAAGGATGAATGCGCTGCGTCGCGTGAGTTTGAACGAAATGGGATCGATACATCTTAAATTTTGAGAGAATAATGTTGAAAAATCACATTTGTCAATGCGTACAAGCTGATTTTGAGGCGAAGGCGATTCTTAACGTAAATGGTATCAATAATTGATAGATTAATTATTAACCTATCACAAATGAACTAACTCGCGCTTATCATCTAACTCGCACATTCCTACATTAGCCAAGGGAGGCAAAGTGGTCTGTTCGGTTGCGCTTAGCGATCATCACTATTTATAATTGTTCGTGTCTCATTGTTCTCGTTTTATGTCTTATTGCTCCATATTGTTAACCGTTGGTATGAAATTATTGTTATCCAGTCTGTAAATTTATGTTCTCTTTTTCTGTATTTGGGCTCGTCCCGTATAAATATGAATAAATAAATTAGACAAGTAGGAAAAGTTATATCGGTGAAAGCTACCTAAACTAGTAGCTACCATTGTACAGATTTTGAGAAACCTCATTTTTTCCGGAGCGAAGGTGGAGATTGCGGGTGTTACTGAGAGAGGGAGCCAACAGTTTAGTTGGCCCGCAAGGTGTAATTTCACTGCCTTTTGAGTTGCTGCTATTAAGGGTTATTTGGAGCGCGACAACTTGGTTTACGGTTACTTATGATTATATTCTTCGAACTGTTTCGAGCTCGCGTCGGTTCTCCACTATTTCTGTCGCTTCATTTCCGAAATTATTTCACAATTATGAATATCAAGTAACATCATTAACACGTTCCACTTCGGAACTAAAGTGAACTCGTATTTTAAGAGATTACTTATTCGTAGATTGAAACATGTCGATCAATATGAAGCACTCACTGTAATATCCAGTTTGGTGCCACAGATAAACACTCAACCATTGACAGAATAATTCGCATCACCTATATAATTGAAAATTGCTTGGATATGAAACTAGTTTGCAGAGTCACCTTCTTGGATGTTTTCCAAGCTGTTGACAATGTCTCATTACGAACAAGAAATTATCCAACATACCGACTGTAACAGTAATGTTCAATCAACCTTTGTGTGATGATTAACAGCGATATTCCTCAGTCGCAAATCATCTAAGATATTTTTTTCCATAAATACCAAAACATTGATGTTACTTAGTAAATACTAGCGTCTAGGCCTTGTCGATGGGGTTGCAGTAGGGAAACACCATTTTCCAAAACACACACTTAAGAATGATTCACTTGGATAATCGCACTATTAGACTGTATATATATATACAACACAGCTTAACTTAGTTAAAGAATTGAAACTATTAATACCTATGAAAGAATTGGTTTGAGAAGATCAGTTTACAAGGATAGTTAGGAAGTAGGTAAGTCACTTAAACTAGATGTTTCACACAATTTATCCCTGCACTATATGTAAAGCCTCGAAAAATCTACCGGAGAAGGGGCAGTTGACAGTAAAATGGGGAGGCAATAGAAACTCGTAATGCACTAGGGAAAGATCTAGCTAATTTTCACAGGGGAAAACCCGGCTTCTGGTTTCCCAAGAAATGAATGAGAAAACAGTGCCTTTGACTGAATGGAAGGGATTTTCAAGTTGTGTTGTCGTGTACGAGTATATTAAAAGGATTTGGTATAAGAGTTAAATGATTAAGAAAAAGTTGACCGGTCAATCGATGAGAAAAATGGGGAGTTGCCGGTAAAAGATCTCACAATACTTAGTATTGGAAACCTAACAATGAGCAAAAAATTTGAAGTTTTAACTGGGGACAAAGTCCTGGTTTAAAAAACTATAATATAATATTCTACCAATAAAATTATTGCTCACATTATGCCCAAAAAATTTAATGATAGAATGATCTTGAAAACTGGTCAAGAAAATACCGGAACAAGAAACGTGAAATTTCAACAACATTTTTCTGAGCTCCAAGATTATGGTGACCTTCCTAAATTATCTTGGAGTTTAGTCATACACCTCACCATATCAAGTATTTTCTCGAACTGAAATCAATTTTTTTTCTTCTTCCTCTAAATGTGTCCAAGTATTGAACCGTTGATAAGGTTGGCAGCTTCATTCCGAAATGTGAGAAGGCGCTACTGGGTAATCCAATGGCCAATCAATTTTTAATGTCTCATTGTTCGGAGGTAAATATTACCAACCGCTCGCTCATGATGTCGTAACATGAAAATAAATTCGAAGGTCGTCCAACGAACCAGGGAAATCGGCTATTCCATAGCCAGTCACAGATATTTTGAAATGCATAGAACTAATGACCTAGCGAATAGTTTGACTGCTGCATTATTGTGAAACTATACTGCTAGTCAGTCAGCATTTTTGTCCAATTTGAACGAAGGACTGATAAATGTGTCTATTACTACAAATATAGGAATGTACAATAATTTATGTAAATTTAATTTCTCTCGATTGAGATGGATAGGTCGATGGGCCTTCTGGTATTTGTACTTTCAACTAAACGTTTGACATGGATATGCCTTCTAGCTGCCTGATTTTTATTTTTATTTATTTTTCTTCATCCGAAAAGGTGTAACGCATTCACCAACAAACAAAAACAACGCAATGTAGCGTTGCATGATTGGCAATGTTGTGCACGCTCCCATGCTATAATTGACGTATACGATATTTATCGTACGAAGCTGGATGTACCGGAATTTGGTGTGTACCCTTTTTAAGACTTGGAATTGAAAATTCATCTGTCCGGGGTGAGCCAAGCCGCTCCAAAATCGAATTTCTACCTTAATAATCTAGAATGGTCAATAGCCTCCTTAGAACTGATACATGAAGATCAACTGCTTTGCCACACATGATCCGATCTATCCTGCATAAACAGTATTTGGATAGAATCTTTTCTCCAGGATTAATCAGCTGTTCAGTGAACCTCCGCACCTCGTAGTTGTTTTCTAGTTGATTCAAAAACCGTCTATTAACATTTAAGCACAACAGGGAGGTGCATTGAGAAAGAAATCAGACGCCCGTCAGTTGATCAAGGGCCCTTCGCACCTTGTTATATTCTAGATTTCTCGAAGGAGCTCCAAATCTTCTCATATTTCGCGCAACTCGATGTTGTAACGAGATCTCGCGATTGATCTCTGTAAACAAGACTGTGTATTATATACAATACCTTAACTTTTCAAACATTCCCAGTTTCAGTTTAAATTTTGATTTATTTTACATAGTGATTAACACAGTTGATTTATTTCAACGTCTATTATCAGTTGTCTCCGACAATTCAGCATTAGTTAGGTACTCAATTAGTTATAGTTAAATTCACTAACCAACGTTTTACTATATTTACTGACAATGCTTCAGTTTCCTACAGTCTTAGACTAATATTCCTCTTCCTTTACCATACTCATTAGCATTTTTCTGACAATTCGGCTATTCCAAAATATGTTGATATGATTCCAGTCTGTACAGGGCATTGCGTAACAAAATTACATGTGTTCCTGTTAACCTATTCTACTTCTCCCACTTTTTACACTGTTGATAGCAATTTCATCGATTCGAATTAGGGTCCGATCGATTGAGCGACCCAAAAACCATCGAAATATAATGATATGATGATAACTCGATAACTATTGATTTTCGCATTTATATTCCTACATCCAGTTTAAAATCTTCACCATAGTTGTATTTCTTTTATATCTCCTGTGACTCTAAACTTTCTTTTCGTAATACTATTTTCTTGTAATTGGGTTCGCCCGTTCTTATAAATAAATAAATAAACTTTCTCAAAGTCGGATGTTTTTTTCTTGGCAAAATCGGACATTTGCCCTTACTGTGCGGCGCACGGCTGACGGCCGGGCTATTTTTATTTGATTTTTGAAATCTATTAGTATTGAAATGTAAATTAACAAATATTGAGGGTTGTTGAATCTATTTTCTTGAACCTTAATGTCCAATTAGGGCTGAATTTCCTTATTTTTACCACTATAAAAAACGCTGAAAATTCTTTCACTGGGGTTTATTATTCAATTGGCTTGCGTTCATGATCTGAATTTCTACTAAGCTTTGGAGTGTGCGTGTTTCACAGGCGATAGAGCGATTATTGAATTTCAGGAGATATGTATAGAGCACGTAAATCTGTTATCAACCAAAATACCTATTTGGATTGATCAGTTGATCATATTTGTGTGACTCCTGAAATTCAATAATCGCTCTATCACCTGTGAAACAAGCACAGTCCAAAGCTTAGTATAAATTCAAATCATGAACCCAAGCCAATTGAATAATAAACCCCAGTGAAGGAATTTGCAGCGTTTCATGCATATCAGAATGCTTCAACCCGTCTATCGGCTACAAAGCCTTTTAGGAGTTCACTACAGTATCCGCATTACTACATCACTACATCACTAGGTTACTGCGATGAAAACTTAAACAATAATAAACCAAAAAAAAAAAAAAAAACGAAAATGTTGGCACCATAAATTGGGCCGTATATCGGGAATGGTTTGAGCTACGAACCTGGGGAAGGGCTCATTCGATTACTCATGGAAAGTTCTCCAAAAAGAGTCCAAATTTAGGCCACAAACAACCCTTAAAGGGCACTTTAAATTACGCGAGAGTGCTGGCTCAAGAATTGGGGCGTTTTCGGACCAATATTGATTTTTCCCGAAAATTTCAGCTTTTTTGCTCAGGCCGTTTGGGAGAAATCTTGCGTACGGCGGTCGCACTGAAAATTTTTTATTGCGGATTCGGATCCTACACCCTTTGAAACGTAAACCATGAAATTTTCAGGGGGGTTAGCATTTTTTTTTTTCAAGAGAGATTAAAATGGTTCATTATTGAATAATAATCCAAAATCAATGACTACCTACTACGTGTATGTCTTGATTATCAAGCGGACTATTGGTATAGATGACCTTCGGATCATCGGTATTTGATTCGTTAACAATCGACGGTTCTGGGAAACATCAAGATTTCTTGAGGCTGTATCAAGGAGGTAAGAACCCAACCGCAACACCAATACAATAGAGGCAAACAAATGTAGACTCATGTCCCAACTTTGGTTGCATAGCTCGCCAAAAACCCGAGCACATATGTAATTATCTTCACCTCAGCGAACGTCAATCTACTGAATTATTCCTCAGTCCGGTGTTTCAACGTACAATACATTTGAGTGTAACCACAGTTACCTTTACAACACGGGCTACAGTTACAGTTCATGTGCACTAGCTCGGTGGAATTGTGGTAAGAATAACTCACTGCATCGCCGTTTTCGTTGTTGATTTTAATCGCAATGCAGAGGCGAGAGCTATGTTGCCGATCATCGGAAATTGTAACATTCTTACAATAGTCATGCCCTGGAGATGAGTCTAAATTAGGTACGTAAACATCGAATGTGCAATGATTAATTAGAGCACATATTTTAACCCTGAACTCGTCAGGCGCCTGTAGCTCTAAATTATGACATCTTGTTCTCTCGTTTCAATGTTATTGTTTAATAAGATTTATTGTTCAACTGGTCTACACAGCTTTCACTGTCATTCTAGAATGACAAAATCCCGTTATGGCGACAGGGTTGGGAACTTCGAGGCTGGTTCCAAATTAACCCCCATTCTCTTATACTCAAAACGGCTTCTTCCTACCCGTTTTCCCAATAACACAAAAAACTTTTCTTTTTTTTTAATTCTCCAACTTTACTGTCGGAATTACTCACTATCAACATTTTTGTCACACATAAAAGTTGTTGAGCGTTTGAACTCAGCTTCGACTGGTCCCCAGGAATAACTAAATATAGCGTAAAATGGGATATACTTGGGCACGGGTTAGCTTATTTTGCCTTGATTGACCACAAAGTTTCATTATCGAAAATAATAAACCAAGACTATTATTTAATTTGAATTATGAATATTTGTTAATATATTAAACGCAGGACACCTTGATCAAACATTGATTTTACTTACCAATAACAGTTTTATACCCGTCATAACTTCTGAAGCAGAAGTCCGATCCGAACCAATTTAATGCTGAATTCACACGACCATAATCAACCTTGATTATCAAACCTTTTGAATTAATTGATTCATCTCGTTATACGAAAAATCACCACAATTTCTTTCCATCCTTATTTGAGCTATTGATTTCAACATGGCTAATTTTATGGTTTTACAGTAAAACCCAGGAATGCACCATCGCGAATTTTTTGGTGTAAATAAATTAGTAATTATCAATTTTATATATTTAAAAAAAAGTTGTTCTAAATGTTCCTGGAATACCTTCACGCAGGACGCGGACAAACTAATAACCTGAAAAAATTATGTTTGGATTATTTCACATTTGCGCATGCTCAGAGCGACACATTGTTTTTTAGCAGTGGGACTTAAATTCGACCATCTTACCCACAGATTCCTTGAAAAGTTCAATTAAAACTGTAGGAACTTTCCTTAGTAATAAATAAAAAATTTGTTCCAATAAAAAAAAAAAAATTGTATTGCGAAAGAATTGATGAGTAGGTAGATATTGGTCCTTTCTGAGCCCGTTGAACAAAACGGATTTCAGAAAAAATGTGCTAAAAAATTTCTATAAAACTGCAGAAACGACCGAACAAAAAACGCATCATTACTATTAAATTAATGTTGAATTAATGAACTGGGACTTTTGAACATGTATGAATGAAATTGCGCTGGAAAGCTAGTAAGCTAAATAAGCTAATAATATAATTCTAATTCTGAATAAGCTAAATGTTTGTTGCTTGTTTTTTTCTATTCAACCTTTTTATCACAACTTCCCCAAAGGAACATTTTGGTGAAAATCACCATTTTTTGGTCCAAACACTGTTAAAAACTGTCATTTTTCAATAGCGCAGTTGGGAATATGTATTTCTTTTGAGAAGCGACTGAGCATAACCGAGATTTGAGTGTTTACTGTGCTCTAAATTTGAAAAAACCTGTATGAGTAAAATTACATTTTTAATTTATCAGTTAAATCATTGTGCGAATTGTGCTGTGCCGCTTCCCAGGAGCTGAAGTCTAATAGGGTTGTATAGTACATACGCCCAAGAGTATATCATATTTTAATTAATCAGTCTCTATATAATTAATACCGTCCTTTAACCTTGGCATCCCGAGGAAGTCACAACAATAACAATCATCAGATTCTGCACTGGAATAAACAGATCAGAGAACAACACATTGTCTCTGTTTGACCCTTGGCTACAAAAGTAATTTGTAAACCTGGTCTACTATTATTTGTTTTTGTTTCATTTAAAGCTCCTCAGACACGATTTCTGAGCAGCCTTTTTTCATAAGAAATATTCTTTCCAACTGCAGTATTGCAAAATGACAATTTTTATGGTGTTTAAACTAAAAAAATGTCAATTTTTACCTCAAAAATTGTAATCACTGAAGTGAGGTGACGTTTGCGAGCGGTTTAAGAATTTCATTCGTAATATAAGTAAGAACAAAAAAAATTCACAATCCGAATGTCTAAAAAGGTTGAGTAAGAAAGACAACGGAAGATCTTCAAAAGAGCCCTCATTTAAACAAATTTAATTCAATTTTGAGGGTTAATGAACCCAATTCTGTGTAAAGCTCAGACTCGTATTCAATATTTTGATGAGGAGAAGCCACAAATGACGCTTGAATCCAAAACTCGACTCTATCAGTGTGAGGTCCACTTGTAAGTTGACTCGTCACATGCATTAATTCGTCCATTCAATCATTCATTATGATTGTGATTGGTGGGTTCATAATTCTAATTGTCTCCATCTGCTGCCATATACGTTTACTTACGATTCTCTGGCTTTTGTCGGGGGCGATGACAGTTAGATGCTGAGCTTTGTTGGCCGCGCTGCTCAGCGAATTGCTGGAGCCGAATTCCTGGCGAAGTCTCACCCCGAGGATGTTGGGCACCTTGGCGACGAGGGACAGCCGTCGCGACAGCCGCCTCCCCAACCTCTGCCGCCGCGTTGAGCCGCTCCGAGACACTTCATCCATTGTGCATAGCACGTTGAACACCCGCGAAACCGAACGAAAAAAAAAAAAAAAAAATTCAACTTCCCTCTAAACCCTTAGTTTGGTTTAGTGAGTGAAGGTGAACAAATCCCGTATATTTAGAAGGGAAGAGAAAAAAAAAACCTGCGACGTTTAAACGAAAATCGGATCTGGAACTCTTACGAGATAATTTCGTCGATGTTTGGGACGGGTGGGCGCGAGACGCGAACAAGCTGTCACGACGGAGACCGCACGTGCACTGGCGCAGGCGAGACCATCGCGGCGATCAGCTGGTCCTGGAGCGGCTACGAGGTGGGGCCCGACGTCGGCAAGTGGAAGGCTCGGCGACCCTCGAGAGCTTCGGATCAGCCGGCTAAGTACGAGACAGAATCGGACATGATAATCGCTTTCAGGCAACACTTGAGTACGTAAAAACTTTGGTAAGCATGAAAATTACTGTACTTAGCATGTACTGTTGAGGGATTATACGAAAAAACATAAATGTTATCAATTTCAACAATTTTTGGGAGGCCGCCATTGTTTCCACCAATTCTGAGTCAGATTAACAAGATTTTATTTCTCAGGTCATAAGATAGGAATAATAAACCTTTGTGACACATAAAGATAGAAGAACGTATGGCCCTTGCACCCCCTTGCATGATAAAAATTCAATGTGCTGAAATATTTTCATATACCAGAGGTTCCCACAAGGGGGGGCTATGACGCAGATCGCGTCATTGAAATTCTTGGGGGGATGGGGGAAAATTGATGGGAGGTTAAAGTTGATTGAAACATTGTTTAGCGTGACGACAGTCAAAAATATATTACATAGGTACCTACCTACTACGTAAAGAACCTCAAAAAATAGACAAGTTTTGTCGAATGCCGACTGCGTTTGAATTTTTTTAAAACCTATATAAATCTTTTTTAATTTTGAATAAAATAAGGGGTGCTTACCAGAACTTTTTACATGGGGGGGCTGATTCTAATTTGGGGGGGTGGATCATGAAGCTAGGGAGGGGGGGGGGTGCGTCATGAACCTTTTAGGGAGGAGTATGCGTCATAAATCTTAATTCAGTAACAAAATCTGGCAAGAATCAATCGTAAATTGTCGCTTGAACAGCGGTAAATAAGATCGGCTGGTGCCCACTTATTCCTTCTCCTATCGGCAAAAAAGTCTGAAGTATGCAATTAAAAACGAATGGAATAAGAATCACGAAAATCGGGACTCGCTAACATTTGTAACAAACAAACTCTGTGTTCAAACCCCGTTGAAACTCCAAATTTTTCGCTTATTGTTAAGTTTCCAATACTAAGTAGCGTGAGAACTGTTTCCGGCCCCTCCTCATTTTTCTCCCCGATTACCAGGTCAACTTTTTAATAATCCTTTTACCATTTAGACCAACTCCTTATTCTTGAAAATTCCTTACATTCAGTCAAAGCCACTACTTCCTCATTATTTCCTTGGGAAACCAGAAATCCAATGAACTTCAGGTTTTCCGATGTGAAAAATAGCTTGATCTTGCCCTTGTGCATAACGAGTTTTTATTGGCTCCCCATTTCAACGTCAAATGCCCCTTCTCTGGTACAATTTTCGAGACGTTACCAATACTGAAGTGATATGAAGCCAAACGTGAGCGAGAGTTCCGCTTCTACAAAAGAATACAGTAAAGATCTTTCGAATAAAACTTCTTTTGAAAATGTTCAACCATGTTCATTCCATTACGTTTAAGGGACAAAATTTAATTTTTACAAAACATAAATACATTCCCAACAACAACAAGCAACTTAAACATAAAACGCTGTCCAGAAAAGGGAAGAACGAGTGGTCGAAAAGGACGAGAAGTCGAGAAATTTGGTTTACTCGTATTGTTCGGCCCAACTGCAAACAGAAAACATGGCTCCTTTGTAGACGTTTTAGGACTAGGACAGATGGAACTTGGCGAATTATACGAGTACTTATGCGATCCGTTGAGGTATCGAAGAGAAAAACGCTGCAAATTATTTCACTGGGGTTTATTATTCAATGATTCACGATTTGAATTTCTACTATGCTTTGGAGTGTGCGTACAACTCTGTTGATCAAGATATCGAGATTACTGGCACTTCCCGAATGTTGTCTTGAGACTTTGTGTCCATTAGTTTTAAGGCGCAGCTTGCAACGGTGGACAAACGGATGTTTTTCAATTCGATTTCTGAAAAACCTATCTTGAAACGTATTACAACAGCTTTTGAGGGACATTGATTTTTACTTTCTCTTAGTCGATTACAAATGTTCATAACTGGAAATAATAAACCAACATCTATAGGGAAACATGAAATTAATCAACTGATTTACTATCAATGTGGGGTGTGTGGCTGTATGTACTAGAGGTGAGGGGCCATGGAAGTCATATTACCTACCTGTTATAAATATATTTTATAAGGAGTCTACTAAGGAGAAACTTTCAATGTATTATAAACAGAGAACAATTTGGAATATGAAGAGAGAATTGGTAACGCACACGCCGTATTTCTCTCCTCCTTCAAAGTCATAGGATAGACGGTTTGCAACACACATCTGTTGTACAAATTGCATTATTTTTGACTAAGGGGCAGCTTCTCATCCATGTCCCAGAGTAACTCTCTGGACAACTGTTGTCCATTAATGGAGTTGGCCTCTTCCGACATATTATTTCAAACACTATACAATATATATGTATCTACACAAATGTAGTTTTTTTTGTAAACCAAACCTCTCCGCAATAGTGAAAAAATTTGTAAGAAGCTTTAAAGAAATAACTCATACCTTTTGGTTTATTTTTAATAAAATGAATTGTGCTGGAAAAAAAATTGTAACCCCCCTGAAAATTTGATGGTTTACGTTTCAAAGGGTGTAGAATCCGCGGTCAATAAAATTTTTGTCCGTTCAGAACTTTCGTACGCATTTTATTCCGAAACGGATGGAGCAAAAAATATGAAATTTTCAGGAAAAATCCATCTTGGTCCGACGACGACCCAATTCTTGAGCCAGCTCCTTAACTCAATTTAAAGTGCCCTTTAAGGGCTGTCAAAGTTTTGTAAAATCCCTGAAAACCTCAAAACTAGTCGAATTGGAATAAATATTTTCCTATCAGAATAACATACCATTAGGAATCGAATGAGCCCTTCCCCACGTCCGTAGGTCAAACCATTCCCGATGTATGGCCCGATTTGTGGTGCCAACATTTGCGTTTTTTTGGTTTATTATTGTTTGTTTGTAACCTAGTGATTTCCGGCCGATAGCGTCGAGTTGTAGTGAATGTGGATACTGGAGTGATAACGATGTGAATACTTGTAGTGTAGTTAGTAGCCGAACACGGGTTGAACCATTCTGATAAAATATAGGTAAAATTCAATATTATTACTGGGGTAAATAAGTATTCTTTTGTTTATTATTAGATTGGCTTGCGTTCATGATTTGAATCTTACTAAGCTTCGGAGCATGTTTTACAGGTGAAGAATTATTGAATTTCAGGAGATAAGCTTAGATCAAATCGGTTTCATCCAAAACACCTATTTGGATTGATCAGTTGATGATATTTGTTGAACTACATATTGCTACATCGTTTAAATTTGGATTTGTTTTAACAATACGAGTGCCAAAGGACTTGATAAATTATAGATGTTTTTATTGTGGAGGGGTATTGAGAACGCTCAAATTCTTTCACTGGGGTTTATTATTCAATCGGCTTGCGTTCATGATTTGAATTTCTATATTGATGTTCAGTTTCACAGGATAGGGCGATTATTGAATATCAGGAGGCACACAAATATGATCAACTGATCAATCCAAATAGGTATTTTGTTTGAGAACAGATTTACGTGCTCCATGCAGATCTCCTGAAATTCAATAATAGCTCCATCCTGTGAAACACTCCAAAGCTTGGTAGAAATTCAAATCATGAATGCAAGCCAATTGAATGGAATTGAATAATAAACCCCAGTGAAAGAATTTGCTGCGTTTTTTTTAAATGAATTGTGCACTCGGGCATAGGAATTTAAGCGGTCTGATTTGGTAAGATTTCAGAACTTTCAAATTTTATTTATGGGGTGACTGGAGGGAGTAAAGGCGATAAATCGTTATATTTTCACTATTTTCATTTTAAGTATATTTTGTTAGTTCGATCAACTATTGTTGTCTAACAAACCTGTCTTGTTCTATATGAATGGCGCTCTCTCTTTTTCAAACATTACATCCCCTAAAGACGTAACGCAAGCTCAAATCCAGGAGAAAAAAAAAAAAATTTCCAGAACTCTTCGAATTTTTTTCCCTCCAAGTTTCGGAAATTGCAAAACCTTACAAAACATTTTAAATTGAATGAGCTTTCAAACGTTGAACTCATATCTTTTTTACGGTGACGTTTTGTACAGAAAATTCTGTTTGCTCAACTCAATTGTTCCACTTATTCAGCATGTTCCCCAAAATATTGATGTTCAGTTAATACTTATATCGAAATATTTCTTCCTTTGTACGCCTTGAGTGCAAACACATGCTGACCTTAAATTTGATGACAAAATAAACTTATTCTATTAATAATGTTTTGAGATGCAACCAATGGTTTTAGATATTCAGCTGTTTAGCATTTATATTGATTTTTAGCACAGTTTTAAATGTAAGTAGTTACGCACTTTCAGCATAATATGCTTAACATCCCTCAAAGTCGACAGGTTTAACCCCTTAACAGGAGCTCCTCCCCAAACAGGAGCTGATATTCACATAATTTTCAATGCAATCAAATTATACCTACCACCCTTACGCTTTATACCACTCGTAGCTCCTAGAACATACTGTTCACCACATCTAATTAGCGAAGTTTTTCCTTCCTTTTGGTTTATAATTCAATAATAAACTAAAATGGTTTGAAACTAAATCGCTTTTGAAAAAAATAAATGTCTAAGCCCCCCATGAAAATTTCATGGTTTACGTTTCAAGGGGTGTAGAATCCAACTCTGTGGTAAAATTTTTCCGTCCGTCCGCAGATTTCTCCCAAACGGCTGGAGCAAAAAATTTAGTCTTGTAAAATCCCTAAAAACCTCAAAAAGCGCTGCAAATTCTTTCACTGGGGTTTATTATTCAATGATTCATGATTTGCATTTCTACTAAGCTTTGGAGTGCGCGTGTTTCACAGGTGATAGAGCGATTATTGAATTTTAGGAGATTTGCATAGAGCACTTAAATCGGTTTTCAACAAAATACCTATTTGGATTGAGCATTTGATCATATTTGTGTGCCTCCTGAAATTCAATAATCGCTCTACCACCTGTAAAACACGCACACTCCAAAGCTTAGTAGAAATTCAAATCATGAATGCAAGCCAAATGAATAATAAACCCCAGCGAAAGAATTTGCAGCGTTTTGTTATATATAACTCATATAACCTTTTTTTTTTATAACGTATTTATATTTTGTTATATGTATATAATTACGTACATTGGTCACTTAGAAGTTCCCATTTCTAATATCACCGAAACACAATTACTTTTCTAATTTTATCTACTCGCCCCTGCATTATTTCTTTCTTTGGGTTTCAAATTGAAATTACAAACCCCCAGATCTTAGTTTCATTTCTTCAAAATTTTCGAATAGGGTTTACTTAACTTATTACTAAAACTCCCCATAGAGGGCGAAATGTTATTCAAGGTACCCATTGAGAAGAAAATATTTTTGCATCGAAATTTAAGGGGGCGTTTCACGAAATAACACCTATCTTGCCCATCCGACTGTTTGAAAGCTATATTTCATACCAAAGAGAGTTGACGAGGTCAATACTGATTCAATGGGGAATCTGATATGCAATCCATCATCAGTATAGCAAAACTATTTGCACGGAACCTTAGTTCAAAGGAGACCAGCTTTCTTAAGGAGGTTCACAATGCTTCCTAAAATGCCTACCCTAGAACTTGAGACTAAGTCGGCTATAAGAAGCAGCAAAAATCCTAAGTTTCATTTTTACAACGATCATATTCAGCTAAAATACTTGTTTTTCAGAGAATGCAAAGATGCCGAGTGTGTAAGATATTGGAACCAAGCATCAACGTTGTTACCACACATGCTCTCACCATTGACATCTACCTCGTGTTCTGCTTCAAGTTCTACTTGAGTGTCTCAACCTATTATCTCACTGTTTACCCAAATAAGAGAATAGTGTTGACTATTTTGCATCAACATGTTGGTTTATTCATATTTCCTTCAACATTTTGGATGGCAAGTAAAAAGCTGGAGGGTTTATTATCGAAATCCCTAGAGCACCTAGAATTGTTTCAAATGCATGAAAGGTTGATTTCAATTATACACAATTCAATGAAGAATAATAGTTGTAGCTTTTATTTATAAAAAGAACTCACACAAGTTTATTCAATTTACAATTCCACAAGAATAAAAAATATAAATTGCAATTTAAAACGAATAAATAAAAAGTGTTATTTTAAATGAGCTTAGGGTTCATAATGAGCATTACGTGTACCTTAGACATGCAAGGTTTCGGGAAAAATGAAACAAACCTCGAACGATTAAACGTTATAGTTGATGATTGCATCAAGGTTTTGAATGGAATATTTTGGCATTTCATTTCATTGATTTAGTATGAATGATCTTAAGGAGAGCTTTTCAAGGAGGGGTAATACGAGGGGTGTACTGAACATGTGTAAGGGAGGATGCACATTGTGTTTGTTTGCGTCAAGACGGCGGATTTACATTTAAAAAAAAATAGTGATTGGATCACACTTAAAGGGCACCTACGATGTCCGAAAAGTGCGAATGGGGCCTTGCAGTCATTGCTGGCTCAGCGGGACGAAATTGAAGCCGACGTTCTATTATTTGAAGAATAACGTCAACGTAACGACAGCGAATCCAGAAAGGATCGTCATCATATGCGACGACGGTTTTAGGGCCGAGTTACAGGCGTCGGTGAAGCACTGGCACACGATGTCTTCGTGGCCCTCGGAGTAGTAGCGGTAGCAGTTGAGCGCGGGGTGTTGTACGAACCCGCAACGGCGCACGACTCTTTGTAGGCCTTCTCGATCGTGAACTGAAAATCAATCCAGACGAATATATTAAAGATGTCTGACCAACGGAAAGGGCCGTAATATGGTGCAGTTGGTGAAACTCTGGACCAATCAAAAGAATACAGGAATAATGCAGTTACAGGTGAGAGCATCGGTGCACGAAAAACGACAACAACAATAATGATAATAATTGTTTTGAGCATTCCCGCTCAATCATTGGTAATGGATTTCCTTGATGAAACAAAGATATATACTGTATCTCTAAGCAGAGATCTAAACAGTATCTATACTGAGTACATTGGGAGCGGCTCACTACCCTTCTTACCATCTTGAGGAGAAAGGGTCTCGTTAGGGATGAGACGGTAATAACATAATCTGTTAAAATAACTAATTATTGAATTTTCGGAGTGTTCGCAAAAACCAGACATTCGAAAGAGACGGTATTGGAAATAACGTCTTAACGCAGGCCTATTAGCTAGGCTCCTCTCTATCTAGATCAGTCCCAGAGTTGACAAGGGGTTGGAAAAAGATAATGACGAGTTCTTTGTGACCATTACATTTAACGACCAAGGCTTGAGTTCATAATTACGTTTGAATGGATATGGTATACCGTCTCTCAAGTACCTTTTAAGGAAATGAAGAATTACTTCACAAGAAGTTATTGAATCCCACCAGTCGATAGTTCCCGCCCTGACTTGAGCTGCCGCAGTGTACAAGTGCATGCTCTGGGAATAGTCAAAAAGTAAATACCCATCTACTCCTGTCCAATAAGTGCCATTTTCCATGAAATTATGTTGGAGGACTTGATTTTGACATCTATATTTATTGGAATAGGTACTTCCTGCCAGTTATCACTGTGCATGGATGCATACAAGTTCATGTTCAGGATTTTCCAAACAGATTCAGCATCGTATACAGATAACGTGTTACTGAAGTAAGCAGTTATTATAAGTGTTTATTGGTGAATCGTTATAACTGGATAACTAGTTTTTGGAAAATCACCGTTTAGACTATCCTCAGGTACCTCCCCTATATATATAACTACTACTTCACGTTCGTACAAATGTAACGGATCCGTGGATTGCCAGTCAAAGAACTGTGTTTACCGACTGATCTGCCGGTCTTCTTATTAGTCGGAGTTGAAGTTTTAATGTTCTTGTTTACGTCATCAACGATTATTGATGAGGCCAATAGAAGGGAAACCTACTTGAAAATTCGACACTAACGAGGTCTAATTCTTCTTGAAAAGTTTGCAGGTTGCACCAGTGGGTTCTACCTAATTCCCAAGTGACTTGTGGTTTGGGTTGGTAATGACCTCTCAAGTTTGCGAGTTCTATATAACTTTGAAAATAGTCAATTGCATAGGGTGGCAACATATGGTAAATACAGTTCATTTACCTACTTCTATCTCTCCAACTTTCCCAAATTAGCAGGTGGTCGCATCAATATGACTGTACAAATGGAACACTGGATGGGAAACAAACCCCTTCCTTTGGCACGATGGGTGAGTAATTAGCCACGTTAACACTCCTCTACCTAACCAACTCTCCTTTTAAGGATACGGGCCAAATTGTATAGCTAGAAATATTATGTTCATGCAAAGGGAGATTTAAAATTAGTTAAGGCACGATATACGGTCTCAACAATGAAAATCATTCAATCACTCAAAGACAGACAATAGAACTTTGATGAGAATACGCACACACCCAATATGGTAGCGAAAATGTCAAGTTTGCTAGTCCTACATTATATTGTTACCAGAAGTGATTAATAATTCGGAGCCTTGGTTTAAAAAAAACAGAAATTGGAACTTACTCGTTTGAACAAGTTTTCTACAGAAAAACTCTCTTCCATTCCTTATTTTGAGACTCTGTTCATCGTCCTCACATTGCTTGTAATGACTACTGGAGGTGTCGTTGGGAGCGATGTTTGCACAGTCATTGTCAAATAAGGAGTTACACTGGAAACACCAAATGGCTGAAACATCTGTTTAAGAACACAAAAACAATTATAAACATAAAATATTGTTTACATTTCAATGGAAAACATATAGGAAGTATAAATAAAGTGTGAAAGTGTTTAATGAATTTAAAATTCCATTAGGATTTTACGAAGAAAATTGAAATTTCTAGATGAGTCAAATTCTCAAACAATGTGATCAAGTTCTGTTGTAAATTTAAGAGGACATTTAAAAGGATAAAAATCTGGTGTTGAGTTACGAAATTTCGAACTTGTGAATTTTGGTCGTGTGAACTAATACGGAGAGTTGAATTAGGATGACAAATAGGTATTTGATCATGATGGTGATTTACGTATTTCCCTGAAGGGGTGAAGAAGGGACCTTTAAGCAAGATGATCCGAATTAATTTCAGGTTCGTTTGAACAGGAGCTTAGGTTCAGAGGAACCCAGCTACATTGTAACTGAGAGGGAGCAAGCATAACAAATACGATCTCGAGAGAAGAATGGCAAGTTAAACCTAACTCTAACTTTAAACTCTAACTCTTTATGTGAACTCGATTTAAACCCCAATATGTTACCATCGTCCTACTACTGGATGACATGTTGGAGTCAACAAAACATTTCACTAAAACTGAATTTCGTCATAAACAACAAATTTTCAACGTTGCAGCATCCAATGCTACGGCTAAATCAGATTGGGGTTGATAATACACGGCGCTCAGACCAACCCCTCCTTCAAGACCTGGCGGTCGTGCGGGTCATTGCATACCCTGGCCCCCCAAGACTGCCTCCTCCGTAGCTTTCCCAATTTTGAAACATTCCTAGGCCTTTTTTAGTAAAACAGGGTGTCCCAGAAGTTATGTACAATCCGACTCCAACGTGTTATACAACTCGTTTCCGAACAAAAATCACTCGTAGCAATCGTTTGCCAGAGTCCTCGTTTCCGAGTTATTCGCGATTTGAGATTTTTTTCGTGTTTTCTATCTTATGTCATTAAAATAATTTTAATTATTATCATAATAATTATTGTCATAACTCTCTCAAGTTTGGAGATAGCTCAATTCGATGACACCGTTGGAAAGAGCATTAAATTTTCTGTCTATTTGATGTCAGAAAACATTTTTTTTAATGCATTGAAAATGTGCGATTGCTGTGCGAAATGGCAGTTTTGTCAAAATCTTGTAATAGCAACTCATTGCATAATCGTAAATGAACACAAACAGTAGTCGTTTTTCGGCTCTTTGATTATCTTGACTTTGGCCGGACACCTTAGAAATGCCGTAGACGCTGTTCACAAACGAACGGGTTTTTGCATCCGAAAAAAGTAACTTCAATCGTCACAAGAAAGGTCTGGCGTTGTCACCATACGATTCAGAGAGAAAATATCTGGATTTTGTTGCACAGCCAGGGTAAAAATTAGATCAAACATATGAAGAATCATAAAACTCGGTTAAGAATTATTGTAGGGTCCACGGAAAGGAAGCGAGCGTCCAGTGTCCCCTCCACCTGGCTCAAGGCGGCCTTCCCCCGGGAAATTGAAGACGGCAGGAGTTTTCTTAGGAAGCGGGGAAGTGCACAAAATTTAGTAGGGAAAAAGCTGCGGTAGAAAACAATTCGCTGTTGTTTCCTACCACTTCCACGACTCCTAAGACGAGTAGCCCCGTCGTAGCATCCAGTGCTCAAAGCAGTCCCCCTCGCGTTCGGAACAAGCTGTCGCCCCATCGTTCTTTACGTTACGGTACCATATGAGGAGAGACTTTAGTTTAGGGTTAATTAATAGATAATTAGGATTAAGACAGTTGTTAATTATAGTCTCTATTCAGCTTGATTGCCGACTTTTCCTTAATACCTAATTGAATCGAACACCCCCAAACTAGCACGACAGAATTGTTGGCTGGGCAGCATTGACAAATATGTCACACATAGATATTCATGCACAAACACAGACATACCACTACCGTTTTCGTTAGTCTAAAGGTGGGATTCGCGATGCGCGAACCAGGCGAGCGAGGAAATTCGGCGAGGCGAGCAGCAAATGTGATGCGCGCAACTTGTCTGGTGGCACCTGTTCTAAATCTAAGGGCCGCCGGAGTTCTGCCAGTGATAATTGCATGAGTTACTTTGTGAAGAAAACGTCAAAGGCACAATCGTCATTGATGGGTGAGGGAGCGGTTCTTCCAAAGGATGGAATACGGGACTCGACTCATGTGAGACAAGCAAGGCGAATTGCTGGACGACATCAGGGATGAAGTCGGAAGATTTTGATTATCTCTTATCATAAGTTAAAACGAAAATTTAAAGAATAGACACCAACTTCATAGAAGCCACAACTACCAGGGAAAGTGTTACAATCACTCTCCGATTCCGTTGAAATGGAAACACAAAGTTGGATAATGTTTGTATCTTTCGAACAATGAAATACATTGCGTCGAATCCACGATGCGCTCCTTCCCTCTCCTCCTCTACATATGTCGAATCTGACTCCAGATAGATCAACGAGATGTGCTCTCAAAATTGACATCTTCCCCGCTCACTACGCGTCATCCTCGCGAGAAAGGTCTATACCAGGGGTCTCCAAACTATTTGCCCCAAGGGCCATATCATAATGTGGAGGTGGTGGGGCGGGCCAACAGGGGGGTCTGGGGGGCTAGGCCCCCAGCTAAAGGGGGTACGGGGGCTTCCGCCGGAAAATTTTAAAAATTAGACACTTGAAAACAGTGTTTTTAAGCACTCCTAGACGAGTTTGACAATTTCAAAATTAGGCCTAATATAGGAACAAAAGATAAGTTTTTAGTGATTAAATATATTTTTTTATTTCCATGATTCCTTTTTCGTAGTTCAATAAAAATTTTAAACTTTGAATTTTCAGTAATGGACAATTTTGTAAGTCAGACAGTTAAAATCAGGATTTACAAGCACTCCTAAACGAATTCGACAAATTAAAAATGAGGCCTAATATTGGAAACAAAACTTATTTGTATGGAAGAAATATATTTAGTATTATTTAAAATCATCTACATTCAAAAAAATATTTCTGGAAAACCAATCTAATGTGATGTGTGCAATTGTTTTTTGCTTACAATGTATTTCCACTTAGGATCATAGTTGGTTGCATTTTCCAAGTGTTTTGGTTTATTATTCAATAATAAACCATTGTAATCGCTCTTGAAAAAAAATTCTAACCCTCCCTGAAAATTTCATGGTTAACGTTTCAAAGGGTGTAGAATCCGAATCTGCAATAAAAATTTGCCCGTCCGTCCGCCGTACGCCGTACGCACGATTTCTCCCAAACGGCTGAAGCAAAAAAGCTGAAATTTTCTGGAAAAATCCATGTCGGTCCGGCGACGCCCCAATTCTTGAGCCAGCTCTCTCACGCTACGCGAGGCTTGTTCGCTGAGTCTAATCTCACCTTTAGATTGCCCTGAAACGGATTTTTATGAAGTTTTTTCCACATGTTTGCGTTGTCCCACATACTCCTGGATCAATTTAATAGGCGACCCTTTAGTGACGAATCCTTGCTGCTTGATAGACGTCTTAAAATTTACATGGGGCAACACGAGTACCTTCAGCTATTTGGGGAAAACATGAAAGCGGTTTTAGTTTTATAAAATACGAAAATTTTGGTATTCCAAAATGATTTTTAAAACTTCCATTACAGGCCATAAATGATATTCAGAAAACATGACCAATGACAAAACTCTCCACGTTCGACCTTTTTATGAATTTTTGAAATCAGATAATTTGTTATTAATTAACGATTCTTGAGTAGTATTAGGCAGCATATGTTGTCCACTTTGTTATTTTTCCAAATTCTGATTGCACTAGCAGGTACGTGAATTTCGTATCGTAAAGACAAAACTTACCGACAGCATAACAACTGAGAAGGATCGCTATAACGGAAGCCGCGCTGACGACCATAACGGAGGAGGCCATGATTAGTTGATGAAATCGAGCAGAGAGATTCCAGGCCGAACACTATCGCGGCTCATAGACTGATATTCGGAAGACTCCTTTTCATAGTCTAATCACAAATAATTTATTTCGTATCTACCCCGGATTTTGAGATAACCCGCCTCCATTCAGGCCGATCCGCTGTGAACCGGTGATCCAATGATTAGGATTATTGCTTTTTGTAGGGACCACCTCTGTATCTTCTGTGTTTAACAAGAATTATTTACATGGATTTGTGAACAATATTTGAATGCAAATTAAGAACGCTACAAATCATTACAAAGATGTTTTGGTTTATTATTCAATAATAAACCATTGTAATCGCTATGGAAAAAAATGCTAACCCCCCTGAAAATTTCATGGTTTACGTTTCAAAGGGTGTAGAATCCGAATCTGCAATAAAAATGTTTCCGTCCGTCCGCCATACGCCGTACGCCGTACGTACGACTTCTTCCAAACGGCTGGAGCAAAAGATCTGAAATTTTCAGGAAAAATCCATCTTGGTCCGACGACGCCCCAATTCTTGAGCCAGCTCTCTCACTCAATTTAAAGTGCCCTTTAAGGGCTGTCAAAGTTTTGTAAAATCCCTAAAAACCTCAAAACAAGTCGAACCGGCCTAAATATTTACCTATTTGAAGAACATACCATGAGGAATCGAATGAGCCCTTCCCCACGCCCGTAGGTCAAACCATTCCCAGTGTTTGGCGCTACGATTTACGGTGCCAACATTTGCGTATTTTGGTCTAGTGATGCCGATAGCGTCGAGTTGTAGTGAATGTGGATACTGGAGTGATAGCCGATGTTGATACTTGTAGTTTATAGTCGGCACAAGGGTTGAAGCATTCTGATATGCATGAAACGCTGATGATATATAGGTAAATATTATTCAATATTATTAGTGGGATAAATAAGTATTCTTTCTCTGGGGGATGATTTGTTAGTTGGACAGGGTAGAGCGATCATTGAATTTCAGGAGGCACACAAATATGATCAACTGATCAATCCAAATAGGTATTTTGGTTGAGAACAGATTTACGTGCTCCATGCATATCTCCTGAAGTTCAATAATCGCTCTATCCTGTGAAACACGCACATCCGAAAGCTTAGTAGAAATTCAAATCATGAACGCAAGCCAATTGAATAATAAACCCCAGTGAAAGAATTTGCAGCGTTTTTATTTCTGCATCAAATACCGATACAAATTATGTTGGGATTTATGATGTTGGTTGCATGTTGTTTTGCCCATGTCTGTGAAAGTGAGGATCACCCGACTTCCAAAACCTACGGAGGTTAAGTTTCAAAGTTTCGCCTTTAAAAATAAGTTTTGTTTTGCGCGAACTCGATAGATTTAACTCCAGCAATGGCAATCGATTCGCAATTGTTAGAGCAACAACCTTAGACTAATGAGAAACTAATTGCCATTCCATACAGGGGAATCGAACTGATGAACCAAGAGAAATCAAGGTTACTAGAAAAGCCTTGCAATTTCCGACCGACGGTAACGCAATTGATACAAAACCATCTAAGAGCTAACTCTTACAATCCCAGAAAAGTGGGCTGAAACGAAGTATAGTTTTGGGAATGAAAGAGATTTACCATAGACGGACAGACATGCAGACAGATTCATAACTAACTGGACCAGTGAAGTCTAGAAGATTACTGCAATTGGTGTAGATAATAAGATATTCTATAACTCTGCCAGGATTTGGTTTTGACATAATCAGAACTTGTGCCTTCACTTTCCTAGTGTGTTTATTTATTTGGTAATTGTTTTTTGGAAGGTTATCCTGGACAGAGCTCAATCGCATTTAAATATTCGTGCAGAAAATTCAATAATTCCTCTAGAAGCCTCCTACCTATTCCTCTACCTGCGGTAGTAGAAACGAAATATATCAAAACAAAGAAAAAGTAAACTCTTGGTAACCTTTGCTCCAGTTCTTTTTAAGGTCCTGCACGGGCCGTTTTAGTATTTGGCCACCGATAAGTAACAATCTGTTCAAAGTAGTGTCACGTTCATCTCATTCGAAGGAAACGTTGAGAACAAAACCATACGTGGGGTCTCCCAGACGAAAATGCAAACACTACAAACAATCATAACGTGGTCGCCCATACATTTAAACGAAATTGGACTAAAATATCGATGTTTTGGGAACCTCACGTTTGCTAATGAGCACAAACATCTTTAACGTCCGGACGGATTGTCTAGGGGTTGGCCAGCACCACAGCTTATGGTTTAATCAATATCCGTCCGTTAGCAATTAAGGACGCTCTTATTGCGCATTAAAATTAACAAAGCATTGAAGTAAAATTTCTAAAATTTAAGATAAAAAAGATGTCAAACCCCCCCTTCCTCTGACGTATCTCATGGAATGTTGATCTTCAAATTCGCAAAGCCACAACTATGTTCTGCAAATCTGTGCCAAAGCAAGTACATTCCAAGGTTCCTATAAAAAGCTTCAGGTTAAACATTTTCCAACTGCTCCCCATCGTGTACAATATTTGTGACATATCATTCAATCAAGTTCCGCAAAACAGGTTTAATTCTCTAAGTGAGAAGTTGAGAGGAGTTGTAATAATACGAATGGTGCATGAATTGGTGACTATTTGCGCCTAATCAGAATACAATGCAATTGGCCAAACAGTGATGTGTTGCGGTTAGCATATCTTCTCACCTGAAGGCCGTCTTTCATGACGACGTGAAAGTTCTTTTTTTCAGATTCCTTATAATGTTAATTTATTTTGAGATTCAATTTTCAGGGGCTTGTATTACGCAGTAATACTTACATAGCATGCATATGATCGAGTATGGATTCCACATAATATGGTTTCACAAATATGATCCCAGTACCACTGCATACGACACAACTCACATTACTGGTTATAAGCGTTAGTTTTACAGTCTTTTCCCCAGATTTGGATCAAATTTTCATGGATTTGACGAATTTAAACCAAGGTGGTTTCCTCAATTTCATAATTTTAGGATCAAAACATGAGACTTTGGATGGGGTGTTAACTAAGGTCTGTCAATATAATGCAGCATTTATTAGTCCGGAAAGATGGAGGTTTCTGACGATGAAAACATTTTTAAAATCAGTGGAGCAGTTTTTGTATTCAATTTTGTTACAAACACAAATTAAATTTTTCCTCTTTGTAATTTTTGTAATTTAGTTTAGGTAATATTCTGGAATGTTTGATGATGATTGCTATTTGATATCGGTACTTTGTGTTTACTACAACCCTTACTCCTGACCTTATAGCGATATGTACTGAAGTCTCACCTAAATAATTACAACTATCATTAAAATCAAGGAGTAGATAAGTAACTACTCTGCAGGAGTTAAATTTATGTGACATACGTTTTTGGAGGTGACACATATAAAGTATATGTCGGTTCCGAATTGATAACGTAATACGATGTTAACATTTGGTATTTTGGTGTGTTCCAAATTTTCCTTCCAAGCCGATTTCATATCGTCCAATCACAAACTGAATAATTATTAGAATCAAAATTAGTCAAATCAATATCAAATTTCTGTTTTGAAAGCCATATGTGTATACTAGTAACTTGATTCTGTTCGATAAATGTTCAATGATATAATAATCTGAACGAATAATGTGGTAATCGGTAAGGAAACGGGTGTTGTTGCAATGTCGACGTTCATTCATTATTATTATTGGCCGATAACTGGTTCTGGTCAGTCGGTCGGATGTAGCTAGTGATAGTGGAGAGCGCTCGTGTCACACAATAACGTAAATTCACGTCTTCAGGATGAGTTGTGCCAAGATCTTCCTATATTCCTCGACTTTGGGCATTTTATTGGTCACCTTCTGTCCAGTAGGTAAGAATATCGATAACCTACGTCATAGTAACCATGATCAACTGTTGATGACAGGTTTGACGTTCAGCTACACAAATAACCTAGGTGGGGATGAGGATGAATGGTCTTGACCTCCGGGTCCTTCGTTTTCATATATATTGGACCGTTACAATGCACTACAACCTTATCAAGTACCGTCGATGTTTAGATTCGTAGAACCACCTATTGCTGTCTAATTTAAATATCTTGTCAATATCACTGAAATCCGTCCTATACATAATAAATGAAAATCTATTCGACATGTATTGGATGCATCATGGATTTACGAATTCGATACCAGCACCGAAGTGTACTGCACACTGTATTTTGGTGGATATGTTAATTACTCTGTGAGCACAAAACAGCGCTGGCAATCTCAAAATGGATGCTGCCAAGGATGCCACTTGTTTTCAAATATTCTCTTTGAATTAGCTTCTTACAACATTTGTTTTCGTATCAATACTGAAGGTGTCTTGTGTCGGGGCAAGAACCAAACAATTTTTCCATCATAAATCGAAAAAATCCAATTTTGTCTCGCTCTTCAAAGTATGCTGTTCATTTGCAGTTCCTCATTATTCTGTCTGAGGTAATTGATTGTCCCTCCCAACACTTCAATAGGCTGTTGTTCGATTTCAGTGAAAGTTGCTCGGATCGGGCGAGTTAGACGTTTACCTTTGAATTTCATTTTCGTCAGATCAATGGAACTTGTGTCCACGTAGAAACGTAAATGTCTCATAGTGTAGGTGTCATACTAATTCATATCATATCACGATGTGGCTGCTTTAGTTCAGCCTCAGTGTGCAGTTCGGTAATATTTAAGAATTGGGATCCTATGATTGTTGTTGTGGTTTGGCTCAGTAATAATTATCCCGCTTGAGCAAAACTAGATATTAAAGGGGTAGTCAAAACCCCGATGCTAATGGACTGAATTTCATCCAAATTCCTAGGATAGTGCAAGTTAGTTCCTGTAGAATATCCTATAAATTATAATGCTGTGAGCAATTGTAGTGTACGAGTGTACAAACTTGAACTTCACATAACTTCGATTTCTCCTGATCTATTAGTTCCATTTTGTTCTATCTCGGAGGGCACTAGCCCAAACCTTAAATTGGTTATTATCAACAAGAATCCGTGACTAATATACTGATTTTGAAGAAATTGTCGGGTAGTTTGCCTCTGATATGCATAATTACAGTGACTGCCAAGAGTTCAACGGTATGTTGTGCGCAACCTCAAAAATGAATAATGCATTCAATGGGCATTAGATTGTAGCCACAGCTTTGTAGTAATATCGTATCATATTATTTATATGTTCTTGCCTGGATAACATTATTAGTAATAATGTAATAATGTGTAATAATTTATTACACTATCCTTTCTTTATGTTTAACTAATCTTTTATAATGGTCTTGGTTAGAAAAGCACATACATATTTTTAAAGATGAAGAATCAAACAAGTACATACACTTTTAGCGCAGTCATGCGTTGCATCCGTACATTTTGACAGAATGCCGTTGAATTTACAGTATTTGTCAACTAATTTTACCGTCAGTCAGAATTAGTTGTACTTTTGGAATTTCTATGATCCAATTCATACTTTTTATCATATTTTATTTATGGATCCAGATTGATGAGGTGTATAAATTCTAGAATGTAAAAAACTATCATGCAATCGTTATCATCCTTTGTTGCCATCATTATCCTCATTGAACAGTAATTGTGCTTTAAAAGGTAAAAGCGGTTTTAATCGTTAAGTTTTATGCATAAATAAATTAAATAATCGTAAGAAAAGCTATAAAAAAAAAGTTTTGCCTCATGAAAGGTGTCACCAATGTCACTTTTTTTAATAAGAGAGTCAACACCATGAATGCGTGAATGGAAATAAGTCTGGTTTCATTGTAGGTAATTATATTGCAATAGAAGGAAGCAAACCAATGTGATCACATATAAAACAAGAGTATTTTATTTCAAATACTACCTTAATATTGTACGCGCAAATATTAAATAAAAACTTACAAAACTTGAAAACTTTGGTTGAACGTATAGTAGTTACTAATGGACAGAATGCGAGTTTAGTACAAAGTTTCATGCTTATACCGTCCATCTATATCATGTCATTCTCAAGTCAATTTATTGGTCCAATAAACAGTGTCTTAATAAACTTTTCTTATCAAAGAAGGAAAAAGCTAATAAACCTCTACGTGATATTTTTCTGCTTCTGTTAGTTTTTCCAAATTATTATTTTTATCTTAGATATTCTTTGACTTTTTGAATCTAGACGTAGCAGCTATTTGGTGTTTCCAATGCAACTCGCAATACGACGAAAACTGCGCTACACTCCAGCCTTATCAAACGAATAGCACGTACCACAGGTTGTGCCGCGATGAGAAAAACCGGGGAGGGAATTTTTCTGTCGGAAAGTCATCCAAACAAGTAAGTTTCATTTGTAATTTCACGATTTCATACAAGAAAAATATTGGTTATTAAAGCTTGCATCACAGGGAGGTCCTATGTCCGAGTTTTAAATGCTCACAATCATACACATAATGTCTGATGCTTATTGTACAGGAAGAATTTGTTAGAAAGAATTGGGAATGAAAAAAGAAGTAAATAAATAAAAAACACTGCCAATTATCAAGCAGAGGCAAATTTTTTTTGTATTATAATAACCATCTACGGAACTTATATATTTTAGACGAAGTCAGTAGTACGTAGTTTAAACTCGGGGTCTGGTGCCTCCAAGTCTTCTCTTATCCACTCTCGAAGCCAGAAAAGATCCCTATTTATTGTTCAGCATGTTAGATAGTTTAGGAACAAAATTAGCAGTAAGGGCGTTCAGCAGATCAATGATTTCCATATCTTTTAATTGACATACGTCCTAAGACATTTGGATGGCTCCTTCTGATATATGAAACTGTGAACACCAATCTTCAAAAGTTGCACTCCAACACCAACACCAATGTTTCCTTTGCACGAAACAGAATCTGATATCAAAACTTATAGCTCAAGAAGCTCTGCTCTCGAGGCCATAGGTCCTTCCACATCCTTTAATGCGTTACGGTGTTAAGGCCTCAAATTACTTCAAATCATCATGCGACCGTTCGAACTTTAGCTTTCTTACTTACTTACTGAAGAGCTCTACAGGACGATGTGGCCCTTGGCTTCCCGAACTCCCCTTTTCCACCGGGTTCTATCAACAGCTTGATCCCTTCCAAGACAGATAATCCTCAGATCGCGAATGACCTCATCAGTCCATCGGTTGCTGGGACGACCCCTATTTCGTGTTGTGGCCAACCTGGCCTTCATTATTCTTTTTGGTCCCACTTCCGCTGACATTCTATCAACGTGGCCTAGCCAACGTATGCTTCCTGCTTTGATAAATCGCACTATATCTTCTTTTTAATAGCTCTTGCATTTCTATGTTTTTTCTTATTCCCCATCCAGATCCTTCATTAATTGCTCCATAAATCCTTCTAACCATTTTCCTCTCAAATACCCTTAATCGCTTTAAGTTAATACCCAGTGCAAGACAATTAATCATCAATTAATTCTCTCGTTACAGGAGTTAGCTTGCTTTCTAGATCGATTAAAATGATTCGTCTTTGAAAATAACGACTGCAGTAAATGAACCTAGTGACTACAATAAATAATTGTGCCAATTTGGGGTTTCCAAGCTTTCTGTTATGCTAACCTGCATCTTCTTTTTTTGTACGAAGAGTTTGAAGTTCCGAACGTCAACAATAAATTGGCAAATGAGGCAATTTTCAAATTCGTGATGAAAATTGTAAGATTCCGTTCATCGGAATAACCCTTTCCAATCAAAGTTTTATTGCTTTGTTCATTCCTAAGCCCATTTCAAAGTAATAATGAACTTTTCAAGGTAAATACATAACTATATTTTAATTTATGTCTCGCAAGTTGTCCACGGGTGGCAAAAAAAGACACGTGGCAGCGAATTGTTGAACTCTAGAAGCTGTTTCACTAGGAACTCATAAATTGCAATACTCATACTTGAGCAGTGCAATGTTTCATAATCAATGCAGTGGAATTTTATTTTCAGTATATGACAGAGATGACTTGGTGAGAGTGGTGAGGTCTTGCGGTTACGTCACCGACCCAAAGAACAGAACATGTTACAATCTCAACAGCGTTGGGCACAAGGCTACCATGTGTCAGTGTTTCACAGACTCCTGCAACTCGGCGCCACCTCTGACCACCTATTGGGGACAAACACTTGCCTTAGTTGCAGTAATATTTCTCGTCTCGCAGGCACAGCTGGGTTAAGGAGAATCGAATGAAATAGGTACAAATACATACATTTCCGAATAGATGTATGGTTCCAACTATCTTTAGTAGCCAGAACAAAAAAGTGGTTGTTTTGAGTTCGTGAAAGAGTGTCATTTTTATCTGGAAGATCGCTGATGAGAAAATTTACAATCGTTGGAAGCGTACAAGCCACAAGCTTTACTAGTCTGTCTCTCTGTAATATGTTCTTTGTTATTTCTGCAGGACGTAAAGCAGAATATATCAACAGCGCTACATAAACCATCCTCAATCTTCCGGAATAGTATCCGGTAACCAGCAACTAGTATCCATAGATTCGGAAAAACGTTGTGTTCGCTGTACGTAGCAATCATGAAACATTCATTATATAAAATGTATGTGTAAAATGTGTATTGTATGTCTAATGTTATATGATAATTTTTGCATGCATACTGCTGTACTGTTGTCCATTGAGACTACATTATTTTGCTGAAATGTGTTCACCTACTCGTTTAATGTTTTTAGGTACTACAGTACCAAATACTATACTGTAGACAATGTTACAGACTAGTTTTAATACAATTATTGTTGTGTAATTTATTGAAAGTTATAGGTATTTTTGTAAAAAGTTATTTCTTATGACTACTGCATGTTCCAATATACTCGTAAATAGTTAACAGATTGTGGCCCAGACGAACCAAGTAAAACCTAATTGTAAAAATAAAGAATATAACGTAAGTAATTAATGACTTCATGAACAAGTATTTGTATCCCGCCCGATGTATCAATACTATCCACTTATTCATTCTCAACCTATTAGCCGAATCTACTCATCTATGATTCAGCGTCTTAAGAAAAATTTGCGGGATTACATTATTTTTCCTTCCTCCTTAATGCAAAAAGAGAGGCTTTGTGTGCTGGCTAGAAGTCAAAAAAGTGTTTGCCCTTTTCATTTTCTTTTTCCGTTTCAGAGTTTGAAAATCGGGTCTGGTTTCATTTCATTCTACCAATTCCGTGTCACGTCACTCTAATTTTCAGTCCGATTCCGGAACAAAATTTTGCTGTTGAGTGGGATAGTCATCAAAGGGTGACCTTCAAATGTTATCCTCTTCTTCGTAATAAAAAAAGATACCGTCAAGGATGAGCTTGTTATTCAGTAAATATTTTTAGAGCTCAATATTCGTAATTTTTCAAAATATGTGTGAAAAGCAATCAAATAAGAACGGCTAAACATACATCATTAAATAAATGAAGTTTAATTAGTGAATTCAAAAATATTCGGTCAAATATGTGAAGAAACATAACGTAAATTCAACTAAAATGAAGTGTGCGTAGTGTGTAACATATCAAAAAGCAACATACCATAGTTGGAAATCTTAATAAAAGCCTTGGTTTTCAGGAAAATTCGTATCTCTTTAGTTTGATAATTAACAGATTTTGGGCACATGAAGAAGTGTCTAAAACAACAAGAAAGCAAAACCGGTAAAACGTAAACAACTACAAACTACACTTTGATTTGGGAAAATCAATTAACTCGGGGTCCGTAAAACAATGTCTATTTGATCACGTACGAACCGCTTTTCCTGTTAGTATAGTGAATAGTGGCTGTTAGAAACTATTTCTACCCCTACGATGTATTTTCATGAACTGTACATTTAAAAGCAAAAGGGAAGTATTACAGTTTTAAAGAATAAGACCAGACCTAAAAAAAAAAGCTTGTAAACGAAAGCTACCTGAGGAAAACTGAGCATTTTCAATTTAAAGCTAGTACATAATTCAAAAAATGTAGGTACCCCATTTTCCCGATAAGGGACGGAAGGAACCCTAGTAATGCCCTTTTGGATTATTCCAAGTTGCATTCACCCAGGTTATTATCGTTCTTTCTCCATAATTTCTTTGGGTTATTATAATTTTTTCAACAATGTAGATTCAACTACAGCGATTTATGATTGATCATTTTTCCGATTAAGTAGTGCTAACATCTTATTTTAATTTAAAGCACGAGGACTTTTACTGAACTATGTTCGAAAATTACGGCGAAAATGGCAAAGAGAAATAATGGCGTTGCACGACTTTAGGTGTGAGAACAGATTCGAAAGAAAAATCAATGTGTAAATAAACGTGAGAATGGATGAACTTGAAAAGGTCGCGTGGTGTTATTTTCGTTTTTTTTTTTTTTTTTTTTTTTTTTTTGAAATTTCTTAATTCCATTTTCTAAATTTGTATATTTGTATTTCGGACCTTTTTGTTGATGTAAAGAAACAATTTCTTCAGGAAAAGCTTCGTTATATTTTCGCGATTTCATATCAATACAAATAACTGGGACACATCCTTCAATCTACTTCTTGGGTTTCTTTCTGAAATCCGGCCAACGGTAAAGATAATTCGATTTGGCCCTCCAGTGAACCCCCTTCCTCTCGTCGGCCCTCTTCTTGTCGAGCTTCCTCTTCATGAGCTCGATCGTTTCCTTCTCAAGAGATCCGATGTCCTTCTTGGGAATGATGTCGCTGAACTTGAGGGTTTCCAAAGGCTCGCAGGTGATATCACACGGAGGCTGATCCTCCTCGTCGGGAGGTGGGACGTCAAACTTGGCCGGTGCGACCCAGGTTCCCTTAGCTCGGATCCAATCCTTGGACGATGGTCTCTTCTCTTGGCATAAAATGAGCTCTTCATCCGATACAAAACTATCACTATCCAAATCGCTATCGACCGGGTTCTGAATAAGCTGCATGAAGTCCCAGTTCGTTTCATTATCGTTCTTTTTATTATACTCCTCCCTCAATCTCACAACAACGTCCTTATAATCTTCTTTATCCTCAATTTCAAAAAAATTGCGATCTTTCATTGTTGCCATATCTCTGTCAGTTACTACCGGGCAAATTCCACAATCGTGGTTATTACACTCGTCCAGAAGGTTGAAGCATCCATTCTTGATCCGCTGTCGCCAAGCGTCATCATATTGAAATTTATAGAAAAAATGCAGCATCACACTGTCTTCATCCATACCCCAATATCCCATGTACAAGTTACACAATGTAGCGTAGTCCAAAAGCTTCAGTTCTTCCTGTGTGGGCGGTTTGGCTGGTATGTGATTACTAATGGATTGCCAAAGTTGCATATTTTCTTTGATTTTCCTCTCTACATCCTCATTATTTCCCATAACTTGATCGAAATCAGGAAGATGGAGGTGTGATTCTACCGCCTCTTGTTCGGTATCAACGTCTTGCATCTTGCCTCTCACCGGGTCAATATCTCCGGTAGCCAGTAACCCCGCGGCCACTGAAGGATGCAATTCAGGTAGTAGGTTTTCATGAGGAACAAATTTGTCGAAGGGGGTCACGTATGTTGCTTTCGCATTGATGTCTTCGAGGAACCGCAAGAACATTTGAGAGGTCATACTATCTAGAAGCTCTTTGGGTAGTTCCTTTGGGCGGATCGGCTCCTCAAGGAAGGATCTGCTATCATCAATTTCTTCAGTTTTTTCTCGAGAAAACCTTTTGGCAAACAACGGCGTGTATCCAACTATGGGAAGCTCTTCTTTCCTTGATTGGTGAACTACGACTTCGTATTGCTGGGGCATCCCGATATCCCTCTCACTTCTTGATGCGTGAGTTTTGATATCCTGGACACTCCAAGCCTCCATCAACATCTGCTTGTACACTTCTGCTGGATCCTCAGCATTTTCAAATCTTTTCATTAAATCATATTCTTTGCTTGAATCAAGTAAGAGTACTTCTCTAGGTTTCAAGGAAACCGTCCTTTTTACTGTGATGTCAGAACTGGACTGCAGAGCCTGTTTCCCAATCATAATTAACAATCAAACTTCTAGCAAAATTTCTCAGGAAAAATGAAGACCTTGAAAAACGTTAGCCAGAGGTTGAAGACCAAGTACCCACAGTTATTCTACACTACAGACTTATCTACTGAGCTAGTAATAATAACTAATGTTAGGGGTGGATTGTTTCACATATCTTTAGAAAACTCTACTAATCTCATACTATTTCACTACAGCACTGTTCTACAACAAGCTAATTAGATGAATGAATTTCGAGGTTGCTGGAGAAGCTTTCATTGCATCCTAGAGATTAATGGGACCACATGGTAAATAAGGAGTGAAACTTTTAGAGGCAATAGTTATTGGTAAAACTGGTAACATTATTTTAGTAGCAACCACTTCAAATAATTGCGCAATGGCTTAAAATTGTGTCACACTATGTTCCTGTATCGTAAGATGCATTGTGGCCTACCAGCAATCAATGTTATACCTAACGTAGTGTAAGTTGTGTTTGGGGAAAGTCAGCAAATTGGGTGTATGGGTACCCCATAGTTTGAGTGAACGCAACAGAGCGGATAGGATGTCTCCAGAACGGAATTTCACTAACCAATTTCTCACTGCCCGATCAGTTATCGCTCCTTCACCATACACACTTCATAGTTTTTGAGCTGTAGATGTAGCACTATTGCCTTGTTTGAATTCCCAAAGCATAACATGCCGAAAGTGTATTTTTTATTGTTCATTATTAAGGTAGAAAAAAAAAAAATATATATATATATATTGACGTGCGCACCGAACAGAAGTTATCTAAAGACTGACCAGTTTATACCTGCGAAGCGAAAACAAAAATCTCTCAGCGGGGGAACTTCCATTGTGTACAAACAATGATCAAAGGGACACATTAATTAGGCGGAAGTTATTTATGACTCGCCCCAATAAAATAAATAAAAAACTTTTAAGGAAACACTTCTGAGGTGTTCAGAGTCCTGAACATAGGGACTAGTAAGGGTTTGTGTTTACGTAGATATATTTATGACGAAGTCATCCAACTGGCTTTGGACTTGTAGAAGTGAATCACGAGGTACGCAGATCAGTGATCAGCTGAATGCCCTTGTTGCCAATATCGTTCCTAATCGATCTAACGTGCTAAAATATAACTGGAGGATTTTTCCAGACATCTAGAGTGGCACCGAGTTTAAATAATGTACCACTGACAGCGTCTCATATGTCTAGATCAGTGTTTTAGGTAAACGGGTTATATTAATAGAGAATTAATTATCTGCTTTTAAGCGTTCTACCATAAATTATTAGGTACCTCTAACGGTCTCGATCCTTTAATGCGTTTCCGCTAATCTCTTGGACGCGTTAAAAGCTCCTCCAGTAGCTGCCGTATTCGATCCTCCACTTTTATTGTCAAAACAAAACAGTGCTGTTGTGAAATGGGTTGTATCAGTTAAGTTTTTCGTTGATTTGTCAAATAATCTACCTCGCATTTTAATTACCAGTAATCATCAGTAATCAGTGGATACTTTGTACATTGTAAGATAACTGGAAGGTAACTACGTTAAGACTAGTGTAGAATAACAGTGGGTACGTAGCCTTCACCCTCTGGTTTACATTTTTGAAGTGGTAGGTCTTGTTCTTTCGTGGTTGGTACAAGTTTTGTCGTTGAATATGAATAGGAAACAGTCTCTGCAGTCTGAATCAGGTTTGACTGTGAAAAGGACTGCGTCAGGGAAAACTGGAGAAATACCCGAACCTGTTTCAAAGAAAAACGTTGGTTTAATGAAAAGATCTGAAAATGGTAAAGATCCAGCCGAAGTATACAAGCAGATGTTAATGGAGGCTTGGAGTGACCAGGATATCACAATTCCGATCCCGAAAAATGAGAGGGATATTGGTGGGCCCCAGCCGTATGAAGTCATAGTTCAACAATCAAAGAATCAAGAACTCCCCATAGTTGGTTACATGCCGGTGTACGCCAAACCGTTTTTCCCTGAAACCACTGAAGAAGTTTCCATCCCAAGACAAATCCAAGAGGAGCCGGTCCGCCCGAAGGAACTTCCCATAGAGCTGGAAGATAGTAAGACCTCTCAAATACTCTTCAAATCGCTCGAAGGAATCGATGTCAAAGATACTTACGAAACTCCCTTCGACAAATTCGTTCCTTCTGAGGATTTACTACCTGAATTACAACCTTCAGTGGAAGCAGCGTTGCTAGCTACCGGAGATATTGACCCAGTTAGAGAAGTAAAAGAAGACATTAAGACCGCAGAAGAGACAATAGAAGCTCAACTTAATCTTCCTGATTACGATCGATTTGCATTTAATAATGAGGATGTAAAGAGGAAAATCAAAGAAAATATGCAACTTTGGCATTCCATAAGTAATCACGTACCAGACAGTCAGCCTACCCAGGACGATCTCAAGCTGTTGGACTACGCTACATTGTGTAACATGTACATGGGTTATTGGGGTATGGATGAAGACAGTATGATGCTGCATTTTTTCTATAAATTTCAATACGATGACGCATGGCGAGAACGGATCAAAAATGGTTGCTTCAACGTTTTGGACGAGTGTAATAACCAGAATTGTGGAATTTGCCCAGTAGTAACTGACAGAGATATGGCAACAATGAAAGATCAGCACTTTTTTGAAATAGAAGACAAACACGATTATAAGAACGTTGTTGTGAGATTGAGGGAGGAGTATAATAAAAAGGATGACAGTGAAATGAACTTTGACTTCATGCAGCTTATTCAGCACCCGGTCGATAGCGATTTGGATAGTGATGGTTTTGTATCGGATGAAGAGCTGATTGTATGCAAGGAGAAGAGACCAGCGTCCAAGGATTGGATCCGAGCTAAGGGAACATGGATCGCACCTGCCAAGTTTGAAGTCCCACCTAATGATGAGGAGGATCAGCCCCGTGTGATGTCACTTGTGAGCCTTTGGAAATCCTCAAATTCAGGGACATCATCTCCAAGAAGAACATTGAATCTCTCGAGAAGGAAACTGTGGAGCTCACCTTGAGTAAACTCGACAAGAAGAGGGCCGACGAGAGGAAGGGGATTCACTGGAGGGCCAAATCGAATTATCTTTACCGTTGGCCGGATTTCAGGAAGAAAGCCAAGAAGTAGATTGGGGGATGTATAAAGGTGTTTTGATTGACACATAGCTCGAAAATATAATCAATCATTTCCTGGAATAGATTATTATATTTCATCAAAAAACAGGTTCGAAGATTTTCAAATTTTTGATAAGAAAATCCGAGAAAAAAATGAGAAGGAAAGTTTTGTTATTAACACTATTCATGTGACAAATACAAGTTGACCCCTTTGAGGTCGCATTTTTTATTTATTTTATATCTTTTTATTTATTTATTCATTTATTGTTTCTCAAATATAAGACTCCCTCGCCCACAAACTGCTGTGATAATATTTTGGTTTAATATTTTCATCAATGAGTCTTAGTAATCGACGAAAACAAAGTTCTTAAGGACCATAAAAAATTATTGTTTCACGTTTCATGACTCGTAGAATGCGAAAATCTGAGAGAAATCGTATTTCTGCCGTCAAAGATTTCCTCGGACTTTGCTGGACCAACTTGTAGAAACTTGGGTCAAAAATCACATTTGGTATTCAGTTGCTACTGATTTCTGAATTTAACTCTAAGTCAATCATGAACGGTGAAACCCAAGTGCCGATATACCTATGCGAAAAAAATTAGTATCGATATCCTACGAAATAATGTTAATGTTTCTGCGTATGCTGTTGATAGATATCCCTTCAATGATTTGAACGAGCCCACTCGGACCGCTTATGTTCACACGGTTGTTCCACCTAAGAGATAGTAATTGATAGAAGAAAATTAGGCCATGTAGAATGCCTATGTAAACGTCCTTGCAATATCTTCTTGCGAATGATGACGAAAGGAACAGATAATATAATTGCAATAGATGTTTGTTTTCGATAGTTCCGTTTGAAATCAAGTTTTTCCTCCACATACTATGACATATAGGTACATGCGGAATAGTGAAGCTATGGTGGTTGGTTTTTAATTTTATACCGTTTAATGTTTATTGTTCCATTCCTGGGTTTTAATTTACGTGTCAATGCATTGCATCATTGTATGTTGGTATCAGATTGTAAAATTTTATGTTTAAGGGATTATTTTCATTAAAAATTCATCTTACCGTCGTAAGTACACAGTATACGGTTACGTGTGTGTACTCAAATATTTGGAAGTCATTTACAGTGTGTGGATGCACACTGATCAGCTGGCGAACGTTTTTGGGTAACTTGTATCCTGATCAATCTACGGAAGTGAAGTATAAATGGGGAGAATACGCCTGAATACAGATCAGTGATTTACGAACGAAGTTACGTATCTATGAAACAATTCGCAGCGTTTTCAGACAAGAGGGGAAAATCTACTTCTGAAGGTATAATTGCTCGTGCAAATTTGAACCGTCCGGGGTTTAGTTGTGTACTTGCCGGAAGCTTACGGTTTAAAATCCAACAGGTGCTAGAATGCCATCTTCAAATAAAATGTCATTCAAATTGTCTAGTCGCAGGTAGAAGAAAAAAGTCTGAGCCTAATCATATACAATCAGGAAGAAGCCTTTCATATACAACTTTGAGTTATTTCGTGAATTAGAAAGAATTTGAAATGAAATGAATTTTTATTTGTATAAGCCAAAAGGCATTATAAGGAGTTGCACAAAACACAGTAACAAATCAGAAAGGCACCCACACCAGCCACTAAATAAAATACACAAAAATGACCACACATGGTCTCACTGATCAACATAGACCACCTTGGCATAAACAGAAAGACCTTCAATCTTCCTACAAGAAAAAGGACACCCTCACTTCACTTCTTATAACTGTATAACTAAAAATCACAAAACAATTTACTAAACATCAATTAAAAAAACCTTCTTTAATAATTACTAGCCGCTGCCTGACACCTGTCTGGAAAAACGCTTTCAACCTTTTGTAATCTTGGGGCTCTATAGCATTAAGCAAACCAACCAGAAAGCTCCTCATTCAGTCATGAGCCTCCCATATACCTCCCTCTCTCACCTCTGAAAATGGGGCAACTACACAAAATGTGGCTTATCGTATCTTTTTCTCCGGTGTTACAAATCTGGACAAACAGCATCCCCATTCAAATACCGATTTAATAAGTTTGAGGTAAAGAGAAACCCTCTTATGTCCAGCCAATCGTTTCGCATCCAGCGTCAATCCCTGACAATCCAAGTATATGGACGTGTCTTCCCCCCCCCCCCCCCCCGGATACCATTCGAGAAAAGTATTTGTTGAATCTGGATTCGAGAACCTTTATGTAATCCTCAGCAAATGATTTTCTTATCAGCCCAGAAATGCCCGCAACGCCGTAACGCCCGAAACGCCTTAACCTCGGTCTCCCTCAAGGCATCAAGCCCCTCAGACCAAGCAACGCTTCAACTTGGTGAACCCAAATAAATCGAATATCCTCCACTGGTGGGAGAGTTTTCAGACGCAAAAAACATCTTTTCGGGTAACGTGAGTCGTTCATTGCCAACAATTTAGCCCGCCATGAAAGAACTCGTCAACTCTTGCCATAAACCGAATTCCTCAACTCTAGTGTTCCTTGGGAGGAGCATTAATGATTTAAAAAACCTTATTTGCACTCTTTCAAGCCGGTTCAATTGGAGATAATTTATCTCACTCAGTTAATGAGGAAAAATTCCATAATTTCAATCGACTTTACATGTTTTAGTAAGTCTCCAAATCTCTTTTCTCCCCCTGGGGTGAAAAGGAGACAGTATGGCTCAATCCAACCACTATAGTCTCTTCAATCGTCCCTTCATGTTCCAGGGAACATGACAGCTTCGCTGATCCAAATTGAGTCCTTGCTCAAATGTCTCATAATGTCACCGGGAGTTAATCCATAAAACTAAACATCCCAAGGTGAACAGTTGAAATTTTAGTTAGCCCAGCTGATGAGAAAATAACCATTGCTTTCGATCGTCCTTTCATGTTCTTGAGAGTCTCCCAATGAAATGTCATGTTCGTAGGGTGAACAGGCAGCGTGCCTAAGTGTCAGCAATGTCGTTCATCACACGTAAAAATTAGCGGTTTCTTAAATAAAAGGATGAAATTTTATAGAAAACAAACCTACGAGAATGATGACGAACTATTGCGATTGAGGACAAGTTTCCAGCAGAGGCTCCGTTTGTTAGCTTACGGTTTTCACTAATCCTGCAATATATCATTTTTGCCTCAACCAACGTGAATTTCCAGGTTCTTACTAAATCCTACTTTTAAGGTTGTTTCACATTTCTTGTGATGAATATCATAAATGATGTCCTCCACAACCAGCAACTCAATAATTCCACTTCTTTCAATGATGTTTATATCACATCTACATTCGAGTTACTAGATTTCTCCATTACCTCCTTTTCATCAACAAGGAAGAATCTATTCAGCTTCAAACCCTTTCCAATCAATTACTAACCATCTGCAGCTAAGTCCTTGGAAATATTCAGAGTCCGATTTGTTTTTACTTTTCCTTGAATTAGATTCTTCATCAAAGTTTTTGTAAGATCGATTTCCACTCACCCGTCAGTTTCAACGTGACTCGCCTGTAAGTTTGTGCGCTTTATCGGACACTCTTCTGAAATATTCAACTCGTGTGATGTTCCACGCTAAGGTCAAACGCGATTGAAGCTGTCCGACTGATGAGCAGCGAAAGTGGAACCACTCAACCTTCAGTGCCGTCTTGACCTCAAAACAACGCTGCAGCCAACACGTAAAATATGTTCATTGGAGCATTCTTTTTCATTGCTGCCATATTCTTGGCGAAAAGAAGCAAGTACCCTCCATTGATACAATATTTCTAAATTATCAATAAATTATTATATTTGAATGATATACTGTCAGCATCTGGGACAAGAAATGTATCCATTTACTTTATGATTTACGGTTACAGGACTTTAAACTATTGATTCGGGAACATGGTTTCATCAGTTAGGGACGAATGATCATTAATATACCATTTGAATCTCATGGCAATATTCATACGTAAATCCAAATTAATTTTATACTATTTTAGCAGCTGAATCAGTAATTTGTAGTTACTGTGACAATTTTAGGGGAATCGGCCCATGAGTTATCAATGTTAGTTGAGCGATCAAAAAATTATTTGCACCTAGCTTTGAATTATAGCTATTGTACTACAATGACATTCCACTTCAAGAGGCGAATAGAAAATGAAACCTCTTCAAAAATTAGGTACCAATTTTGTACTTGTTGCACTCCTACGCTACTTAAGCCCCATCCCAGAGTTCCAGACCTATCTGACGCCAGGGGCTGCCTTACGTACATTCAGAATTGACCTTACTAATTAAAAATTGTTATTTGTCATTGAATTTTGTAGCCCTTTTATTTCTGGTGAATCGTTTGTGTAAAGAAAGAATTTTGCGTGAAATGATCTCGTTTTCGTGGTGTGGTTTAAATTGTGATAAAATTCGTCAAGTTGACAAAATCAATTTTATTTATTCATTTTTTGTGCAATTTGGACCTATTTAAGAAATTATTTTTAGGGTTGATATGTTCTTATTCATATTCATCACGTCTCTCTAAAGGAAAATTTTAGGATTCGAAAGAGTTCAAAAAGAAAATTATAGGATTCTGTACGGACAAAAGTATCTATAAGAACCTTTTTTTATCCAGAAAACGAGTTCTTTGTAATATTGCCGATTCAAAACCATAGAAATTTTATATTCCTAATTAAAATGAAAATTGCACTACTGTGCACTATTACAAAAAAGTGGTTTATTGGTCGAAAACTAGATTTAAGAAAAGACTTTTGTCTGCACAGACCAAACTACTTTGAATCCCATGATTTGTTTCTAGGGAAAGTAACACGCAAAGCGTAAAATTTTAAGGAAAAAGCCAAATTTTAAAAAATTTTCCTAAACGCAAAAAATTGAAAAACACCTTTAGGTATAATTTATTTTTTGAGCCTTAGAACATATGTTATCACAATTTTAACCGCACCATCAGAAAGAGCACACAATTTGACGTGAATTCATTCTTTGTGAACATTTTTCACCAGAAGAGAAAGGGCAAAAAATTCACATATCAGATTTCTAATTCTGTTCCCCCGGCCTCAGAGGTTCGCCCTTTCACGTGGAATATCCTGATAATGAGCAATTCTACTCTCGTACCACAAGTATTACATAGATCTGCAATGAATATCATGAATATTTTCTGTAATTTCATGATGGGGGCTGTAATGTGCGCTATTGTTCACAGGTTTGAGCTTGAACTGTTTCGTTTGTCATAGTAGACAAAACCCAGAATGTGGAGACCCTTTCCTACAGAGCGGTATAAAAATTAATTAATACTATTTGTATTATCCTATGAGACTAAGTTGGTATACTCATTAATGCAGAACAGCATTGCATTTTTTACCTTCCTATCCAGTTAATCTGAATTAGTTTTTGTAACCTGTAAAATGGGCAAAAGTCGATCCACCATCTACACGTTCATGTTACCTGGACGAGGAACCTTTCAGCCGCATCCAATTTGCCAGATTTTTTTTTGCCGTTCATTCCATTGTCGCTGATATTACAATGAGATATCTGTAGACTTGTAGGCCAATGATCTACTCATAACGCTTTTCAGGAATGAACATTTTTATTACAATTAATTGGGTGTTATAAATGGTTGCTATAGCAGTATAAACTTCGAATTAAGAAACTCAAGTTTCATAAAGAATTTTGTCAAAACAAGTTGAGTTATATGCAAACATATACACTGAAGGCCATCCTTAAAGTTTGAGACAGTCGTGGTTGTAATTTTCAGGGAACTCTAGTGGAAGTTTAGTTCAATTTGAATGCGAAAGAGTCAGGAAAGTTGGGGAAGGTTTGATCGCAGCTTCGAACGCGATAGGGGGCGTGCCCCCTCCGTACATCCCACTAGAGGGGTCCTCTTACGTCTGCTATAAAATAACAAGTAAGATGCTCATGTGCGCCTGCTAAGTGCCACTGCTTTGGCTGCTATTGACCGTTATGTGTGGTAGCTACTGTAGTTTGAATATTAGTACTAGTTCGTGTGTTGCACCGATTCGCTTCCGTTGATGTTTAAATCAGAAAGTGTACTATTTCGAGTATTACACACAACAGTAAACAAGGAGGCAATGAATACTGTTGAAAACAGATGTTTCATGGTATCATTCTTGGTTTAACACGGGAAATGATGAATATGAGTTTGGTAAGTAATGTGAAGCCCACTTTCCGAGGAGTTCGTTGAAATCGGATTCATGAAATTATTTAAAAAAATCATATTAAGACCGAATGTATGCTTGCCATGAAGTGGATATGTAGCAGTAGCAAACTAAATCAAACTTTGAGAAAACTAAATTAACCTTTTCGCTATTTGAATTACACCTTTAGCAATTAGAATTAAAATTTTTGGCAAACTGAATTAAACCTTTCGCAAACTTCAAATGGAACGAAGAAAGAAATAAGAAAATTAACACTCTGAATATGAGAGTTTTATCTACAACAATTTTTTTCACAATGAAATTGAACATTTAAATCCCCCCCCATAAAGTTTTCATATTTTAACTCAATTTAATATTGTTATACGTATTCCGAAAATATTGTATTTTTATGAGTGATTTTTTCCTGGAAATGTAAGAGCATCCTCCGATCTACATAAACCGGCGAAAACTGGTAAGCGAAATTTCAATGATTGTGATCAGGAGAACTCACTGACTGAGGAAAAAAATTGTTAGACATTCAGATAGATTTCTTGCGGAAGGCAGCCCATAAAAGGTTATGAAACCATTCTTTTTTTATGTATAACACTAACATATTTTAAGCTGCTATAGAAATACTAGAGTTTAATATTTTATTTGGAAAAGTGCTGGATAATATTCTTAAGTTCTGTCATTCCTTATTCCTTCAAAGTTAGTAATAAGCTAAACTAACTCTTCACTACACGAGGTGAATTCAACGAGAAATGTGTGCGTTTCTCTGACAATCGTTAAGTACCACGTTCATTCCCCTTCGAGGGAGTCAGAAGTTCAATTTCCTCCATTTTCTTGCTCAGAATCAGCCAAGATATACATTAATAAGAAAACATGATTTTATAGAAAACAAAAACCTTCATTTTTCAACTTTTTACCTACTAGATTCAGTTTTCCTCTCATTTCGGTAGGTTTCATTTCGATCTCATTTTCAACAGAAAATGGCTCATAGACTTTTTAGTTCATTATTTTCAATAATAGACCTATTATGTACCTGTACGCATTTGTAATAGTACTACACACACAATTTTACAACATTTTCAACCTCTCATCACTCAATTTTTTTTCATTTTACGTTTCATGGTTTGCAGATTTAAAATCCTCAATTAAAATGGAAATAAAAAACCCTGCAAATCGTTACCCAGATATTTAGTATTTCTATATTAGAATAGCCCATCTAAGTAACTTGCTCATCTTTGAATATCTGAAGTAGTCTTGCGTACATTATGTACAATTACCTCGTACCTTCATATCTTGTATAGATGCCATAAAAACAGCTCCGTATATATTTCAGCAAGTTAGATCAGTTAGGAACGAAATCAGCGACAAGGGCGTTCAGCTAATCAGTGATCCCCCTACTTTGTGAACAGCAATTCTGTGAACGCCAACCTTTACTAGTCCATCTGAATGAAACAGAAACTGATATCAAAACTCATGGCTCACGAAACCCTAGACGCCAGATCGTGTGTCATTCCGTACCCTTCAACGTGTCACGTTGGAAAGCCCATTATTTACCTCAAATCGTTCGAAATACACCGAGGCATGTGTCCGTGGACATCAACCCCATAAAATGGTTGCGTCGACATGCATTGTGGGTTTGCCAAGCTGATTCTTTAGCGACTACAATAATGAAACAATCTAGTTGAAATGATACGGTATGATTAAATCTACCTCTCTCACCTGTGAAGATGTGCGATATAGTGACTTACAAATATCGGTGACTTCGGTTCCAGTGACAAGGAAATATCGGTGACTGGCATATATGCTACCGGTATAGGTATACCGATATAAATATATATATCGGTGGCAGAGAGTGGAAATGAATGAAATGTGACGCTGTCACAGTTTTTTGGAGGAAGGAAGCATAAAAAGAGATGTTGAACATAAATTTTTATGATTAAAGAGGGATTGCTTTACAATTAAAACAATAACAATATGTTTTTATTCTTTTGTAAGTAAACAAATTTTTTACTACATTTTAAACTTCTGAATAAGAGTGAGAGAAAATTAAAAAACACATTCATCGCTTTAAAAATTTATTTTATTACATGAAAACGTCATGTTTTAAGGAACTTATGAATGGTAACATAAATTCATGTCGAATGATAACACAAATTCTTTAGCATTAAATTCTACAAGACAACAAAAAACTCAACACAAATATTTCTACTGTTACATCACAAAAAATTTCTTTGGTGATAAAAATCACATAGATGTAGAAATGTAGGCGGTAGTCGAGTGACAACGCAACGGGAACACCGGGAACTCAGAGCTCGACGCTGTGTGGAAGCGAAGCCGGGCTGACGATATTTCTGTACCGGTGACAAAGTCGCCGAAATATCGGACGGTGAGAAAGTTGCCGAAATGATTTCGGTGACAAAGTCATCATATCGGTGACTTTGTCACCGGTACAGAAATATCGAACATTTCTACTCACCTGTCCTTCGAATTTTGCCCTTGCTCAGAGTGGTGTTGATTTTTGAATGATGGAATTCATAGGGCTTTATTTTATCTTCATTCAATGAACATTTCATTAAAATCGGATGAAAACTGTGACATTCAAACTTGTGACAATAATCTGTGGATCAGGCCAGGCACGCAAAAAGCGCATGTGGTCCAGAACGGCTCAAAATGTAAAGTAGGAGTGGAAAATAAATTTTTGGACCACTTTTAACTTCAAATTAATCAAACCCTTCCCTGAAAGTGAAAACAAAGTTCCATGTAGGTATTCTTGGGAGCAAGAACACATTTTATCTACTAGTAGATATCTATTTTTAATTTGTCCATTATTGACAGAACATCGAAAAAGGATTATGTGACGCCTTACGATCGCCGACGGTCACTACCGCAACATTTTGCTGTTGTACAAAATAGCCTACCGCAAAACCTGCAGGCGCACTCCACCATGTTCTATTTCGATTCCATAGCAAAACCATTACCTGTGTTTTCAAGTATAGCTAGGTATTGTCACTTGTTGTGTAGCCCAGTTTTGGTAGCTCCGTGATCCACGTAGAAGTTTTATCTAATAAATAAATAATATGAAATAATAAAGAAATTATTTCCAGCGTTTCTTTCATTGGTTGAAACAGGAAGTCTTCGTGTTCTCTTTAATTACAAAATTAGTTAACTTTTTTTTAACATGTTAATTGAATGTTTTATGTTGATTGAAACACTTGGACAAATCTTGGGTTTTCAGTGGAAAAACATGCCGTGCGGGGTTGCGCCAAGCCGGATTTCTGCACAAATATGACGGAGGTGTGCGAAGTGTGTAGTGAAGATGGGTGCAACGGGTCCCGCAACCTCTACCACCAGTCTGCTCATCTCGTTCTTGTAATCAGCTGCTTGACTCGTCTCTACATTTTATAACGATCAGTGATTGATTCGTTATAAATGATAACATTATACGTCTGTATCATGTACTGTACTAAGGGCCCGCTATGTCGTAGAGGGATAACACTTGATGGTTGGTCAAAACTTGGTTGATTGACCCTTCAACTGTAACATTAGGAGAATAGTTCTTCTATAAAATCGAGCAACTATAGATTACAAAATAAATTACATCAAATCCATAACTATATTTTGTCTTATTGATGTAGATACATTAAAACGACATCCACATTGTTTGGGCAGTAAGTTAAGCTTATTCTCTGATGGAAATAAGGGGGCACCGAATTAATTCATACACATGGTGAGAGACAAAATGCAAAGTAGACCAAAATTGTGTACTTGTGTTTATGTTATATTATACACCCCAATAAGCTAAATACGGATAAATGTTATTAATGTTCCTCAACCATTCAACCTACCTACAACCTGCCGTCAATAACTTAGAATGTATCGATCATCAGCTGACTTTCACGTTCCCTGGTCAAGTAATCAACATAGAACAAGTTTCAAATTGTCGCCATTACAAACAATTTCAGTTTTGGCTCATGCGTAACAGCTATGTAGTACTCTATCAGCTGCAGTCAGATTTACGGAGCACATTTCTAATCTCTATGGATTATTACAGGTTTGTAATATTACAGTACTGTAAGGTTATTACAGTATTTGTAAATGGAGATGGACTTTTTTATGAATCAAATTGAACTTTTTACGATGAAAATTAATAAAAGGTACACATGTAGTTAATCTTTTTGCAAATAAAGTTGATATTTCCACAAAACTTCAGAATCATAGTGACACCCGCGATATAGTTGCACCTACAAACGTATGGTGTAACTTTGTTATTAGAATGGATAGCTCTCCCTTCCTGTCCTCATCCTCCGAACATCCAAAGGATAGCTTCAGGGGCATTTTTTGATGTTAAAGGTATAGCGCCTCAGCCCTTTAAAGACACAACTAGTCCATTCCATCATCCTTGTTAAAGTATGTGCTAACTACGGCAGTCAAATAACTAGCGTCAAAATGAAAACGATATTTTCACGTTTTTAGGTAATTATTAGGTTTTGTAAGAATAAGAATCATGGATCCGACGAAATGGCACTTTCTCTTTTTCATGTTTCAATTGTTGAATGGGTTTCCCCGATCAATTAAAACACAGACAGGATGTAAACTAGAGGATAAAACTATTGATATGCAATTAATACAAAAACTATTAATCTCATTAATAACTGTCAATTAATTAACAAAAATAAAAACTCTCTCAGGAGCCAGAAGATGACAATATTTCTGGCCCTAGACTGTTCATAAGCTTCCCCCAAACGTGGATAAAAAAGCATTGAAATGAGTGGAAAACAATTACTGTTTTCCATCTTTGGGGAAAGCCTAATTGTTTTCCATGTTTGGGGAAAACTTAATTGTTAACAATAACTGCATTAACAATATGCAGTGAAAACAGGATTTCGAACACCCATATTATGGTTTCGATGAAAAAAAATTGTATTGGTATTGAAAAGAACTCACCTCGACGCAAGGAAACCATCTGTTTACTGATGGAGGCTGTCAGAAAGACATCCTGGTTCCTTCTAAGACCAATAGAGAGAGGATGAAAACTGTTCATGGACACCACGCAGCCCTTAAGCGTTTCGAACCTATTCGGAACTGATAACCTCAACACTGTTATCCGAATTCGTCCAAAACTCCGTCCCATTCCATTTCAGGAGAGATGGGTGATTCAGAAGGCTGTCAACAGAAATAAAGACAGCCCTAACATATTGACAAATGATTGGTTGACTGGATAACGGTGAAACTGACTTGAGTTGGACATGAGCTTCACTTGCCACCACCACGGAAAACGTAGGACGGAGCCTAAATAGATTACAGCGCATGAGTGGGATTAGAAGTTCCGGTAACAATCCGGTACCGTAAGAACTAGTTCCATACAGTTTCGTAATGGCTGTCTGAACAGCGAAATAAAAATCCTGAACTCGTTCTACGGCCGTACGTACTGCCAAAAAATGGCCCTGGTCAGTTCAGAACTGTTCTGGACCAACAGTACTAACGAACTTAACTAATAACTGAGATCGTTTTATCTAAATGTTGTGAGGCACTTGCCAACAATCAAGTTCTCACCCGAGCTGGGGCGTCAGTCCTTTAACTGTTTACTTTCAGTGATTGCCCCGGTTCGAATCCGGCAGGCACCAATGATTAGGGCCAAAATCCTATCAAGTGTTGTATACCTGTCCTGTCGTTAGACAGTTCACCTCTGATCTCGATATCACGAGAATCCAAAACGCTCCCAACCCAGGGGCGTGAGGCAATGGGAAGCCACGAGCGAAATCGTCAGACCTAGTTCCGATCCTCTCTAGAGGACGGCTGGCGACGTCCGCGACACCTCCGGGTAGTTCGAACGAAAATCCAAGGTGAAATTCCTTGTTTACTTTACTTTTACTACTTTACAAGTTCTCATCTGTACTAAACGTCAAGTTGGGCGGGTTCGATGGTTTTGAACGTTCCTTTGTCATCCACAAATATTTGACAATACACACTAAAGAATTGTTTTCTCAATCATGAAAAAAGTCGCTTTTTGTCACACTAAATTGGATTCTGAACCACTTTGTGACGGTATCAACATCAGAATTATCAGATCGAATTCGGAGCTTGCTTAACACTTAACTACCAACTAACTGCTAATCATAAATTGTCTATGTAATATAGGTGAGTTAAGTTTTATTCTTTTAAGAGGAACAGGGGAAAGCGTTCCAAGTTTGTAACACGAGGTAATATTCTTTCCGCTCGTACCTACAAGTTTGTCTGAAGTCTGGAAGATAGGGGGGCCATCATCTACATACTGTGATGCAGGAGGTTAAGTCTCGAAGCCCTCTCATTAGATTACGACAAGGGCCTCGGGTAATTGATTATGTTATTTCGGGAGGAGGTGACGCCGGTGAAAGTGAAACAATTTGACCTTGGGAGATTCCGGACTATTTCTTCGCCCTTGAATCGTACGAGTTTGAGAGCCAGCGAGATCCTCTTCACGTCAGGATGGTGCATCACCAAAGAACAGGTTGTACCAGGAACTCAACAATACTCCTTGGCTAGTTTTAGTTGAGATGTCGTTCTATCCATGAATAGAAACCAAGTAGGTATAAAACTCCTTTAAAATCATGATTGTTTCGAAATGTCAACAACTGCAGAGTGCCGTAGAATAACCGGTGCCATTCTAATTACTATTCAGAAATAAGTAGTGATATTTCTCCAAATGTTTTTAACCACTTTAATAACCACATAAAATCGTTTTAAAAAGCATTCTAAAAATTACTTTGCATTGTTAAGTATTGACAACAACTGTCCAACCTAACACGTTTTCCCAGTCAATCCCTCAAGTTTCTCATTACTATTCCAAACCTTCCAATGCAGTTTAAAGCCCATCAGACCACCCAGACTATACATTTCATGGATTTACCGATCGCTTATTAGCTCGATTTACTGGAAGAAGAATAAAGAGAAGACCAGTTGATCTTCTTATGACACCAACCTAAAGAGAAAAATTAAGGATTCGGTCATCCAAATTTTCCTCTTTGACTACTAAATTTGACCAGAATTGTGAAAAACCTATATTATTTTTGTTGTGTCTATTCAAAAACACATATTTCTCCTTATGAAATAATCTATGATTTAAAAAAAAAGTGTTACAAGGACTGCTATTGGGTAGAAACCGTGTCCCACGTGCCATTCTACTGTGTACGGGAATAGTATTTATTTATTTCCACAAGTATAAAGTAATGTAATTAAGAAAAGTTATGTCTATTAAAAAAGTTACAATTCGCAATAAAGGCATTGTGATGCGACCCGATTCCTGATAATGTTGAGCTCAAACTCTAAAACATTCCTTGGTGCGATGGGATCCCATAGGAAATCTGTCATCCTGGGTCATCCTTTGAGCTTGGCGGATCATTATTGCCGCATCCATCTCAGTGGAAGGGGCAACCATTCCATCACCTTACAAACATCATAAATCAGATTTCAATCAGGTTGAATCTTGTGTTACTTTGAGTAAGGGTCAAAGCAAGTTTTTACGAGAAAGACGCATCAACGAAACCAGCGAAACACAAAAATTTCCAAGTTTCCATCCTAGTTTTCAAGTATTCAAAGTTGATGATTCATGTGGGAACCACTTTCACAAAAAAAAAAAAAATCAATAGCAAAGTTAAAACATCCATTTTTTCCAAAAACCTTTTTTTTTTTAAAGTTAATTCTTTAATATACCGAGTGTGAGTTTATATTAGTATTTTGGAACTATGGATGATTATTCACTATCTGAGATAGATATATCTCAGAGTTTTAGATATAGATTCCCACCACTGGTTCACAGGCAAGCGAGCTCAAGTGGTTTGGGACGTTTCAATCTTCAGACGATACCGATTGAGTCACGAAGTCGGACAGCTTCCTCGTTGACGTGAGATGTAAACTGATGGAACTGTCTCACTGCTTGACGTTTTATAGTATCTTCTACGGTTTTGAGCTACAAGCTCGTGATGGAGACGTCCATTTTGAAAGTATCCAGGTGGTTTGACAATATCTTTGAACGAATGGTTCTGGAATCTATGGATGATGTTTCGGTTTGAGCCCCAGCGGCGCTTCAGTTCAAATGAGGTCTCCCAATTAGCTGATAGGTATATAGGTGGAAGAACTCCTTTTTCTTGACCTGTGCTTTTCTCACAAATGACCATAACAAAAAACACTACGTTGTTAAATTTATTCCAAGTTTACGTGTTCTTAAACTTGAGTTATACAATCATTCTATTAATAGTTTTCGGATGCTCATAATGACCATCGAAATCTGCCTGACGTGAACAAGACAATTTTGAGCTCATCAGTATGGAACGCTTAGTTGTTATTCTGTCACATTTAATGCTCTGTTATCTTGTGGGGTAGCGGTGAGAATATCCGTTGAGGTAGGTCACTGTGGGTATCAACTATCACACTTGAACGCTATTACTCCCGCCAATCAATGAGTGCTCAATGTGTGATGTTCTCGGGTCAGTGAACGATAAGTGACCCACTTCCCCAACGGAAGTATAATACAGATAACTGTTACCTCTTAGTATTGCCACAATTTTCAAACTCCGAAGCTGTACGCTATGTGTCATAGGTGGACTGAGCAATTGGAAGAGATGGCACATCGTAATTTTAAACTAGAGGGTAACTTCTTCAAATGCTTTGGAATACCTTAAACTAATTGTACCATATATCAAAATCCACTATTAACTTAAGTAAAGCACCAATTATTGTTCCTATAAGAGGATTTTGGCAGTTTTTCTCGACAACTTTCTCACATTCCACCCAATTCAAATGCTGGAAAGTTTCTCCCTTAAGCTTGAGTCTACACCAACGATCTCAAATGTCACTTTGAAATAAAAATTCATGACATTTCTACAGCTAAAATTCAAATTTATATTTTCAGTCCACTAATCAGCGTCAAAATTTTTAGTTTTTAGGTAGGACAAAATAAGTACTGTCGGCAATCCCGCTAACAGTGCCGTTTTTTGGGGTCAAGTAACCAAAATAACTTGGCAAAGCAATTTGAACCTTTGGCACAAATAAATTTTAATATTTTTGGCATCTTAATTTCAACTTTTGGCGACTCAATTTCAACTTTCGGCATACCAATTCGAGCTTTTGGCATATCAATTTATACTTTTCACAACCCCAACTATTCCAACATTCCACCCCACTACTATGAATACATTTTCATACTTATTTCACAGCTTAACATGAACAGATTTATATCTACCTCGGTATAATCATCAAAAAGGTCGGTAAAAATTATAATCTTACAATTAGTTGGTTAAAAAAAAAGAGAAATGGTAAGGAAACCTGTGTAGGGGAGAAGGCTCTTGCATCTAAATCATTTCCCATCAGATGGTATAATCTTGTTAGAACACGTTTCTGTGGGTGCAGTAGAACCTAACTTTAGAACACGATGGTTTCCCAAGATAAACATCGGGTTGAGCAAGAATTCCAAACTTTTTCGAGGATTCCCGAGGCTCTGGAATCTTTGACCCCGCCATTATTTCGATCACGATTTCAGGAAGTGAGTGATAAATATTTTTAAATATACGTTTAGAGGGATTAATATGATCGTAGGATTTGCTAATGACGGTGAGTGCCTGGCTGATCAGGTGTGCTAATCTTGATAAGAACTGTCAAACTTCTCTTTATGACCCCTCTAAAACAGGTTTGATCTAAACGAAAGAAAATTTCTCACCACAAATGTTGTGAAAAACCAAGAAATCAAAGTTTTACTCGATTTCGAGATGGTTCAGATAGCGGCTTCTCTTATAGGTAACAGGTAACTTTTGCTTCCAAGCCAACCTGCAGGTAGCGAAGCTTTATTGTCACTTTCGGGAGATGTAAATTCTTTCTTCTCCAAAATCTCAACTCCCACACTTACATTTTGCATTTTAGACCATTCCGGCCAAATTTCGTTTCGTGCATGTCCCTCCATGAGCGCAGATCCATGTGACAAACTAATTCCTACACTGAGTAAAAAATATTTCCGTACACCCACTTTGCTTTTCAATGAAATTGCAGCTGAACAAACCTTGAAGAAGGGGATTTTTAAGATTATTGTGAACACACTCTTACAACAGTTGTAAGAGTGTGTTCACAGAGGTCTGGACTTTTTTGATCGACCAAGAAAACGTATGTTTAACCTCCACATTCCGCCCCAGTAAAATTTGTTTCCCTTTATAATAATTTTAAAGGATTTCCTATTTTTATAGGAATTTAAAAATATCTTCATCCGTCGTACGTCTTCCATTGAACCAAATTTGATGAAACTTTTGTCACAAGCCATATGTGGGGTGTAGTTGAGACTGAAATCATGGCATCGCCTTCAATCAATCGATGAAGAGTGAAATCAAAGAGTTGAAATATTAAAAACATTAATGTTGAAAACCTACCCGATAGAACTTAGAAAATAGAAGTTTTATGTTCGTCATTGATAGAAGTTCCCTCAATGAATTGAACGAGGCCAACCGCATTGCTACACGTTCGTCCGTTCACTCTCCTTAAGAAGTAGAACTTTGACAGAAAATATAAAGTCAACATGAATGTGAATTTGAAAATTCATTGACATAGTAAACATCACATAGAACTACATGGAGATCATATTTGCAGATACAAATGTAATCAAGAGCCCCTTTTGAAATCGAGTTTTCAAGACTTAACGTTGCTCAATGATGAAAAATGAAACATCATTCAATCAAACAAGAGCAAACAGTTCAGGACCAGCGATTCAGTCGAAAGCAAACATGTCCAACGAACCAATCAACATTCGGGATTTTGTCAAGGACAGGTTTCATCAGGAGGGGAAGAGAGTGGTTTCAGTGTTTCGTTCCAATCTTTGCGGTATACGCAGATTTCGTCATAAAAATTCTTGGGGGGTTCCAAGAAATAGGGGGTAAAGTTGATTGAAACAGTGTTCAACGTGACGACATTTAAAACACATCAAACCGAACTATCCCTGAAAATTTCATCGAAATTATCAAGAACTCCCGGAGTTATGCGTGTAACAAAGATTTATGTTATTGCGCAGAGGCTACTATTGATTTATAGGGGACCATCTACACATCAAACCGAACAATCCCTAAAAATTTCATCAAAATCGGACGATAACTTCGTGTAGTTTTGCCCATAACAAGGATTTGCTGACAGATAGACACGGAACCAAAATTGTTCAGAAAGGTCTAAAACGCAAAATGCAAGTGGAATTTTTGATTTTGGACACAAAAGAATTTACACATTCTGAAAGTGAAAACAATGCTTCCGCACCTTGGTAGACTCGGAAGCAAAAATGTTACATTACCAGATAGAACGTAAATGATAATAAACCTAGTAATCAATTTAAATATTGTTTATTTTTCTATATACCTACACGTTTTGTCTATTGCCGACTGGGTTTGCATTTTTTAAACACTTATATTATAATCTTCTTTTACTTTTGGATAAAATAAGGGGTGCTTACGATTATTTACGATTTTTACGTTTGTTTTGGCGAGGGCTTACCAACTACCCGGGTGGGGGGGGGGGGGGCTGATTTTAAGTTGGGGAGAGGGATGCGTCATAAAGCTTGGGGGGGAGGGGGGAGATGGACACCCCTGCATAAAGTTTATATTGTTTAAGAAAGAGATCTCGATTTTTCATACATTTCAAGTAGTTTTTGTGGAATTTTCGTGTAGTTTTCGGGATTAATGATTTTGAGGAAGTACTACTAAGCGTTGGTGAGATTTCCAGAGGACATGGCAAGAAGAGAGCAGGGGGAACGGCAAGGGGAATCGCAAAGGAAGAGAAAAGGAGTATTGTTTAAATCTTGAACGAATCGTAATTTCATCAGATGTACCTTTTGAGCCTTCAGAGTAGTTTTCGTATCATGACCTAAGTTAATTAGTTATAAGTTAAATATTTTAATCAGCGTGCATGATTAAAACTTGAAGAGCAACTGAAGCATATTATTTTAGATCATGATGAAAGTGTTTTTATGCTCTGCTGAAAAGTTACATCTTAGTAACATGTTTGCTTTTGATGAGCAGAAGAGTTACAAATTCATGCGCCAAACAGAGCCTCAGGTTGAGTGAGAGGATGGTGGAGACGTGAGTTTGGTGAGAGGGGTTAGAAGATTGGTCCAGGAGCCCTCTCAGTCTGTGCCACGATGGGCGGAGCTTGGACGTTAAATACAGCGTTTGATTCTATCCGGCTCCAAAGAACGTACCAATGAGAGCGCCTAAATGAAGCGTGCGAAATTTTGGAGAGCACATCTAAGCGTCTGCTTACTCGCTAGAATGCGTGCGTCACTTAACATACTCTCATCCCATTATCAGTTTATTGTCCCCAACTTGTTTTATAGTACTCAAGAAAATATAAAACGTGAGTTCGCCCAATTGTTAGAATAGCGAAGCGATTGTTAGCGATGCCGGGCGTCATAGGATTGAAAAATCATCAACGAATGACGATTGGCTCTGTAGTGGAAATAGATAGAGAGATTTAGAACGAGTTTATTCATATAAGCAAACCGAAAGTTAATAACCTGACTGCATGATTTTACTACAAGTTCACAATTTAGGTCTTAAGCGGTAATTATTTCATTCTCTCGTATTAATATTATTACCCAGGGTGTCCCAGTAACCAATAATAAACTTTTCTGATCCTTTGTCTTCTTTGCTGCAATCATAATTCAGTTTTGGTTAAAGATGGAATCGGGCTTTCCTTTCACCTCCACGATGGTTCTTGGTGGACAGACATGAATTCTAGCTGTTGCAAAACACGGTTTTCTCAAGTTCGACAATGATTTTAATTTTTTAGGTATTTCCGTAGCTACTTGTGACTTTTTTTTGGTTTTGATGGTAGTATTGAGACGTTTGCTCCACGATTTGAGGCCGAGAAAGCTGACAAGATTGATCTTCTTTGCATATTGGTAGTTGAAAATCGATTTTGGCTGAGAAAAGCTCATTATTGTGTCACGTTCCTTCTGTGGTTGTCCGCTACGGTCTCGGTACACCCCAGGGTTCCAGGGCGTAACCCGTCACTCATACACAAATAATATACCTTTACGTTGATGATTTGAGGTTCCGATCTGTATTGCTTTACCTTCTAATACAGAAATAATGGACTTTTGTGTAATAATGTGCAGCGCCGCGGCTTGTTACCCTGCCTTCTTTCTAAAATCGCCTTCCCTCGTTCATGATTCATCAGTGTACCCACTACGGACAATACGCCCATAAACGCCCTCACGGATTCGTTTGCCCTCGGGGCTTTTCACTTTTACCCGGGACAGACACGACCGACCCAACAGGAAATAGAAGGGCGACCGCAGCGATAGCTTCACCTCTCTACGAGCCTGCAAAAAAAATCAAGCTCTCAAAGCCCTTTTGAAAATTGAAGACGATTATCACGCGAGTGCCGCAGTAAAAACATATTTTATAATCCGGGAAGTGAAAACTTACGCGCTTTTAAAACCTTCCAAGAATAACCGCAGGTCGGCAGTACCTAATTTGACGTTGTCACTACAGCTAAGAGTTGCACCTATGAAATCTTCTTATGTAACGATATGTAGGTAACATCCACCGCCTATGTTATCTTTCATCTTGTATATGACATAAATTCTCTCTACTTGTATATAGTTGGAAATGAATTGAATATGTTTGGTAACAATAAACCTTCGCAATAGTATAGCAATCCCAACCCCCTCAAACCTAACCACTTAACGTTTCAAACGACTAGAGGGTGAGGAAGGGGGAGGTTACACAATTTTTTCGCTATGTGATTGCAAACACTTATTATAGGAAGTAATAGATAAAAATTGTTATTTTAAACAAAATCATTTGAAAGTTTTTAATTTAGTGACATTTATTTCAGGAATAAACAGTATTCATTACATTGGGAATAGTAGGGAAATACATAGTCGATAGTAGGGAAATTCACACACACAATTAGTAAAATTTAAGGAAAAAACTAGAATTTCTAGAACTAGAAGGTGAAGTCGCTCTGGAAATGTTAACTAGTAATAACTAAATGTACGACCTGATAAGCTGTGTGAGCACTGAATCTTTCTTATTTCTCACAAATTATGCTTACATTTGAAATATAGCTGTTGATTGGTAGCTGGAAACAACTGTGAGAACCCAGGGACCACCCAGTACAGCTGGATGGGTTCTCAACGATTTTCTATCTTAGTTCTATCTTATTCGTAGCGGTAAGAGCATCAAGAACCTTCGTATATAAAGAGAAATATCCTGATTTCTTTGATTTTTTTTTCGATTTTGTACAGTAGAGCGTATTTACTGTTCAATACATCTTCTGCACATTTTTATTCAGTCCGAAGTATTCCTTTAAAATATTGCATCACAATTCATTCAATGCGTTGCATCAATTCTCCCGCACACCAACACTAACCGCGTTGTGGGAACGTAAGCTTTTGCTCATGACTAATAATAACACGGTTATACAAGGTTATGTAACTTTTTCGGGATACCATCCGCTTCGAACGCATTTCTTAGCAGAGAAAGTGCCTATTTCTTATTACCCAATAATAAATACCAGTAAAATAAGAATGCTGAACAGATACGGTTATTCCATGCTTCTCGTTTTCTCATTTTTCCACCTTCCCATTAATAGTATTATTTAGGTAAGTTTCATTGGATATCATCATCAAATTGAAATAGTAAGTTTACATTTCATTACTTTCTTAGTTTTAAAACTTGGTTATGAAAACATTTTGAAAACTGCGCAAGTGCTGGCTTCGAGTACCTATTATCATCATCACAATAATTGAATAACAAATGTAACTATTAACCATCACCAATTGTTGCTGAGATACCGACGCTTCTCCAGAAAAGGATGTCAGGTACAGCCAGCAATCATCAATCTTATCGAAAGCCGTACAATCCTTTTCGAAGAGTGGGCAATAGTACTACAATTGTAGAAAGCGGTTTCCCAAATGAAAACTAAACGGACAACAAAGTTATGTCAAGTTCATGTAACATTTTTTAAGTAGTCAAATTAAAAACCTGTGTTACATATTTCAGTGAAATAAGCAAACTTCTCCCGCATTACTTTTTTTTGTGATGAACGGTTTGAAAATCTTGTAAATTTTACCACAAAGACCAATCTCATATCTATAGGCACATTGTTTAGTTTTTTCACTATTCGTCTTTAGTTTTTCATCTGTGAACCAGGTTGGCTTCCAAGAAATTGTGGCTAAAAATGAAGTTTTTGTTCGAACTAGTTATTGGTGTTTGGTTTGTATGTCAACTTTAAAACCAAAAGTATTGAACTAGGATAGTTTAAGTATTTCTTAATAACCTGATGTGAAGTATGAAAGGATTGACAAGATAGAAAACTACAATGATTTTTTTGTTCGATTTTTTACAAAAATACATTTATTGCCACCGTGTTTTTCGCTTGCTCGATAATATACAAAAAATTTACAAAACTTAAATATAAGACAACAACAACAACAACAAACGCAGTCTAGTAGGGTCCAGATGCTCCTGGGGTTCCGTAGTTGGATGATGGGGCAGAAGGTGCGCCGTATGAGCCAGATGGTCCAGAGGGTCCAGTAGATCCGTGTCCACCACCGATGCCTCCTCCGATTCCGCCGCCAATGCCGCCTCCAATACCGCCTCCGATGCCGCTTCCGTGTCCGTCACCGAGTCCTCCGCCAATGCCGCCTCCGATGCCTCCGCCGATGCCTCCTCCGATGCCGCCTCCAATGCCAGAGCCGCCTCCGATGCCAGATCCACCTCCAATGCCGGAACCGCCGCCGATGGCGCTGGTCTCCTTCTGGGTCTTGTACCTGATGAAGTAAACTTCAGGTTTGCTGGGCTGAGTGGGAGCGGCAGTGGGGATGGAGATCTGAGGAGCGTCTTCGGGCCTCTTGACGAGCACGTAGATGAGGGTCTTTTCCGAGTCCTGGGAGATCTGAGGGATTGAGGGAGCGGTTGGTGTGGGTGGCGTGGGAGCCTTGATGAAGACGATCTTGTAGTGTTTCTGGGGAGGGGCGACGGGGCCGACGGGGCGGGAGATCTGAGGGAGCTCAGGCTCTGGGGGAGGAACGTGGACGTAGATGTGCTTCTGGATCAGACCGCCGCCTCCGAATCCACCGCCGGAACCGCCTCCGAAACCGCTGCCGCCTCCGAATCCACCGCCGGAGCCGCCTCCGAATCCGCCACCGGAGCCGCCTCCGAATCCACCACCGGAACCTCCGCCGAATCCGCTTCCGCCTCCAAATCCACCTGCAAAACAAAAATTAGAAAATTTAATGTACAACATCTAGAAAGTTACTTGTATATTCATGTTGGGAACAGGTTTCTTTGCACTTCACTTTTCAGGAGACTTGCTAACAGCTGATTACTTTGTCACGTCAATATACTTGAAAGTGTGACTGCCATGTTGGCAAGTTTCTTTTAGGGATCACAAAAGAATTTCACGTGTGACAGTAATGCTGGATTCACATGGATGCAGTGTGCTGCACAGTTGTACAAGTGCGGAAGAGTATTCAGAACGCACTATTCACCTTCCATATGAAACCAGATTAAGCAGTAATTACCAATCACGGAGTATCAAATTTGAACGACCAACTTAGATCAATTCTGATAATATTTTCTTACAATCACATCTAATGTTGATTTACAATAATGAGATATGAGAACTTCCTTCAGCTTCCCAACCCGAAAAAGACTCATCGGTATAAAGTCATCCGTACAATATTGATTGACATTTCAATATAGAGTATTTCAAAGTGTTGAATCAGTTTAGTATATCGTAAAGTGCGAAACTAAATGATGAAAAAATGAAACGTATTGTTGCGAAGTATAGTGGCTAATGTGCTGTGTAAAAAAATATAAATCAAGAGCATTCATGTATAAGTTAGATGAAAGCCTGGAAGCTGACTTTGCGTTGACAGATAGAATTTGACATCGGTCGCTAGAAAAGGAAGAGCTCTCTTTGATTTCTATTTAATTCAGATTGAGATTAGATCGATCGTTATTCCTCCTAAATATCACCCTTAACCCTGAAAATGGAAAACCCCTCTCTGAATTCTTTAGACAATAATTGGTCTTGGTTGATGTCTTTGACACTAGTGAATCTTGAGTGCTCTACTGCAATATGTGTGTGATACAGTTGGAAATATCGAATTTTAATTTGGCTTTAAACGCCGAAGAAATATGAATCGTCTCGTTCTGCCATCAATTGTTTCGGATTGTACAAATTAAAAAACCCGTATGAGTTACTCAGTGATTTCATTGTGTAATGACCCACTAATGAACGATAAAGTGAATAACCTGATACAATATCAAGATACTTGTTGCTTCCCAAGGTTCAACAATCCATTAAACGCTGAGATTTATGGAGTGGCCAAGTGCTAACTAATGATAATTCAAATCGAAAAACGTCATGACTCATTAGAGTTTTTTTGAGATTTTGGTAAGAGTTACAACTCTTAATAGCTTTGAATTCAGTTTCGAATCAAGTAATTGCGTCTTGGTTTTGAACGGACTAATTTTTAATTAACATCAATAGCAGTTCTGAGTTTTCCTACCTTCCTTATTTGCTATCACATGACTTCTTCCTGTTTTTGAATCAAATCTTACAAGTTTTTGATTTTAAAGAGTAATTAGTAGCAATATTTGTGATGGATATGGTTAGTTGGCCTTTCCCGATTTTAGAATCCGTCGCCTTGGGAGGTGAATCACGCCGTTTGAGCGTGGCGGAGCATTGTATCCGCATTCTGCTCAATGGAAGGGGCAACTATACCATTCCATCAGCTCACAAATTGGATAGCCGTAAGAAGACAAATTTCAGAGAATCGTAAAAGGTTTTAGGCTATAACATTTTTTAAATTAAGAATATTTTCAGATCATTCAAGGGGATTTGACCCGGTTGCCGAAATCGGGCAGCAGTCCATGACTTCCATACTTCACACCAACTGTCCGCAATGAAATAACCGTTCCAAATGTTAATGGCTGCCATCCAGACAATAAAAGAGAAGAACAAAACCGAGTGAACGAATGGATAAGTAATAAAAAAAAAAAGTGGAAGATATTGAAATGGTAGCACAAGGGCAAAACTTTGAGAACCCATTTTCTACTCCGAGTTTCAATTTTTCAAGCTTTCTGATGAAATACCAATGAAAATGAGAAAATCAAGAACCAAAATTTAGGAATTTCTCATTTTTTTCTAAGCTTGACTCTCTTTAAAACATTGATGATCTACCCGTTCATGTTACTCACTCCAGGAAGCTATGTTTTCACTCGATTCGGTAGGTGATTTTTATGTTTAAACTCAAATTTAAATTATTGGCACAAGCAACGATTGAAGATGATCTCAAACTATGATAGTTGACCAAATGCCAAACCACAAGACACAGATGAGTACGCACCTCCAATGCCGCCTCCGAAACCTCCTCCGAATCCGCTACCGCCCCCGTGGCCGCCTCCAATGCCGCCTCCGAACCCGCTGCCGCCTCCGTGTCCGCCGCCGAATCCTCCGATGGAGTTGATACCTCCGCCGCCGCCTCCGGACGGCACTCCGTAGCTACCGGACGGAGATGATGGCGCCGAGTATGAGTAACCTGCTTCGGGTCGAGCCCTAGCAAGACCAACTAATGCGATCACCTGAACAACAACAGACAAAACAGAAACAAAATTTAATCATTAGCAATCATTTGTTTCCTACGTAGATTATCATGTTTCCTGTACACAACTCATGCCACTATTCACTCCTCTACTAAATGGTCCACCCTTTCACAGCTGGTTATCAGTCATAATCGTGCATAAAATCTGAGCAAATGAATCAACAGCCACCTTAATTTTCTTATACATAAATCTCGTTCAAAAAATACTAATTCCGTTCAATCCAAAACTACAAATTTCGACTGAAAATTTGAAGAAAAAAAAAGCCAACTCCAGCATTGTGTTTCAATTATCACATTATAGAAATTGTTGATTCATTTCCAAATTCACGTGAACAATATCAAAGTGAGGAAAATGTTTAAAGTTGAACATTTTTCCATTAAAAACCAATTTGAAAATTGAAGACACAAACAATACAATGAATTAGACACCATAAGCATAGGAGAAAATGATATTGAAATTTATTCGCTTATTTTGTTCATCAATACATGTCTGGCTTTGTCAATATGAATGAAGGCTAGGTACTAACAAGTTACAGAATTTTAACAAATTAAAAAAAAAAGTGAAATGAAGTCATGAAATTTGTTTGATTGTTTCAATTTTGGTTAAAAAGACACGTACGTTTTTAATGCAACTGCAAGTTAAAAATTTAGTCACAATTTAAAATTATTGATGGAATATTATAATGACTATACCAATACAATAAAAAATTTATCTGTATCAATGAATTTCAGAGTTCAAACAATTTTCGAGAAAGTACTAGGTGTAATGGTAAAGTATTCTGAAAAAAGTTATTTGCTAAATTATTGAGTGTTGAAGATGAATTCTTATAGAAATTCGTGAGGAACTTTAAAATACAAGCAAATGAATTTCAATATGCCATTATATCTATATTGCTTATAGAGTGAAATTGTGTGCCATGAAGATGCCATGCATATAAATGTAGTGGTGCACATTCAGTACAGTAGAGTGATATTAGAAGATGGTTGAATGTTGGAATGAAATTAAATGAACGTAGAATTTGATGCAGAAGTTTTTGATGCATATGTAGTAGAAGCATGTAAAGAAATATTTTAATCTAAATTTTGGAAAATGAAAGCTGCATGAGTTAAGTCAGGATTGACATCAAAGTCGCATTTATTTCAACGCTTACAAATTTAGATATTTTTTTCCAAATTTAAGTGTTCTGAGGATGGGTATTGAAGTACCCGAAACGTTGAAATAAACGAGAATTTGAACGGGTTCTTTTCAGTGGGATCGTTGAATAAATTGTTGAAATGAAGTGGAAGAAGAGAAAAAGCTGAAGTGAGGAAAATAATGAGATTTATATGAATAAAAAAAAATTGGCCTGATTCCGTGCGATGCTGCGTCCCCTTCTGTCGATTGTCCGTGTAGTGTCCGTTGGCGTAAAAGTCCAATTTACCAAATAAAAGTCGTCACTCCGTTTTGAATGGAAAAAAAAGGATGAAATTGTCACTTCTGCGATGAAAAATCGGAGAAAAAAGAGACGGAAGAATTGAGCGGTGCTTTGACGATATTTAAATTTTTGCGAGCGAAACCGGATTTGGTGGACGAAAACACTTGATTTTGGGACGTTGAAAGTGGAAAGTAGCTCGATTTCTGTTGGATTTTTTCGTTGCTGTGAACGGGGGTTAGAATATGAAGAACTCACCACGAAAACTCTCATCGTGTGTTAAAAACTCGATCTCGGGGGTGGAACTGATGATGCTATGGAAGAGGCTCCCGAGCCTTATATACCGCCGGCCCTCCACTCGGCTCAAGTTACACAACGAGGGACTTGCAGGGGTTGTCCCCACCATTTTCCCTCTGTTCGCTCGCCGACTCTCGGGCTTCAAGTCCGGTAATCTTCGGAATACTTTCATTATCATCTTCGCCGCAAAAAAAGGGACTTAGTTTTTTTCTTTTCACTTACGAGGATAGTGGTGTTTTTTTCAACCCTTATCGTTTCGCGGTCGAGGTTTAATTCAATTTCCGTTTCAAATGACCGAACGTCTGACTGGATGTTGGATACGGAACTAACTACACGCTATACGGCTTTAAGACGCCTGACACAGTCGATGACGGGAAGCAGGACAACTCAAGGAGTATGAAAAAAGTTTCAACCATGTAGCATTGAAGTATGAGCGACTTTTCCTAAATTAGCACATCATATTTACATCAAATCTTATTCAAATTTCAGCTGTTTGTATTTCAAGACATAGATTAAGTGTCCACCGTTTATTTGGATCTTCAGGGATCGATTCTACAACTGATTTACTATAACTTCGGACCCCTCACAGTTTTTCCAAAATTTGTATTCCACTGCGGATCTTTCGTTTTTGGACGTTTTTTTTTAGCAAGACTTCATCAAAGACAAGTATTTGTGTTGTGTCATTTTTGTGATTATGTTTCTGTGTGTTACACATTTTTTCGATTTTGCCCATCCTGCAATTCTTGACCGATTTTCAGGATTTTTTTGTGGTTCGATCCCAATTTCACTCTAGTTGTGCCGCACGCCCCGGAAAATTCCAATTTCAAGACGGAAAACAAGGTCCATGATAGTTTTAGGTTGAAGAAGTAATTTTTTAAAAAAAAACGAAAAAAAAGTGAGCAGTTCCCATTATTTTTATGATTCTTATTTCGTTTGATCCAATTGTTATTCTAGTTGTAAACAAGAAGAAGAAGTTATGCTTATGCTGACAGTAGGGTTAATTGAGCCAATTCTTCACATCGCTACTCAACCAAGAATTCTAGACCTATTCATGTCTATCTCTTTCGGTTTATTATTCAATAATAAACCTTTGTAATCGCTCTGGAAAAAAAATCTAACCAACCTGAAAATTTCATGGTTTACGTTTCAAAGGGTGTAGGATCCGAATTTGCAATAAAAAATTTTCCGTCCGTCCGCCGTACGCCGTACGCACGATTTCTCCCAAACGGCTGGAGCAAAAGATTTGAAATTTTCAGGAAAAATCCATCTTGGTCCGACGACGCCCCAATTCTTGAGCCAGCTCTCTAACTCAATTTAAATTGCCCTTTAAGGGCTGTCAAAGTTTTGTAAAATCCCTAGAAACCTCAAAACAAGTCCAAAGGCATGAATGTAAACTTATTTCAAGAACATACCGTCAGGAATCGAATGAGCCCCTCCCCAAGTCCGTAGGTCAAACCATTCCCGATCTACGGCCCGATTTATGGTGCCAACATTTGAGTTTTTTGGTTTATTATTGTTTGTTTGTAACCTAGTGATGTCCGGCCGATAGCGTCGAGCTGTAGTGAATATGGATACTGGAGTGATAGCCGATGTGGTTACTTGTAGTTTATAGCCGATACACGGGTTGAAGCATTCTGATATGCATGAAACGCTGATAATATATAGGTAAATATTATTCAACATTTTTACTGGGGTAAATAAGTATTCTTTCACTGTTGTTTATTATTCAATTGGCTTGCGTTCATGATTTGAATCTTACTAAGCTTCGGAGTGTGCGTGTTTTACAGGTGATAGAGCGATTATTGAATTTCAGGAAATATGCATGGAGCACGTAAATCGGTTCTCAACCAAAATACCTATTTGGATTGATCAGTTGATTATATTTGTGTGCCTCCTCTACATCAGTCTACCTTTGGCTACATCGTTTAAATTTGGATTTGTGGAAGTTTAACGCAATACGAGTGCTAAAGGACTTGGTAAATTATAGATGTTTTTATTGTGGGTTCAATAAAAAAACGCTGCAAATTCTTTCACTGGGATTTATTATTCAATTGGCTTGCGTTCATGGTTTGAATTTCTACTAAGCTTTGGAGTGTGCGTGTTTCACAGGATAGAGCTATTATTGAATTTCAGGAGGCACAAAAATATGATCAACTGATCAATCCAAATAGGTATTTTGGTTGAGAACAGATTTACGTGCTCCATGCATATCTCCTGAAATTCAATAGTCGCTCTATCACCTGTGAAACACGCACACTCCAAAGCTTAGTACAAATTCAAATCATGAACGCAAACCAATTGAATAATAAACCCCAGTGAAAGAATTCGCTGCGTTTTTTGCAGAACCTCTGTCGTGCAGTAAAACCCAGTTTGCAAATGAATTTACAAATGAAGATTATTTGGAGTTTTATTTTATCTTGCTAAATTTCAGTCGTTTCATTAACGGATTGCTACATCTGCGCTTTCTACTGTATATTCCACCGGTTTCGGATAGTAAAGTATTGGCGTTTATAGAGTTCTATTAAGAAAACGTTGCCCTATCGTCTTTGGGAAATATAGAAAGTATTGCTACAAAACTATGGAGACAAACTAATCAGGAAAGATACTCTTGTGGTGAATGCCTTTCCCAATTCTTGTATGGAGGCAAAATATGAATGGAGTTGTTTCTAAGACACTTAGAATATAATTATAACTTACCAAAACACCGAGTTTAAATAACGCACTACGGATTAAGTCTTGTTACAGTTTATAGTGATTTCCAGTTTTAAAAATAGTCAGAAATTTATGAAAATTTCCTCTACATTACATTAATCCTAAAATGTCCCGATAGGCACGATGTACGATTTACAAAAGTGCTTATTATTGTGTGGGATTATGTCTATATTTAATTCATGATATCGTACAGGAATTTAGACAGCAGTTAGGTATAATCATTTGGAATAGATGATACGCTCACGGTTATAATTGCTACAGATTGAAATATATATTTGTGGATTGATCCCATGATAGAAATTCATATAGGCTGTAGCCTGGCAGTGTGGAATTATTCTCAGTAAGTCTAAGGGAATCCATTGAACACTTCTTCAAGCAACTCTGTCCCTGGTTACGTAAATAAACCGATTGATCAATCACTCATACCGCATGGATTGTGGTTTGAGTTCAATGAACTGTATCCATGAGGTACTATAAAATGAACGACTTTAACCCACACTATAGTTTACGATGACATTCTGAATTTTGTACTCTAGTTAATGATCGCTAACGCTTCCATTACGGTCGCTCTGTATAGATTCATTAACTCCGGGTGACCTCAAATCTGCAATGACGAGCCTGGAATTTTAGATCAAAGTCTTTGTTGAGCTGATTTTTCCTTTATAACGGTATTATGTTCCCCGGATATCCGATCCGCCACTCTGGTCATCAATACACCAAAAGTTCAAATAATGACTCTATCACCCACCAATCCAGAAATCAAGCAACATGAAAATTAATTTCACTACGTGAATATTCAAAAGATTCAACCAATATATTGCTGATTCGATAATCTAGATGTTAATAATTGAATCTCGTGTAAATCTTTATTGCAGCGCCAAAATTATACCCAAAAACGGATGAATTGATCAATAAGCAACTCAAGGAGAATTTTAATATTCTTAAATCATTTTTGGCACGCATAATATAACACCAGAAGAATATTTTCTCCAATGATGATTTGACTTATCTTCTTTCATTGGAACAAAAACACTGCCGTAATGAGTGAGATAACTTAGTAAAAACGCTGCAAATTCTTTCACTGGGGTTTATTAGTAAATTTTATTCATTTGGCTTGCATTCATAATTTGAATTTCTACTAAGCGGTTTTTTACTAAGCCTCAATAGTTTCCCCCCTCCCCTCACATTAAAACATCTATAATTTATCAAATTTTTTTGATAAATTTATAAATAAAATTAATAGCATTTCATGCATATCAGAACGATTCAATCCGTGTGTCGGCTATATACCCTTTTAGGAGTTCACTCCAATATCCACATTCACTGCATCACTAAGTTACTGCGATCAAAAAAAAAAAAAAAACGCTGTTGTTTTTGTTTTGATCGCAGTAACTTAGTGATGTGGTGAATGTGGATGCAATGTTGGCAGCATAAGATCATGCCATACATCGGGAATGGTTTGAGCTACAGACCTGGGGAGGGACTCATTCGATTCCTCATGGAAAGTTCTTCAAGAAAAGTCCAAATTTAGGCCGCCTTGACTTATTTTGAGGCTTTTAGGGATTTTAGAAAACTTTGACAACCATTAAAGGGCACTTTAAATTATGTGAGAGAGCTGGCTAAAGAATTGGGGCGTTGTCGGACCAACATGGATTTTTCCTGAAAATTTCAGATTTTTTGCCCCAGCCGTTTGGGAGAAAACGTGCGTACGGCGTGCGGTTTAAGCCGGACGGACGGAAAAATTTTTATTGCAGATTTGGATTCTACACCCTTTGAAACGTAAACCATGAAATTTTCAAGGGGGTTCGAATTTTTTTTCTTTTCAAGAGCGATTACAATGGTTTATTACTGAATAACAAACCAACATTAATATCACAATTAAACAATCATCAGACCTTTGAGCACTCATCTGTCTAACTTCTCCCAACCAGGTCTTTAAATTATCGTATTCTTTAGCACTGTTGATGACGACTGAACTCGTTTGATGTGTTTTAGACTGTAAAAATTCAGAGTGAGGGATAGATACATAGTATGGGGAACAAATACATCTCTTTCTTTGCAAGGATGTTGTGCAAACCTCTGTCTTTGGCGTATATGATGTTTTTACACGTGATGTACGGATATTTGCAAACATTGGAGAGTTGTAAGGAACATCCGACTCTTAGAAAAAGGTCATCATCTGGAAATATCAACGTAAGAATAATAAAATTCAAATTCTCTGGAGATCACTGGAATCAAACACGTACGATCGCTGATAATTTTGTTGTAACGTGATCATAACTCTGCAAATTAGTAGATTCGACGTTAATGCCTACGTCTAGAAAACTCTGATGTTTTCAAACTGAAGAAACAAGTTGACTCTGTCCGGAAAGTAATCCGACAAGTGTTCAGGAGCTGATGGTCTAATCAATTTCATGATTGCTCAAAGAAGATCAATTAGTGAACAATCAATCAATACGAGTTCATATTAAGCTGATGAAATTTGTAATGTTTTGTCCCGTTCTGTAGGTGTCTGGTAGTGATTGCTTTATTGAATGGAGCAGAAGGGTTCAATGTTGAAGCCGAAAGATTGTGTACATTCACTTGTTGTATAATTTATCGTAGATGCATATAATAGCTGATAGATACAAGGAGACTTGTTCATGAAATGCTAATTTTTTCTCGAGGATCGTCTGCCCCAGGTCATCGGTTTCCGTCTCTCGCATTTGCGATTCTCCTCACGACCCCGCCAATGAGGCCGCACAGCGTATAGCCGATCTGGAAACGTCCGTCCATCGATTATCTCTGCTCCTACCCATCGCCTAGTGTAGATGAGAAGTTTATGTAGAAGCGATAGGTCGCACTCGTTGACCCGAATTGTTGTTCTCAAGCCGATGCCGATGCTCAACACCAAGTGCTCAACCTTCGTCTACATGGTCAACCACAAGAAATCCCGGAATCGTGGGAAATCATTGTGGGTTCAACTGATGAAATTGAAATTCCAATTTAAATGTATCTTTATTTTGACAATATTGAATCCTACATGAGTACCTAACTCACACAATAATTTTCCATAAAACCATTTTACTAGAGGTTGAGGACCTGCAACATCTCCTTTTGGTGAGTTTTCTTTTTATTCTCCTAATGTTTTTGCTCAATTTCCGTCAAATATTGGCAGCATCGTGGGGATAATGGAGAAACTCTCCTTTTGTAAAAAGGCTCAAATGCTCTAAAATAATGGCAGCAAAATTGAACCAAAATTAAATAAAACAGGAGAGATAAATGCAAATAGAATATTGGCTAATAAGTCATTATTACCCATCTAAGTCGAATAGAGGAATTTGGTCTGCAGAGATGATGGTTAAGAACGGGACGACATATACAATACATCTCTCAGGCAAACTCTGGGTGGGCTCTTCCTGTGCTAAAAGAGGATATTACCCTTCCCTGAATGTGTTAAATAACTTTGACACCCTGCATGAAAGAACAACTAGAAAGCTTATAAATAGTTTTTTTTGGGGGGGGGGGGGGGGAGGGATAGTAGTTACGCTCAAGGGCCTTTATTTTCTCTCTGCGATTCTTATTCATTGGTGTTCTGATAATAATTAAACTGAACTGCTAGCTTATCGGGTTAGTTATCGGATATTTTTGAGTTCGCTCAAAATTATACTTCTACCTATTGATCCGTTTTCCTCTATTTATAAGCAGAAGTTATAAGCATTTCATCTAGTCTCAGCTTTATTTAAGCAGTAATTTAGTACCTACCTCAAAGCTACTTTATCAATGATACTGGGAGCATTCCTTTTTCCTAAAATAAGATGGTTGATTTTGTTTAGCATTTTTCCTACATACATAAACACTAACATAAAAACACTAACATAAAATAGACACAAATTCAGCCTAATATTCACATGAAATAGAATAAACATAACATTATTGGTCCATTATTTTTTAAAAATCGGAAATAAACTCGAAATCATTACGAAGAGTAATAGTAAAACATTTAAAAATACTTCAAGATATTTACATTACGAAAGTACAAAAACCAAAGAACAAATCGGTGCATCTATAGCTATTATGGTACAACTTTTCTGTTCCAGTCATTGATACAGAATGAAACATTCTAACATTCCGAAATCTGAATTGGCACTAATCTATAAGTGAATAATTTATAAATTAAATCTGATTGGCACTATTTATAAATGAATAAGTTGAAGAGATACGTTTATAAACATATCCTACAGTATTAAAAATGGTATCCAAGATCGACTTAAGCGGACATTAAAATCAATTATGCAATCAATCATTCAGATCAAATTAAATCGTGATCATATTCAGAGCTCCGGTTTCTAAAAGCTCAAACTCATTTCCTAGGATGTGAGAGCCATTGAAGTGTAGGACGTGGCAAATTATCCGTGGGCTATTTAAGAAACTGCTAACATTTCGTTACCTTAAGAATCCAACCGTGACCGAATGCACGCTTGAAATTACTTACCAAACCATGAGTTTGTGTTGTATCACTTATGTAGAAGCTGAGCTAAATCAGTGTGTGCTGAAGTTGGTGCAGTAAACGAGTTTAGGCCATATCATGAAGCGAACTGACTAATTGAAATCCTTGATGACTTATAAATGAAAGTTTTAATCACATTTGCAGTAACAATGTAAATAGTCAGCTGAAGATAGCCAATGAGTTATTCAAGTAGGTTTAGCGACTGGGATTACGAGCCCCCTCCCTCGTTATCTCCCACAGCATTGAAGAATTGAGTTGCACTCGGCAAAATCATCAGAGCAAACTTGTATAGTTCTTCTCACACCTAAAGACATCCACTACGCTCGAAATGAAGATAATAATTATGTAATATATAATAAACCTATTATTTACAGAAAATTATAGATAAAATAGAATGACAATGAGTGTAATGTACCTAACTTTTCAAATGTAAACATATGCAGCGTATCAGTTTAACGTCCACAAACGTTTTTCGAATCCCAGCACATGCTACAATCGCTACAGCTAGTGATGATGTGAAAAATGGATTTCACGATTCAACGTAGTTGTTTGCAAGTCAGTCCAACTTAAATTGATAGCTGATTCCGCATGGAGATTCCAACAGAAATGGAGTTCCTTGATACTGATATCAGAAGAAATTAGCATTGATTTTGTTGATACCATGCTTGGTATAGAGTTCTCTGATAGTGGTAGGTATATAATGTAACATTAAAGTAATTTTGTTGACACTGATATTAGACCAGCGGTCCTTTGATATCGGAATTACAGCCCTTGACAGTTGATACTGCCATTGGAGTACAGTTCACTGATATGATATTAGATCACAAGTGTTTGATATTGATATTGTTGATACTGTTATTGAAACATTTTGACGATGGAAAATTTGTGGAGAATGATATCACAAGTCAGCCATTTTTCGCATGCATTATTCTTGCTGAGATTAAATCTGTTAGAATTGTTTGTTTTCCTGCAAATCTTATGTTTAAATTTGGGAAAATCGGTCAAATCCACAAAGTGTGAGGTAGCAGCCCTGAAGTCTAGCAAACATTTCTTTATGAAACACACGTTTGAGAATATGAATCACCCGTTAGACTTCTTTAAATTACAATAGTAGCAGCTATTATGGGTTTCAGTGTCCTCTTAATCGTGAATAACCTACATAGTATTTCGAAATGTGTACTGCGCATCGGAACTGTTAAATATAAATTTTATACTGTCCTGATCTTTTTTCTTGTGTGTGGAAGTTCTTCAAAACAGCGGAAAGACATTACAGTATTTGTGAGAAATGCCTACTTCGAATACTTTTGACGCGAGACTCGGGGATCAAGAGAAAACATGGCTACTCACAAATGTAAAACGTGGGATGTTGAAGGCCTGCTATTGCGGATTACTAGTAGACATAGTCGATGCATTTTCCCGATACCAACGTCGTAGATGATTGTTATTTTTGCATGACAAGAATAAGCTGCTTTTCGGTTAAGATCAAAAGCGCGACTGTCTAGTCAGTAATTAGCCCAGTTTGTCAAGGAAATGGCCTCCTAGTTCTCGTTCCTCAAACCTGATTGATCGATAAAGCATCTAACAACAGAAATGATTACTAAAGTTCATGAGGAGCTTTGAGTTGACACCTCATCCAAGAAGAATTTTATGACTTGTCGAGAGATATACAGGGTATTCAGCGATATTCCACATTTGATTAGGCTCTTCGGATTCAGTATAGCCTATCAGAAAAGCCACTTTTTGTAGAATCATCAAATAATTTAATTTTGAATAAATTAGAATGGAATTTTGAACAAATGGAACGCATTTCGTCTCCTTGTTTTATTGTTAAGTCACTTCTTTGTTCGAAAAATTAAAGTCACCTTGTGATATTTTGTAAATTTAGAGTCATTCAAAATAATTAGTTCTCTGGACAACTTGACAGGATAGGAAAGATCTGCAAACACATCTGAAATTAACACAAAAAACCCTTTCGGAGTCACTTGTTTCTTTTTATTCATCACACAAGAAAGTTATATTTTGCAGATTTGTTTTTTAGATCCTTTGGTATTGGTTCATTCTGCTGTTATTGATATTGTAATTAAAATACATTTCTCGATACTGATTCTAGACTAAAAAAGTTAGTTGATATTGACATTGTTAATTATTACAACAGAGTTCCTTGACACTCAAATTCTTCAAATATTGAACGGTAGTTGCCGATTTCGATTTCCTCTGCAGAAATGGAGGACCATATGAAAACATCTAGGGGATTTTAAGTTGTCCAGCTTGAACAAGATTTCACTCAACACTGAAGCAAGCTACATGATCGCTGAAATCACTCAGTCCCACTTTGTATGGTGGGATGTAAGGATTTGATTAGATATTGCTTCAGGTGAGTTGTTTTATGATCAATTTCGGCCGTATGGTATAGAGGAATAATTATGCTTTTCAGTAGATTGCACATGATTTGATTGAAATACGATACGTCGCTTTGAAAGTTATTCTAGATGTTTGAGAATCTCGTTAAGGCTTGGCGTGGACCAAACGTTCTCGATAGTGACTCACACTTGAAATGAGCATACCAATGCGTTTTTACGGCGCGATGAGAAGGAAGGTGCGAACGTTCTGAAGGACTCTGAGAAATCGCGTGAAAGGCAAATAATATGAATCCCGCCACCTATTTCTACTGGTCTAGCCGATCATTTCGGCATAGCGCGATGGCAAAATCCCAGGATGCCAGTACTTACAGCAGTTAAGTCACCTTACAAGGAACCATAAATCAAATAACACGCAACTCATCTCAGGTTCTGTCACATGTTGCGTCCAGCATACTTGCAAGTTGGTGTCTTACAACGATCACAAAGTTCGTGACTGAGACCCCAACAAATCAATGTTACTGTTGTGATTTCCCTGTCCTCTTTGCCCTTCAAATGACAGCCTGTTACAACCTAATCGCAATCTGGCCAGATTCTGATTCATGTGACAGGTAGGTTGTTGAAATCGCGCTCGTTTTCGTTGTATTTTCTTCTCAATTCGTTTCAATTTCTGTTCATTATTTTATGTTAAACTGACTCAAAAATAAACGAAAATAGAAAGTGACTGAAAAGTTATTGTTTTGTGTAGTTTGAAAACAAAATTATAACTAAAATACGTCTCCGTAGTGCCAAATGGCTTTCTCTAATTTGTGTGGATCATGAATATACAGATAATTGAAATGTTTTACATAATCGTATATGATTTCAAAGCGGGTACATACGGTTCGGAGTAATTAGTCATTCAGTGTGTTAGTGTTAGACGGTGTGTTTCTATTATGTTCGCTGGTAGGTGAAAGCCACAAGCTGGTCTAGGGTGGTTGCTGCAAAATGGATTACTGGAAAATCCCATAGGATTCGGATGAAAATTCAACTCATGAGCTTCTATTGGGAAATGCAATTCACAGAGGACCATTTAAGCTAGATAACCTGCATAATCCTGCAAATTTAATCGAAATTGGACTAAAACAAGGAGTGACAAGATTTTCCACAGATAAACAGTCAGAATCAAAGACTTGGAATGAACATTCAACATCAAGCATTTAAAAGCACAAAGCAGGTGGAAAATTGTATTTCAAATCGAGGGCAAGTAATTATAAGTTTTTAACGTCATGCTTGAACACAAATCTTTTCAACCTGTTTTACTGAGGAAGTCAAGTATTTGAAGTAATTGATCTTGATCAATCAAGTTGGTATCATTTCGTCTCTTATAATCACGTATTGTTTATTGTTCTCCTATTCTTGTAGTAATATCGAGAGTAGGTATGTTGAATTAATTTTTGCTTCTGATCTCCAACAGATGGAAGTATTATTTGTAACACACTTAGGTATTTAATGTTGAAAGTATAATTACATAGAATCGCCATCGCATGTACATTTGAATTTAAATTCTGAAAATTACTTGGCGTTTCCATTATTGTTTTCTAGATATTAATTAAAAGTTCTGGGCTTGGTGGGGATGGCCCTGTTCGTTGTGGATATTAGCAACCGACACATAGTTTATTCATTGTGAAGAACATATTCCGAGACTGTACACGTCTGTAAAATGTTTCGGGGGTAAGAAAACTCACCATCACTGAAAACATCACTGGCGTCAGTATTGTTATGCTTCCATTGCATGTAAAAGGTGATCTTCAGGTTAGATCCACCTTCACAACCTGTTAATTGGCTGCACGGTTCTAAACCAAACGGTAGGCGGAAATAACCCCGTCGTTCGTCAGGACGTCTAAGTGGTCCCGCTCAATATATTACGCGCAGGATTGCATTATACATGAGAGGTCAAAAGTTTAGTTATACGCAAACATTGATCCCATTCGTCTCCGAGTTTTTCCAGTGCATCTAGGTCCCGAAGAAGAATATGTAACTCTTACTTTCATACAATCGTTCAAGTGTTGCCTTTTGATTTTCTTTTCACCACTATCAGCAAGTGCTAGAGGTGTAGGTAATCATCACAAATACATCTGATTAGAAAAGAGGGAAGCGAGATGCGATACTACGCTAAGCAGTATTCAAGCAAACTAAGTGTTTCATAAAATATCTCCTTAAAAGACCATTCAAGTTGATATTTATAAAAGTTATAACATTATAGTAAAATATTATCATGGGTGAATTGCCAACACCTGAGCCGAGCTTAACGTTGGGAAAGTAGTGTGAAGCGAGTAGCTTAAGGACCTAATATGTACCATCCGCACGTAATAAGTATAAATATATATCGAATCCATTAAATAATTTTAAGTAGCTATCTATGTAAGGCAAAACATAGGTAAAAAGTCGTATAAGCCGTGTTACAAGGCTTAATTTCCAGCTATAAATTAAGGTACTTACCTACAGATTTAGTATAATCTACTAAGTATGCATACATTTTATCCACTATCGTTAAAAATATTAAAACAACCACGCACTGCTTTTGATGTTTGAAAAACGATGTATGCACTTTAGTATAAATGTTCCTCTCTGATATTAAGTCCGTTCGAATTTTGTGTCTATCACGTCTGATTTTTCTGAAAGTCTACATTCAAAATCTATTTTTAAAACTGCGAAAGCGGTCCATACGGACTGTGTGAGTTGGCGATTCTGTGAGTTACATAGTATTTGAAATGAGAACTACGTGTTGGAACTGCTAAAATCTTCCTGATCTTTTCAATTTTGTTGTGGAAGTTTTGTGGTGTCTAAACATTGTCTCAGCAATTTCAATAAATGCGTACTTCTCACGCTCTGGCTTAAGACTCGGGGATCAAGGCAAAAGCATGCGCTAATCACAAAGTGTATGGTATTTGTGTTGAAGGAAGTTTGAAGACTACTGATCGGAGAAAGTCAAATGCCTTTTTCCGTTTTCAACCTTATAGATAATTGTTACTTTTTAATATCAAGATTGAGCTTATTTTCTGCTAAGAATGACAGTTCTGTTGTCTATCCACCAATCAGATCACTTCCTCTTAGAGATGGCCTCCTAGTTACCATTCTTCGATCCTGCTGTGGACAGTAGTGAAGTATGTCCTGCCGTTTGAGGACCCTGCCTCAAGATGACTCTCAACCATTCACGCAAGGAGAACTCAATGTCTAAATGAAGATTGACTAGATGTAGCAGCATGTTTCATACATACAATTCTTTGGGATTTAGTACAAGCCGTCAGAATGGTGTTTTTCTGTAGAATCATCCAAGAATTTAGTTCCGAATAAATGAGAATATAATTTTAAGTAAATGGATTACATTTAGCATCGTTGTTTCTTTTTTATGATATGCTCTTTTTTATGGAAATTAGCATATTTGAAACATATTTGAAATTAGCAAGAATTCTTCACTCAAACAGCAACTTTCGCTTCCGCTACCAAAAGGAATATTCAAAAGCAAAATCAAGTATCTGTTTGAAACCAAGTTAACGACTGTATTTTGTTACAACTATGCATTGTATTTGTAAGCAGGATTGATCTATATTTACTTGCAATAGAGAAGAGGATATAATGAGGAGGTTTGATACGTAAAACAAGTTGAAATGATATACGATGTAATGCAATAGAGTTGGGATAATTTTGCTGACGCATATTGCAGACATTTCTTAAGCTCCTCAGTTACGTATTTGATTTTTTCTAATCGTTTCTGAGAATATTATGAAATACTGGATTCAGCTTGATGTGAATACGCTGCTCAGTTTATCTCGTACATTCAGTTTCTTAAAGAATGAGAAAGCAAGATTATTGGAAATCAGTTTTGAGGTTCCTCGTTACGTGTACACGCGCGTAAACGTTGCGTCCCTTGGAGAATCTCTCGTAGTAATACGCGTCTTACGCAAGTTATCGCGACGTTCCTATGCCGAGGTTTTCGCATTAATCCGGGGAATTAAGTATGATGATTACCCGGAGGCGAGGGGTTAGTCTCGGCTTCATTGTTCCATTTAGATTGATCGCTCGTCGGAGTTGTGTCCATTCACCGGTCCATCAGCTGAGCGGTGGAGGCCTCGGGGAAATATTAATGAGGAGCCACTCAACGGAGGGTAGTTAATCCGGGCGCAGATGGGCACGCGCTGACAGGCGAAAATCCACGACCGATTTCAAAAGCGGCTGATGGTGATTTCACTAAACCGTCAGATGGTGAACAGTTGGATTTCATAGACAAGTAGTACCTGTAGTAACTTTCCGATGTATTCTGTATTCAATTATTCATGCAAACACATGCTCACGCTACTGGTATGTGTCACACCCCTTTGGTGAAATCAGCCATTTTGTAAAACTCCTACTTAGGACGCCTCTCTGAAGCGAGGGATTGCTAATATAAGAAAGCCTAGTGAAATTGATCCAGGGGACTGTGGGACAACCCAAACATGAGAAAAATAACTGAACGCTAATTCTTTTCACACCATTCTAGGACGAAATCTGTGAAACAAAACAAGATGTAGCTCATGTCTGTGTGTATGTACGTGTCTGCGACAAATTTTGTAGCAGACAAAAACCTGCAATCCTTAAAAAATCTTTGTGATTCCACGAAGCCACAGTAGACCATTGTTTTTAAAACCTAATGTTCTCCCTCCACGTTAACTTATCTATCAAAAGTGCTGCAATATTATTTCAGTCGGCGTCCCCTAGGTTACATGGTATAATACATGGTATAACTCGTCTTTATTACATCATGGTACCAAACCCCTTACCATAAATGTGGTTCCTTCCTATAAGAGGCACTGTCCGTATTTAGGCCCTAGACGTTTTAGCGAACTACCTAGTCATATTGAAGTTGTTGACAAATTCAATAAATTCAAAACTAGTATTAATGAATTTTGCGGAAATTGTTTATTGGTTTGAGTGATGATTGTTATTATCAAACCTCCATCAGTAATGAATGTATAATATATATTGTATTGCTTAAAGTATTATTTGTCTTTTTCTGAAGGAATCTTGTATTTTCAATTTTGTTTACCAAATTCCCTAGCAATGATTTAACATGTCATATTTATTTTTTCAAGCAACTCCTGATCACCGTACAATTTCTTTCAATTGTAGATCAGTAACTGCCACAAATTATTGTATTTTTCATTTTCCTAGTATCGTATTACTTCAAATTTTTCATAACAGACAAATTATTCTTTTTAAAAATAAACAGCATTTAAAAACACCTGGCTATAGAAGGATGGGGAGTTAACAACAAATCAAAATTTTGTTTCATTATATAGTATTTCAGCAGATTCGATAATATTTATGAAAGGAGTTGAATGGGGGTGAATTATTATTTTCCTACCACTTTCATCTGATTTTACTGATTAAAAAACATTTTTTTTTCTTTTATTTTTGTTCTACACAAGTTCTGGTCTGCTTGAAATCCATTCAAGCGTGGCTCAAACGGGCTATTCTTCCGATTTTCCGACTCTTTATTTTTTGATTAGTAACTTCGGTCTTGTTTCGTAACGAATTTCATACCTTTCTCATTCAATAGTGGAAGGGTCGAATAGAGGAGGTAATAGTGATAAAGGGTTCTCTTCACTATTATCATCTTTTTTCGATTTTGATCGGAAAAACCTCTTTTGTACAAAACTACAAAAATTTTGAATTTTATGTCAGAAAGGAGTTGGAGTGGGGGGGGGGGGGATTATTGGCCGACCCATCCAAGCGCTCCTCATTCTTACTAATTACGATTCTAAGCTGATTTTCGTGCTTTTTGTACGATTAAGAATTTGGTCCGATTGTTAAAAATGTTAACAGGTTTTTATAATTATGTTTATAAGTGTGATCATGTGAAAACCGGACGTGCCTCTTATGCACTCATTAAGTAACAATATATTTATTAAAGGATTTTTCCAACAATACCCAATTTCATGAAAGTGGTTAAAACATCGAACTACTAAGTACATTCTATCACAAAGAAGTTTGTTCCTTTATTATATAATTTATTCTGATGAAAAGGGGCATTAATGGATCAAAATAGTTCGTTTTCCTTGAATTCTTTAATCGGAACAAGTTTTATATCATTTGACAAATTGGACTTTTTCAACAAGTCCGAGTCGAATGCTTATTAGCTAATGATGCCCTTCAAGGAGGACAGTACGGTTCAAGCGGTGCAGCTATTAAACTTCCCTTCCTCGAATTGCAAATAGTCAATACGACGGAGGTATCGAATTATAAATGATCGAATAGCTTACACCAGCGTGGAGTTAATTCAGCAATTTTTTTTAGACTAGCTAAAGCGATAAATGCAGGCTGCAGTAGGTAAGTGGATCAGGACGCGAACGGCGCTAATTCGCGGTAAACCAGACCGCCAAATCCGGGAGAAGGTTCGCGGCCTTGACCCGAAAGAAAGCGGCGGTCGAGTCCGCGATAGATGAAAGAAAAAATCGGGAGGCAGCCGGCCGGCGATGAGTCGATCTTCGATCTTACGCAAGGCATCCCGGTGGTGGGGCTCAGAGCTGAGAGCATCGCCGCCGCAGGAAAAGAGTCTAGCCGCAGCGAACAGCGAAGCCCAGAGCTCACATAAAGAAGAACATTTTCCTGTATTTGATAGATTTGATGCACAGGATTTCGAACTATACTTGTGATGGATATGGCCGTTCCTGATTTTAAAATCCGACGCCTTGAGGGATGAATAAGAAGTTTTCAAGCGTCTGGGTCATCCTCTAAGCGTGGCGGTGCATTAATATCCGTATCCATTTCAATGGAAGGGGCAACTATACCATCACATCATGACCTGCGTATTTTACAACCCATTTGCGAGAAAACGTGCCTGTTGAAATTTTGCCACTTTCATCTTTGCTATGGCACATAAACAAAAAATTGACACGAAAGTTGTCAACGAAAATTGTTTCCGCTGTGCGTTACGGTCGCCCTACATACACAAACATAAACAAGACAAAATTTGAAATCAGGCAGGATACCAACTTAAAAATCTTCACCGATGTATTTGTATTTTAACAAATCTACAAACATTTCACGATTAGTATTGTCTATCAATTAATAATTAATAATGATTCATTAACAAAACAACATAAATTCATATATTTACTCGGAACGCATTAATATAAAAACGATAGCTAACGCTTCACACTTTCCTCACCAGCGCTCGTTGATCAGTATACTTCCCCCAACTAACGAGAAAAAATTGAGCCAAAAAGGGCGGACGGACGGAAAATTTTTTATTGCAGATTCGGATTCTACACCCTTTGAAACGCAAACCATGAAATTGTCAGGGGGGGGGGGGGGGTTAGAATTTTATTTTATTTTTTTTTCAAGAGCGATTAGGTACAATGGTTTATTATTGAATAATAAACCAAAAAAGTAACACTGTCTCCGCATTATAGGACGACAAAGTTCGAGGAATAAAACGCTAGACACACTGCACGTGAATGATTTTTTAATATATATCTTGGAGTTTCAATATGACTATACTCGCCATTACTTCATCCCAACCTTTACTATCCTATTTCGTGAGCAAGCGATCGTGCACAGCACCTAAAATTGGGTAAATATAATCTAAGGTATATTATACCTTAGACGTAACTAGGGTGGAAAGTTCTTCCAATGGAATCTCTTTCAGAGGCATGAAATACTAGTTTTAAAACATTAATTGAAAGAGTAGTAAACGGGATTGACACCATGTGTTCTTCTGTCGAACCTACTAACGACCGCTTGTTTATTTTACTCAACCATTGTTGATATAATTAACATCCTATCGTCAAGTAAATCACTATAATTAAATTATTGAAATATCTCAATAGGATGTTAGTTCATGTAGGAAGATGAATGATCATGACAGGTGTGAACTAGGTTTCATCGACCCGGTACAAATGTAGTAATTGCTTGGCCATTTGGCATCCCGGGATGGTTTAATATGTATTGCCCATAAAATGAACTTTTATTCTTCTTTGGGAGCTGGATGTGCCTTGCTACTCGCTGCGGTGAGACTGTATTTGGGCACAGGGCGAGCGGTGCAATGGCTCCCAAGACACAACGGCACCTCGGAGGTCCTTTCACCCGCTTCGGCCACGCACCTCCGACACAGACGAGAAGGCCAGAGGTCGAGGCTCGGACCTCCCGGAGGATTTTCCCGTAGGGTCCCCCTTCTCCACGGACAGGACGCGTCTGCCTAGAAAAATCCTTCCCGGGTCATAGGGTCCGCCTGGACGCGAGAGAAGTTCCTGGCATTTCGAGCTCTTCATTCCTCCACACTTGTGGTCCGTAGGCCTCATCGGTGTGGTCATCCGTTATTCGTTTCAATACCACGCTGAAAGGTTAACAAAGTCAGTTTCACATGATTATCAATTACCATCTCTTATAACTTAACAACCTTACCCACCTCTGGCTCCCCTCTTCATTCCACGAACATAATTTCTACAATTTTAATCAATACCGAATAAAAAAGGACGGGGTGATGGGGCTATATTCGTATTAAGCAATTGAATCCAGATTATTTTTGTTTGCTGTTTCCAATAGCTGGAGTGTATTAAAAATAACTGGTTGCTTTATTCTTCATCTGGTCGAATAGTTGTAAAATGAGCAATAGTCGAATTTCAACATACGATATCCGTCCTTACCTGCTTTTATACTTGCCCTCAAACCAATGCATTAGGGGTGGTTACCAAAAAAAATTTCGGATCACACCATTCTTCTGCACTTTGCTTCATACATGCAAAACAGAATTGTAACTGAATTTTCTTCCAGCTTCAAGCGTGCTCTTACTTCTCATAGATTTTTATTTAATGTGAATGTGGAAGATTAATGACCAAATTCTAATAATGTGATAGAAAAAAGTTAATCTTTATCCATTGATGCCCAAAGTAACTCGCACCACCTTTTGCTGAAGTCGTTATGCAGTGCCATGCAGATCAAACTAAATTTATTATTGACAGCCAAGGGCATGACGGATTGTGCAATATGCAAATAATGGTATTATTATAGTCTTAATAAAAATGAAGGGTGTTTCAAAAAGAACGCCTGATTCAGAAAGGCTGTAAATTGAATTTATTTAAAAAAAATCATACCATTCGATTCAGGAGATTTTGAGGATTAAACGTGATAATCAACATCGGGCGTATACCCTCTCCTACTAGCCCTACCCGCAATCACCCTGTCCGTGAAATTCACCTTAACCCGATCACACACATCTACATCGATTTGGCAAAAAACTGGACAAGTTGCAAAATTTGCTGCTATTTGTTTAGATACATCTTTTGTAAAATGTACTACAACAGTTAAATAAGAAATAACGGTATTACAGTTAAAGGGTCCCAAATATTGCAATTTTTTTTTCAGTCGTCTCAGATGTCTGGGTGGATGTTGGAACTTCGAGGTCTTTGTGTAGTTCCTCGTTACGGATATCCAGTCTGAAATCTGTTTTTTGCCTTTGGGAGTCGGAAAAGACCCGCGCCATAAGCAAATCGACCACGTATTTGACGAGCTTAGCTGAGCGTTTTTTGTTATTGGTAAGATTCACATGTGATCACACACATCTACATCGATTTGGCCTCAATTGGCCAGTTATTCACCTAATAAGTCCAACATCAAATAGCAATAGGTAGGAAATACTTCACGCCGATTTGACGAAGCTGAGTTCTATAGGTACGAACTGTGCCAGTATTTAAGTCCAACTCAAGTAGGTAGGTATACCACGCCGCTTTAAATAACTGGGTAGTTTTAAGTGAATACTCTTTTCGATGTGAATGGACGAACTTTTGCTTCTCAGTCTACATATATTGGAAAAAACTTAGCTTTGCCTGATAGATAGAAAAAATTTATTTTCTTCCAAAATCCAAATTTCCACTAGCATATTTTGTTTAAGACAACTTTCGTTTAATGTATGTTTGTCTCTCTGTCCGCAGATCAGCCGAATTACCCAGTCTTACGAAATTTCCTATTTCATGATAGGTAGTAAGGGCTGAACTATGATACGTTGATGACTGATATTTGCCAAATATATAATTCATAGGAAAATAAGACTGCTTTTTTTAATCAGGATGTAGAACGCATCTTCAAGATATTGCTATCAAATACCAAATACTACTTTCGCTGGGATACCCAAATTCCATGGGATTCTCCGCATTAATTTGCTCACATTATATTTTCAAATGTCAAACCTCTCACCATCACCGAAAGATGACCTCTTAAGTCACAATTCGTGGGCGAGCGTTATGACAACCTGAAGGAGACGTCGTATAGCTAATCTGGTGATGAGGTTCGTTGGCTAAGGAAAATGGATGTATCTCACATATCCATCTGAACAATCTTCTTCGTTCATTCTTTAATCAACCGAGCGCCAACAACTCGTGTCACTTAATTACATAACATCAAAGAAAAATTCAATCTATGCTGATATCATACCCTTTGGGTTTCTGTCTCCGGACAAGAAAAACATTTAGAATAAACCAAAACTACTCCATAGGACGCTTTTTTACAGGAAGAGGTAACTACAAAATGATCATTGTTTTCCACGGACTCCGTTTGGTCAACTGACCACTACTAAAAAAAGCTTCAAATGGTTCTACACTAAAACGGATTCCATAAATAATAAACATTTGTATTTGAAGCTAGATACTTTCCTACTATATTACAGCAAACTTAGCTCCAAATAATATAATTTTCCTATGTTTCCTGTAGGTATTGGAAGAGGAGGCTTTATTTATTTCTCTTTTTGTTTAATTTCAAACTGAAACATCCAGTCTCAAGCAAACAGTCTGGTGGACTGGTTTACTAATAAAAAGGCAGAGATTCTCGGCTCTACTGATGTCCTGAAGTTTCTGGAATACCTGAATGTTATCTCAATAGATGAATCTGCCTTAATTTGCTGTGATAGCAAGTATCATTGCAGAACTTGAGGATTTGGCGTATGTTGATTGAGGATATATCGTGAGTTCTAGGAAGGATTTGCTGGCATATTTAACGTTCATTTAATTAAGCAAGGCATTATAGAGTGCAAGGAACTGACGAAGCAGATACTCGCGCAAAGGAGACAGCGGACATGAACTAGAGTGAAGTTAGCTTTTGAGCCTTGTACCATGGTGCGAAGGGGTGAGCTGCGTAACCAGTTGCAAGTCTAGGAGGGTGTGTATATGGGTGAAGCAAATAGTTCGAACACATAACTGAGTCAGTTAGAGGCTAGAGAGGAGTTTCCGGCTCACATCCTGGTGCTAGACCCTGGTGCTGACTGGCCATGGACCGAATACCATTACCATTTTGGAACTCAAGATAGCCAGGAATCCACTTCTGACTTGTTAGTTTCCCAGACATGGGATTCCTCAATTTTTAGATGCCTGTCTTTGAAAATACCCAAAAGAGACTGATTTGTCTATTCAATAATTAGGAACAAGTAGGAACATGATAGATTTTGTAATTTTGCTATTTGGCCATCATGGTCTGGTTGTCAATGAAGCAGGCTCTCTCTCTCTCTCTCTCTCTCTCTCTCTCTCTCTCTCTCTCTCTCTCTCTCTCTCTCTCTCTCTCTCTCTCTCTCTCTCTCTCTCTCTCTCTCTCTCTCTCTCTCTCTCTCTCACTCACTCTTCTTCTTTCTGTGCTGTGTGTCCCGTTCTATGAGCTGCAGGAAGAGTTCACGTTTAGTTCGAGTACGTGCGTGAGGTTCGATGACATTAAAAATAACCAATACCGTTCAAAATTAATCGCTTTCAGATATTGTAGTGGAACTTGATTGCGTTACTGACCTTTGGCAACGGGTGAGTTAGCAGCGATCCCAGTTTGCGGTCGACTCTCCTAATAGACGAACGTACCACAGGATTTGACGAGCCTTCCGCCTCCCCCCGTTATGTAAAGGGTTAAACGGTTCCGTGATTGATTCAATTATCCATCCGGCCCAACCGACCGGAGGTATGTTTGAAAATGATGGGACTTTGAAACGTAACGAGGAGGCGCCTCTAATGAGATGTAGGCACACAGTAGGTAGTTTCTCTGACCAAGAACGATTAGCCAGGGTCTCTCTTCGACTTCAAACCGCCAAATGCCCTGTTGTAGTAGGCTCCTTAATGTAAGCTATGACTCGACTCACGCACATAACTACATAACTACAAAAACATGTGAATTCACGTGAGCATCTCCCACTTATGATTTACCGCCTCATCTTCCAAAGCAGTGTTTGATGTGGATTTTCAATCGAGTTGAAAACATGCCATCACTAAGGTAATACATACAAGGGTGAAGGTTCATGACGAGGATATGAGATGACTCAAATAAAGTGTCTAACAATCTTCGAACAATCTTATGAACAAGAATTTGTAAATTGGGTTTAAATTCATTGTAGGTTAATTTTTTTAATTTAGAATATAATAAAGTTGTTACATTATTTGTTAAAATTTCTTTGAAATTTCAACGAAAGTTTAAGTATTTTTCACAAATATTTTTTGTATCAATTTCAGCGAATACCAGTACTTAGAAAATGAAGTTATTTTGATGATAAGGAAATGTTAATTACACTGACAGATTCTTTCAAAAATTAATTAACAGTGCAAGCTAACACCCCGGCTACAGTACATGCCGTACAAGGACTCACTCATACCGATCTTATTTGTGAAGACATCCCTCAACAGCACACCTTCCGCTTCTACAGTGAAAATCAAATACCTTTCATGCCCTTTCAACTCTGAAATGTTTCCCTGTTATTAAATGTTATCTATTTAGATTGTCATGATTTTCATAAATATAGATTCTCGTGATTGGGGTTTAGATGATACACAGAAAGTGTGTGGTTAAGTGAAAACCTACAAGACCTCGAATTGTTTGGTCCAAACTACACTAGTCTGAAAAAACCACACCAAAGGTTGTCCAATGAAAGCTCTTACATTCAGTATAGAAGTTTTAATTTGTCAAATCCTAGATATTGCAGTAAACAATTAACATATAACACATTAAACTGGAATACATATGTACAAAAAATAATAGAAAAATCAATAGTCAAACAGTGTCACGTAAAATATAAAAATCAATATTGGAGGAATCCGAGATATTGTACAGTTCTTGAGAAATTATTATTATTTTCTATTACGCACGAACTATTTTGTTGTAGGTAGCACTCGCTGAAATATTGGGAGTTGATGGAATAGTTGTGAACTAACTTGAATTGATTCAGTGTAATGGAAGCCACAATAGGTATAGAAAATGGACAAGGATCATCGCTCTTCATAGTAGATTACTACTGGAGATCTGAACCTTCGTCCCAATAAAAAAATTCAAATTTTCCCGACATAGTAGCTTACCGCTTACCAACCCGAAGAAGTCTATAGACATCCACCTAATATCGAGTGTATAATCATGTCGCCTTATAAGAAGAATAATTATCTTTCTTGATTCTGGATTAATTTTAATAGGTTCCCCTGTACTCTCAAAGCGTTGCTGTAGACGGGAGTGTGAAAATTGTTGTGGAAACGGACGAACTAGGGACGAAGAAATCATTCTGTTCCTTTAACGACTCATTGTCTATAAACTAATGATGGAAGTAAAAGATTTTTTTTTTTTTTTTTTTTTTTGAGAAAAAAAGACATCAGCAGTGAAGAACCGTGTTATTTTAAGTTGCAGCTTGTTCGATTGCATCACTGTAACGATCAGCCATGAGGACATGCATCTACCATGCAATTGAAACGGAATTGTAGTCTAGACGTACGAGATGAGATCTGCTTCTATCCCATCAGAAAAGTTTGAGAGAAAGATGGGAAGAAGTCGCCTTTACGACCAAGGGAGCGATTATTGTCGAGTCGTAACGCTACTATGTCGAGATGATCGTTGGAAAACTATAGCTATCTCCCGACGTACGAGGAGCCATTGCGGTTGATGAGACCAAGACTCTTTCTTGGGTGAACTGCACATTTGATTGAGGGTTAGTGACTAAGCAGCGTAAGACCAAAGTATTGATATGTAGCAAGGTGTTGCCGCAGCCATAAAACAGCTGGAAGATCACTTTATTAGAACATGAAAACGTCCGGTGCCGATTTACCTATTCCTTTTGAACTCCATCTCATTATGCAGAACATTCTGCATTCTGCATATTGCAGTTGGAACATCTCTAATTTATTTTTAGAGGCAATATGGGAATTCATTGGCTCGATCTCTCATAATTTCGGTTTGAGGATGTGACCATTACCCAATCATAATATGTTTCGTAAGTTACGTGTGTATTCGTCATCCAAGCAATCACTTTAAACACACTGCTTCCTACCTTCTCTAGCTTCTCTCTATCAGAACCTCAGTTCTTCACAATAATATGGGTTCTAAATAATTTCTTTATTGGTTCCGAAACACAGCAGTTATGTCGCATGAAAGTAAACTTACTTCATCAGAAAATCAGTATTAGGGAACGTGGAAGAGATTGTGCTGCTTGATGTATCTTTATATTTTGTGATCGTGATCTATATTTCTTGAGAATTCAACATTTCACGTAGAATTCATCATTCCGTGAAAATATTTATGATCAGTTTACATTTTTCAGTCCATTAAGCCCCTAAAAATTGCTTTGAGAAGCATTATTGTTGAAATCAATTTTTGTTCCACCGATTAACTCTAGTCGGCGACAGTGTATGGTTACCTCTCACTAGGTAGTGTCATTTGATCCAAAATATTGGGTTCTGTTCAAATGACTATACTATAAATGTTTGTCATGAGGGCATTCAAAACACACATAAAGTGTTCGTTTGCGACATCACATGTCATAAATGATTAAAGACTTCGATTCAGGTTTATCTATACGAGATATATACCAGGTGTTTCTCACCACCAAAAGAACTTCGGAATTTTCAAAACCATACCAGAAGAATACACCAACACATAGGAATTCACCATTGAGGAAAGTTCTAAAATTTAGCAAAAAATACTAATAATTTCCAAACTCTAGAATATCGTACCTACAAGAACTAATAGAAACGTACTTACTCGAAATTGCAATAGAAATATCGCATCATCGTTCTTTTTCTAGTTAGATAAGCAAAATTGATTGACTTGATGATACCTCTGGAAAGCTGGGATTCTGAGCTGGTTTTCCTCGTTGAGTGCCCCACGTTTGCGTTGTTCTTTGCAACTAGAACACAAGGGTTAAAAACGGTAGATTCATTACAAAATGTATAACTTTGAATTTGCCCTATTTTTATGACGTATCTCTGGAGCAAGTATTTGACAGTAGGTGGACGACGATCAGAATTGATCCGGGGGTTGTATGACGATCCAAACATGAGAAGAAAAATATATTTGATGCAATGATTTGAATACGAATCAGTTTCAAACCATTGTATGACCAATCCGGTAAGAAAAAACTGCGAATGGTTGTCTTTATGTGTGTATGTGTTTGTGTGTATGTTTTTATGTGTGTGTGACGAATTTTTTCGAAGCGTAAAGCCTGCAATTCTTCAAATTTTCACGATTCTTTATTGTTCGATCTTAGTTTTACTCCAGTGCGGCAACGACCTGCGGAAATGTTGGATTTCAAGTTGTCAAAAAGGAATGGATTATGGGGGGGCCAGAGACTAGTTCCAAAAATCGTGTTTTTTTTCCCCCAAAAATTCGTCTACGTTCAACAGGATATTATTCTCAACCAATTTCCATAGGTAATTCTTAGTTTGTTCGATCCAAATTTTAATTTAGCTGTTCAAGAAATCTTGGAAATTTCTCTTTTGCGGACAATAAGGGGTAATAGCCAACCCTTTCAATGGCAATTCAAGCCAGATTTCTAGACTAAATTCATATCATTCATTTTTCGATCAATTAACATTTTCATTTGGTATAAAAACATGTTTTATCACATTGAATTTTCACTATGCAGGGGGCGAATAAAGGGGTGAATCCATATTTTTTCACTATTTTCGTCCGGTTTAATAGACTTTTTGAAAAACATATTTCTATTCTTCAATTTTAGTCTAGTTGTTCGACGAACCTCGGGAATTTTGAATTTTCAGTCTGACTGAAGGTAGTAAAATACAATCCATTCAAACGCTAGTCAAACTCGTAATGTCAATTTTCACGATTTTTTTCGATTGAGTTTCGAATTAGTTTTGAAAAATATTCAAGATCATCGAATTTGATTATGAAAGGGGTGGACGGAGGGGGGTGGATAAATCAGTATATCTCCATCAATCTATTTTCGGGTGTTTTGTATTTTTCCGATCCCAATCTTTATCTAACAAACTTCTCTGGCGCAAACATTTTGGATTTGATGTTGGTGTTTGGAACTGTACTTGAAGGACGAACTGGCTACTTGTCCAACAAAACTTGAAGAACGCAATTGGTAGGCTCAATAGGGAAACAGTAAATATGAGAACGAATAAAATATTTATTCTTATCAAAATTTTACTATTGATAGAACGTCAACTTCAATGCAATATTCAAATTTAGAGCCTTCCAACTAACTATTCGAGATCGCATTTATGAACGGATGTACGGGGATATTTGCATAAAACGCATTTGTTATGAACATACCATGAATCAACTAGAACAATAATGGAGACGAACAAATCAATGGAAAAGCTATCCAACCAGAAAAGTGGCGGGGACGCTCACCCTAGTACCGGTTTCACCAAGAACAACCAACCCAAATGAGTAAGTACGCGCCTGTGCCTTAAAAAGTACATAATTATCATTTTATAATTTCAAATTATTTAATTTCAATCGATCGATGTTATTTTATGTCTTTAGAAAATGTTAATAAATGAGAACCATTATGGAGAGGAGGAGGTTAACGCACAGTGTTATAAATGTTGGAAGTTCGTTTTTCGCCTGCGGCCGAACAGTTGGGAAGGTGCTTCTAGGGGTAACAGGAGATCTATTATATCGCTGACCATATCTACTAGAATTCTAAGCCGATACTCGTGCTTTTTTTGTTCGATTACGAATTAGGTTTAGTATTTAAAATTATTTATGAGCGACCATATAAAAACCGGACATGTCATCCCTGTAATTCATGCTTTACTTACCAATATAGTTGTGCCCGATAATGGCTTACGTCAAATCATTTTAACAATGCTTGAAACAAGATTGATATTATACGACCATGACTGACATTTAATGAAACTGATCATCGCTCTCCTTTTGATCTCCTATGGTCCAAAACCTCGTCGGAAATTGGGAAAACACTTCGTAGGAAAACCTCGGTTCAACAAGAAACTCCTTTTTTTACGATAGCTGTACCTATCGTAAAATAATCATAAAACCAAACTCGATGGTGGAATATGTGACGTATGACAATGCAGTTCTCAAGTCGTGAAACACGATTTTGGCACCAGCAATCCCATCTATTAACGTATAAATCAACATTTAATTCGCATTTTGTCCTCTACGAGATCGTGCCGACTAGATCTTCACGGTAGGTGATTTTGAACACCATGAACAAACGTGGTAACAATCATGATACAATCTGCTGATGGAAGAGGAATCGTTCATCTAGGTCTATCGAAGTACCGAAGTGGGATTAACCTCTTACCAGATGGTTTACTTCTACGATAAGAATCGTCCTACGGAAGTGAAAGTTAAAATAACTGCTTCTACAAAATGCCTTCTTCTTTTTTCGAGGTTGGATAAGGTTTTGTTTCGTTTGCTCTTGAGAGAACGGAGGGCACATAATTCTGAAGATAAGTCACGCGTGCTCGTCCTTTTGAAATGGATTCCGATTTCATTTCACAATTATTTTCTTTATCGACCCGCATCATGGAGAGCAGAGCTTCTTACAATAGTCGTAATTTGTTGGAGGCAATTTGTCTTCGGTTGCATCCATTAAAAAAAAGGGAAGAAAGACGTTAGAAACATTTTTTAGAGTCACGGAACCTGTTAGCTAAGAAGATTTACTCCATGTAAGAGCGTGTGCGGGCTTCAAGGTGTCTTTCGATGTCAAACGGCATGTACCTCATACAACTTCTCTAATAGACAAGCGCTCATTGGTTGTCATTGTGTAACCATCCGAACCATTAGGGAGGATTCTGCAGGAAAAAGTCCCAACACGAATCAATTACTTGAAGTTTACTGAAACTGCAGCATTTAAACAAACGGAGGTACCAAATTTTTGAGAATACTTCACACTTACAAATAAATTGTATCGTATTTTACGATTATTCACATTAATGTTCCTGCTCGACTGATTTCAATTGGCACAAGTTTCTCAATCGGTCTTTGGGATAGCACTGTACCAGTCTTCACATCTGCATCGTTCCAAGGTGAATTCTTAAGCTTCATGAAGCCGCTGAAGGTATTGATGTTTACCAGTAACACAAGGGGTTGAATTCATTTTCCTTACTCAAAGCTGCTTAAGTCTAGCTGTGAAGCGCGGTGGCTACTTGTGCTGTTCTGAGTCCCTGACTAAGGAAATGCTCAAGCAGGTGCAAGAAGAATAATGTAGGTTTACCAATGATTAGGGACAAAATCCTATCTAGTGTTGACCTGTCCTGTCGTTACCTCTGATGTCGATATCAATCCCTCCCAACCCAGTAACAGTTCCGATCCTCTCTTACTTAGTCGCACGAAAATCAATTCCTTGTAAGTAACAGAAAATTCTTTACTTGAGTTCCACCCCGGGCCACCCATTATGACTTCAAAGTCCGATTTATGACTCTTGGAGTTGTAAAAATTGTTGGTAAATATTTCATTAGCAATCGAGTCCAAAACATATCTGCTGATTGTAATCATATCCGCTAGACCTGGATAAGTTTTTTTCAGGTGAAATCCTTCAGCATTCGGGGTCACAGTAGAAATTTCCAGAAAATGGTTCGTGTTAAGTTGTTATCACAACGAGGGTCAGCTGTATTCTAAGTTAGAGGACCCCTCATAATCGTTAAAATTACCTCGTCTGTAGAAATGTTAATGTATTTAATGTAGCATTTACAGCCATTATGAGAGATCGAGCACCATTTCCCAAGTCTCACCTACGTGTGGGGATGCTGGTGAAATAAGGCTGTATTGAATTCCTCTAGGTTACTGCTGGAACCCTACTATCTGGAATCCATTCGGCGTTCCACAATTTTTCTTCCAGTCACGTGTTGGCTCCTCTGAAATTTGTTGCGTTGCCACTGCACATTTCATCTGGACGTTCTCCACGATTATATGAAGAGCAGATATAGTACATGTGTGTCAGATTTTCTTCAAGTTAAATATTTTGAAATCGAGCTTCTTCCGCTGATAGTATTGATGACTCTAAAAATTTGTTCTCCCTGGTTAAGTATAGGTATGTAATGGATGGACTATAGAAGTATTTTTCCCGCTCTTCAACGATTTCACAAAATTTGACATCTCACATAAATTTTCAAGCCATCATATCATTAGTAATTTTTGCACAAGTATGTAAGCAAAAGATGTGTATCTAGCCTAATTTTTACAGTTTCCATTCGAGCCCAACTAAATTTTCAAACATTGCTCGGCTTCTATTGTGGATGGTTTTATATCAATTCCACCGCTCGTCAGTGAGTCCCCAACTCACTTGGCGCACGCACAAACATAAAATCCGTTAGGCAATATCTTCTAATATCTTGGATAACCGAAGCTGACACTTTAAACTCCATCTTCATTTTCTATGTCCTCAGCAATATTCGCACTATGGTATCTTAAAAGATGTGTTATAAAAACCTGAATATTATTTCATAGAGATTCATTATTTATAACCCTCCTATCTCAACTTTTTTCTCGACTGTTGAATCGTCAAAATGGAAAGATGGGATTTAAAAATTGATATGTACACCCGTTCTCAACATTTTCACCCTTAAATATGAGATTTTCCGAGAGATTTTGAGCTGGTATGGGACCCATCCCAATCGATTTGGCGTCCACAATTACTTGGAAACGGCAATCCACTTGCCTATATCAGTAAAAACCATAAAAACCACGTTTCAGCTTTTTTTGCCAGTTTTTGGCCATAGCATCTATCCGTGTGATGTGATTGTTGAGAACTAAATTGGAAGAATGGATTTTTTTAATCAATTCTAATTTCTTTCGCGGCCCAAACGGCGGAAGGACATTGCTGATTTGGAATTCACTTATCACGAAACGTGAATTGTAAAATTTGAAGCGGGGTTACACAAAATTGTAGCAAAGGCTTATTACTGAAAATAATCAACCAAAATTCGATTGATATTAGCACTCATGTTACACATACGAGAATGGAACCAACTTGATTGACTTTGGTTGTTATTTGTCTTTCAAGGAATTTACGAAAAACATGAGTTTGGTTTCGAGAGACTTAACCTAGAAAATGGAGGTACTTCATTATTGGATATTGATATTAATGCAGCTACAACAGCAACTATTTTTAATGTCGAGTCTAGTTTAGTTTTTTTACGTACTGGAAGAGTTGAAATCCGGCTCACTTAGTTTCAGCATAGACCAAGGCAGCCCCATCATTTTTGAGGTAAGTAATTACTCTTGCCATTCTTTTTGTGATGGTGAACAGTTTCCAAACGAAAATTATCCCTGGAGTACTGGTCAAACAAGATGATGGGGTCTTTTGTTAAAACCCTTGCAGTCCGAATGCATCTCAAAGATGACATCCGAGGTTGACAAACAATGACCGTCGCGTGTAGATTGCACTTGCAGTTTCATCACGTTCCATTCGGAGTCTCAGAGCCAGGAATAATCTCTCGTATGGAGAGCAAGAGCGCGTAACATCCATGTTTTCCTTTCTTCATCGCCAATCGCGAGGGAACGCGAAGGGTAGTGTGCCCTACCAACAATGCAGCTAATCATATAGAATCAACAGGCAAGTCAACCAAGGCCGCCGTTCCGTCATTGCTGGAAAAACACATCCCTGAGAATAACCAGTGCTGACAATCTTGTTGTCCCGCTACATAATTGCAACCACTTCGGAACGAGTCTCAAGCTCCAGTTTAACATATCTACGTGATATTAGTCGTTCTTGTTTCTAGATGACGTAATTACACTCGTTGAAGCTCTTGCAATCCGTAATTGATATATGGGGTCTCTGAGGTAAACGATAAAATTCCACATCTTATTGATATTTTAGGAAGTTCTTCTCAAACATGGCATGCGGTAGTGCATCAGTTCACCGTAAATGGAACACAAAAATAAAAAAAGCATGATTGAGCCCGATCATATTTATAAAAAAAGATACTGTACAGATCGATTCAATTTTAATGAAAATATTCACACTTCTCAATTCGTCAATCACGGGCGGAATCTGATGAGCCTTAATGGACTATGAATTGGCTAATCCAAATTTAATTTTCTTGCTCCCGATTCTTTTTGTAAGCAGCGGAAACATTGTATTTACTTGCAGGAGATGAAAACCAAAATTGTGACTCACCATAACTAAATTTCCACTCATATTTCATGTCTCGGTCCATTTTTAACCACGTTGAGCGACTTTCTGTCTGACGAATGCCCACTACATCTACCACAGTACTAAATATCTACAGTTTTCATTCAAGATCATGAAAATTTCAGGAAATCTGCGGATTATGCTATAAAATAGGCTCCTGTTGAGTTTAGTTGCTCAGTAATCAGTACTGAATCCCTTTACCGAATCTCTTCAGTTCCTACAAATGGAATTACTTGCATGCGGGAACGTGAAATGCATCAGGCGTTAGGTATATTCCCAAGCGGTATAAGCCGTGCGATTTTGCTCAAATACAGAGGCTAGTGAAGGAAATTCGCATTATACTACAATTAATAAAACTAACTTAGGAACTTGTACATAATACTAATTCTTACTGTAAAACGTAAATTAATAATATTGCTTGTTGAAGTTTCAACAAAGTCTAAGCAAGTCAATAATACCAAAACCTGGTTTATTGAATACAATCAACTCCTCACACCCAGGTCAGAAGGACTATTATGTTCGTATTTATATGTTAGGGAGATCTCTTTGTCATCCATCAGGATCTTTGTTATTTGCTGAGCAGTCAGTTCTTTGTGAGCAGCCATGAGTCTAACATCCAGCCTGAACTATTAAGCCAGGTACCCTTGCTTTTTTTGATACTGTTCCAGCTTTCACTGTAAAACACCACAAAACCGGTTGAATAGTCACTAATACTGTGCGTCTTGTGAGAATCCAATTGGTACCTACACACATTCATTACAATTACAAGTACACTTCAACACACTATCATTCCAACTACCTTCAGCATTATGCCGCCCCAAGGTACGACGTTACTGCTGTTTGGGTAATGGATAAATTTCTCTAACAGATTCTGGTAGTATTAATGTGGTCCAATCATGCATTTTCATACATTTTCCCACACTCATTCAATCTATGATTACTGTTTCGTCTGTTCAAACTATGAATAACCAAATTTCAACGTTTCGGTAAAGGTAGCGCTCAACGGACACCCTTCTGTTTATGAACTTATTGAGTTATCATCGCACGTCCACCAGTGACTTCAACGCTGTACATAAGCTGCAGGCAGGTACCAGTTACCCACCTAACCCGCCTGCCATCTCATCTTCCCACGCGAAGCGATAAGTCGCGAACACGGAGGCCCAGCCAGGAACCGCCTTCCTGTAGCTTCCTCGACCCGCCTCATTCCCGCAGTTACTTTCCCCCTCTGACCTGCGGGTGAACTTTTATCTTAAAACGTTATAAAACGACGTCCGAATGCCCGTTTAAACTTTAGAAAGAGAAAAAAAGAGCCGCCGCTTACCGACTTCCTTAATTAGGTTGTTAGACGATTATTTTCAACCGAAGAAGCGAGAGACGGCGTAATTTTACACAAGTAGTTTCTATCTGAAACTATCTACTACGAAATATCCAGAAATATGAGAGGATAACGTAGACGGTACAAACATTCTTACAAAATTCAATTCACTATTTCTGGGAAAGGAAGATAATGTACCCACAGCTGTGCAAGCGATTTCCCGTGGAATTAGAGATTCATACCTATTTATAAGCATACTAGCTGACCCGTGCCCACTTCGTAGGCACCACATTTCAGCAGCACTGAACGTATTGTGCCAATATTTACCTCAATTACACTTTAATGAGTACTTACTTATATGTATACTTGCATGCCAATTGGGCTCTGTTACTGGTTTCCTAATGAGTGAATTAATTATGACTGAAGTGGGATTAACCCACCATTTCCTAGGAAGCCAAAAATTGATTAGTAGCCCTCTATTTGCTGACTTTCTTAAGGCCAAAATAACCTAAAAATACAGTCATCTTATAAATTTAGCAATTTAGTGGCTTTTGGGGTTTGGCGCTGGAAATATGTATTTATGGTTTGTTGGATATAGGATATGATTGTTTAAAATCGAAAATCGGAAATTGCAACAGGCGAGTGCTGCCCGCTGCAGATGAGAATCGATTCACGTATCCAAATAAATTAGTGAATTGTTCAAGACGGTTCCATGATGTCTCTTGAATGAGTTAAAAATATTTTAGACTAAGTTGTCATTCAGAATATCACTTTGAATTGATTTACTAGGGTTCCAATTATTCATCTTGGTTCAAATGTTGATTTGAGAAATCAAGTACACTTGAATGTCAATATATACAAAGTCTCTCGACTACACACTCCAATGGGTTCATTTATTCAAAAGAATCCACATCATCTTCGTGATTCAGTTAATGCTATGTTTGACGAGGTTACGGCATTCGCAAGAAACACCGCACAAACCCAATAATCGCAAATTGCTGGAGCGTCCGGTAAAATGCAAAAATATGACCTTTGAGAGCATGCACGCAGAATACTTATGCGATTGAAAAATTATTTCGCTTGAAAATTTTTTTCCACGCATCAACGGTTTTTTCGTACACCAATGATCATTTGCAGTATTTGGTTGAGATTGTCTTTCGAATGAGGCGAGAAGAACATGGTAATTCCGACCTTTACCTCCGCATGTATTTCTCTCGTCAGTCAAACACAATGAGATTAGTTTGGTTTCTCCTCTCGACAATGTACACATGACTTCACAAGGTTGTAATTGACCTGTTACTTTCGATTGATGATGACAGGCTCGAACTATCTCCTCGTTGAATACGCATTTCTTTTCAGTTTTTTAAATCTCACCTGAAAGCTAATTGGAATCATGTTAAAAAAAAACTGCAAATTATCACAAAACGGTTGATAAATGCTTCATTAGAAAGAGACATGGAGGGTATCTAGTAGACATTAGATGAGCGAATTTCTGAGCCTACAAATTACTGTTGAATGAAATGTTTGGAACATTATCTAAAGCTATTTCGGCAACCCACAAGATTGCAAGGGTTGAATTCGCCAATAAGCAGTACTCGTGCAAATGATTACAACATATTTATTATTCCAGTACTAGATATCCCCTCTACCTTCATGTTACTTAGAAATAATCTTTGGTACCTACATACTTTGTAATTGTATGCAATATGCCTTAGGTACTGCTCCAGTTGTATTCCAGCACAGCACATCTTTTAGGATTAGGAAAGCAATTTTCGCAAAGAGGCCCTCAGCCGATCAGTGTTGATCCGTACATGGTAATTGTATTCTTAAAGTCCGAAAGGAGCTTCATTTACAAATTTCTCCACGGCAGATCCAACCAGTAACCATTTAAGAACAACTTGGTGGCTTAGAGGAGATAGGACAATTTGAAAAAAGCTAAATGGAGATTACAATTTGTTCTTTTTTTATGCACAGATGTCCACAAAAAAAATGTCCAGATCCGTAAAGTAGACTAGGGTATCTCTCGATGATGAAGATTACATTTTGAGATTATATTTTTTTATTTTTTTCTATGCACAGATGTCCACAAAAAAATGTCCAGATGTATTTTTCGATGATGAATTCGAATTAAAGCTACAAAAATCCTTTGACCACCCAACATTTTGAGCTATGGCCAAAAAACTACCCTTGAATTGGTGTCAGAACTTTCTTTTGAGTCCTGAGATTGGGATGAACTACTACATCTTTTTAAGTTAATTTTTACATTTTTTTTATCTTCAGACAAGGAGAGTACTTGGGAAAACTACCTCCCACCTCAACCCCCTCCTAGGAGCTGAAATTTGAGTTCTTACGCCAAGTCGAGAAAAACATGAAGAAGAATCATGTAAAACCTCATTACAAAATTTACTTAGAATCAGGAGTATTAGTAAAAATAGTACTTCCTGAAGCATTCGAGGCATAGGGCAATAATAAATAGTATCCTTCCTTACTTGTTTTGTGTAGCAATGACAACATCTGAAGCGCTAGGTATATTTTGTTCCTTTTTGTGATTGTGAAGGAAGATGTGAAGGAAGGATTCTCAAACCGCATTACAAGAATCACTAGTTTGTAACTGAGTTCAGGTAACAATAACTTAAAACATGTGGGGGGCAACTCAAAAACGAACTTTCCTCTCTTAAATCTACCCATTCAAGGAAGGTTTTCTGAAAGTTGTGAGACAATCCAGTCGTCCGTCAGTTTTCAGAGCGGTATTTAGAAGAGAGAGGACGATGGCTCGAATGTGCGCCTTGCCGCGTTGAACGTGTTAAAACCGACTCGAAGTTTAGATAGTTTAGTCGGAAATGCGAGAGGAGGATTACGGATGAGGACGATTCAGCCCGTTTTCAACCATTTCTAACCTTCTAAGACAAGTGGCAATGTTTTTTGAACAATCAATGAGTTCTTGAAGTCCAAAATATAAGATTTTTTTTTTTTTCGAAAAATTTCTTTATTAGAAACATAACGAAACAACTGAGCATAGCCCATCAAGTTAATTTACATTAATACAATAAACTACAGTTTGTAGAGGGGTTTGAGTTTGGGTGGTTGCCCAATGGCAACTACTCTATATGATCACTTCAAGCACTTGTCACATTGTCACGCCACAAGGTCGAGAGGTTTTGTTCTATCCAGACGTCGGATGACGTTGCTGTTGTCTAATAATCGTAGAGCTTCTGGGTTCATATGTTGATGAAGCCTCTGCTCGTGTTTAGCGGCAAATATTTTGATCACCTCACTGACTGGTTCTATCTTGAGGTCCCGATGAAGGTCGTCGTTACGTACGTACCAAGGAGCGTTGACAATACTCCTTAGCACCTTGTTTTGAAATGTTTGGATTATTTTGATGTTGGTCTTTTGTGTACAGCCCCGGAGTTGAATTCTATATGTAAAAATTGGTCTTAGAATTTGATTGTAGAGAAGCAATTTGTTATGTAGAGATAGTTTGGAGTATCTCCCAAGCAACCAATACATTTTTCGGAACTTGATGTTTAATTCTTCTTTTTTTTAATGGCATGCTCTTTCCATCTAAGTTTTGCATCAAGAGTCATCCCAAGATACTTTGCTGTATTGGCAAAAGGAATTTCTCTTCCGTTTAGTATAACTGGTATTCTAGTTATATGCTTGTTCGTGAAATAAAATGCAAGATTGACAAATGAGGTGCAGTACCCCATTACCAACTAATTGGCCACATGGCTTCTCCGCCGGAGCTCCCTTGATCTATACTTTTAAGCTAGAGTGAACGATTTATCACGTTGATCGTTCATCACGAAGGGCGATCTATTGTACCTCATCCGTCATGGCGTCGTTTATGGCGAGGAAATTGTACCAACTCTTGCCGTGGGAGCTGCCCGTGCCAAGGAATACGTCTTCGCAGTTTCTGCCATATCGGGGCAACCGCCATGGAGTATTCAACCGAGTTTACAAATCTTTTAAAACGTCTCCGTTGACCGTTTTCAGGAGATGATTATCGATATTGCGGTACGTTCACTCGCTCTGAAGGTTTGCGTAACTGAAGCAGCCCTGTGACCCTACTGACCCGAGATCCCCGGCGTTTATTGTGGAACGGAGCCTGTTGGTAAATGGAGTTCGTGGCTTCATGGCCGTTATTAGCGACCTAACTTCTATACGCAAGTAGTCAACTCAATTGCCATTAACCGATTTTATCACCCACAAACCGGCAGAATATGTCCCACTCTAGCCCGTAAAGAAAATAATGAATCCCCTGGCATAATTGCTAAATCGAACAAGCATGATGCGTGAGCAGTATACATTCCACAATGGAGAAACCCAAACAGTTGTCTAATATTACAAAATAGTGATGAGTCGAAATAATTTAAAGATATTATTGAAGCAAACCAATTATCGTACAATGTTACTGGGAATCTGAGCTGTCCTACACACTGTCAAAAAAATAAAACGCTGCATATTACTCCTGCATATTATTATTTCTGCATTAGAGAGACCTTCTACTTATATCCCTGATCGAGGTTTACTAGATTAGACAATGATACTTTTTCTAAAGTCGGAGCCTTCATATCTTGTAATCATAGTCTATAGGCCTTAAAAGGAGCTTCAATTATATTTTAGTGCCGCAAGATTCTATATTTCCTACTAGGATTTCTTAGTCCCTAAACTAAGATTTGATCAACTTATATCACTTTCTAATTTGAAGGGTACAGGAAAAAAATGGGGTGAATTCACTTTGAATTTTTATTTGGAGCATCGATTTCTTGGCATTAGCATTTTCTTCGATTAGGAGGAAAGACAAATCTTCTTCAGTATTTTGTCATAAGTACAGGCAGAATTTGGTCTTTGACGTTGTGGTGCCGAACACATCTCTTCAGTTTGTTTGTTTATCACTTGTAGCTTGGTAAGCGAAGTTGTTAAAATGTTCCCTCATCCTTTTCCATACAAACAAACTGGTCATGTTTAAAACTTTGTTGGTCTCAACTTTGTTAATTATTAAAAAATTTATGATGAATAACAAAAGGGAGAGAGGAGAGCTGCAAGCAAAATTTAAAACACATTGGGAACTGCATTGGGAACCTTGTGAAATGACTTCCTGCATATTACCCCGAAAAATAGCTTCAGAACAGCTAAAAGAAGGAGAATTCAAACTCCCTAGACTTTTTTATGATTGAATCACTCACTGTTTTTATTAATGCTTGTTACTTATTTCAAGATTTTCTATCCCTAACAAAACAATTTGAGTCAAAGTATATTCCCGACCACTATTAATAATTTCATCAGGTCCCATTCGCCCTTTAGCGGCTAAATGCAAGGATATTTAAAACCTTATCAAATACTGCAGACCTGATTCTTCGGATTTCTTTACTAAATTTGCACACCACTGAACTGATATGGGTGAATAGGAGTATAATATTTAGATTCCTACCCATCAAAACACATGATCTATATAAAATATTCAAATGAAAACAATATAAACATATAACGTGAACTATTGGAATTGTTGACAATTAATATTTATTTATTACTATTATTATTAATCGGCGCTACGGTCCATGTAGGACCAGGGCCCTCTCCGCTACAGATTTCCACTCTTTCCGATCATGAGCTAGTCTCCTCCACCTTCGGACTCCAAGCTCTGCAAGATCCTCCTCCACATCGTCCAACCATCGTTCTGGATTTTTTTAGTAAATTTGCACACCACTGAACTGATATGGGTGAATAGGAGTATAATATTTAGATTCCTACCCATCAATACACATGATCCATATAAAATATTCAACTGAAAACAATATATACATATACCGTGAATTATTGGAATTGTTGACAAGGAATCCTTTAATTGAAAAACCTGTTTATCATTTGTTTTTTTCAGATGACTTACTAGGTCATTTTCCTGTAACAATGGAAATTAGATCGTATTTTGCTTTCTTTTTCATATCAAATCAAAAAGTTGCCTGTTCGTGTTACAACTTCAATTTTTCGGTAAATTTTGATATTATCTCAGTCTTTTTATGTTGAAAATAATCAATATAGATCGTTTTGAAATTCAAATTTCGTTTTTTTCGTTTTCAAGAAGGAGTGATTTATCTGCTTTTTTTCTTTGTACCCTTCATTTATATTAAGACAATTGGTTGAGTGTTACGTTTAGTAGATATATAGATAAATAGATAGTTTATTCACATCATTTTACATGTTACATTCTTCAATTGAATAATAACTGATGACTGAACTGGATAGAGTAACACTGTGGCCCAGCCCGGAGTTGGTTATTACTTCTAACTTTTATAAAGTACCTATCTATAACACTGTATTTTTACACCACGTTAATCATTAAAATTTAAAATCCACTTCCATGGAATGATGTAATTAGTAGACACGCCATCTATATAGCTGCTAATTTTATATTAAAGGTAATGTCCAAAATAGGAGATAATGTCGAGATTCAGTCAAAGATATCTCCCAATCATATTATTGTCAAGAGTTTGGGAAACTCTTCAAGTACTGAGCTCTACTTTCAATATTTGAAGCGTAGGACAAATTCAACGGTTCTGAGCTTGACTTCTCTTCTCAGGTCACGCGCTCTATCGTACTGTAACGATCTGTGTGAACTCTTAGTTCAAGTGCCTATTTCGCATCTATTCACTCCATTTCCTAGTGGCTTGACCGGGGCGACCAACGTTATTGTCGAGTCGCTGTTGCAAATCACGGGAGGATGACTTTTAGAGCGACATTCACTTTCAAATCGAGGGAAAGTGATAACATTGCACGCGCCTCGTTATTGCGACTCCGACGTGGGGTTCCCTTCAAGTTTGTTTGCGCTGCTTGAGGCTGAGACGAGTGACATTTTGATAAGAGGTAACAGGGCTTTGACGCGCCAAGTCTTTGACCAAGCGTGGGTAGTCGGGGCATTTGCATTCATAAATCTACAGGTAAGAAGCGCTCGAGTCATCCATGTTCCCTTGCAGTTTATTGTTGTCCGCTTGATCTTCAAGTCGGATCCATTTTCCTCCTAATGACGTCACCAGTTTCTTCAATTAAAACCGGTAGCAGTTCGCTGGAATAGACGGATCAATGCACAAATAACAACTCTGGCCGGCTCTTCTCATCATACTCTCCTTTCCATCTCCGTAACATTATTCATCCCCAGCTTTGCTTCCGCATGATTTTAACATGGGTGCGTGGTCAGCGCAAGGATGTTATTTCTAGAGATTATGGGTTGTTATGTTGAACAAGATTTATGCTACTTTGAATAAAGAGATTGCTAACTTTTTACCGCTTGTCCGCTCTCATTCTCAGGTGACAACTAAAGAAGAGGCTACAAAGACCACTGCTCCCCAGAGAATCTAATTGTACAAGGAGAAATAATTGCAACTTTTCGTCAAAAACGAAATTTTAGCTTTTTCTCCAAGAATTTAAAAAAGCTGCAAATTGCCACATATAGGTTTATTATTTATGTATTAGTCCTTTAACGTAAATCACTTATGTATATGGACCTGGTCTGGGATACATTGACAAAACTCGGCATCTCACTTCTTCTTACTTTGTAATTGCAGTCAAAGTCTTGGGTGACCGTCAGCCTCTAGCTCAGAACTCCCGTCGAACGGGCTCTGCAGCGCGGCATTCCTGCTAGACCGTGTACTTTACCTGATGTTTTCGTTACCGTTTCATTACCTGAAGTTGAAGTTTTTCAAATTGTTATCAATACGATAACTGTACAGCATCTCGAGTGGTCTCATTCGATCGAAGAAACTAATTTCTATCTTAATTAAACAAGATCAACCTCTTACATCGAAAGTTTTTGAGATTTCAATTATCCGATAGATTAATCTTTGAATATACATAATCCTGTTGATTGATTAAGATGTGTAGATTACTGGCACATGTCGGGTCAGTGATGGATTTGAGCCTAAAATTTTGTTAAGTAATTCCGGAGAAAATTTGGATTTTTTAAAATTAATTTAAATTTAAATCAATCAATCTTGAAACGTGAACCGACAACTTTTGAGATGGAGGTTAAAATATCTTTTCGTGATAGATTCCAAAGGTTCATTATTGAAAATATTAACCTAAAATATAGATATTCTGAAATATTTTTCATGAAAAACTATGTTAAACCGTCCTGTAGCTATTACTGAATTTGTGTGTATGTATTCCAAACCACAACTCCCATTGTAGAATGCACAATTTAGAAACGACGAAGAGATGAGTTCGGTGAAAATCACTGTTGAGCAAAGTAAATTTTCAAAAAATGGACAAAAATCATTATTTTGATTAAATATTTTCCTTTATAAGTCCTAGTAATCTTACATAAAAATTGTGTAAAACCTCTCCTCAAAGTTTTTCTATTTCAGGTTCCAAGGTGCGCTGATCCCAAATCTGCAATGACCGTCCGCAGTACGTGCCATAAAAGGGCTCGAGGTTGTTGTGGAAAATCCGTTCTTTTGCACGAAGACCTCACACAACATTGTTTTTTTGAGGTTGTGACTGAGATATTCAAGTTGGGTGTCATTTTATAGTAATTTGTTACCCAAAATCTACTGGGATAGGTTTTAGATTAGTGGAAAATCGCCCATAGCAAATGATCGATCCCCCGTTCTTGAGGTAGAACATTGATCACTCAATTGAATCAAAAGTTTGTTTTTCTTCTGCATAGATTCACCTTCCGCAGAGATGAATATTTCTCCCTGTTCAATATCTTTGTAATAGATACTTGTTTTGTAGTTTTTCTAGTCATGAATTTTAGTTACTCAGAATAATGTTTCCTGTGGGTCTTTTTTGGGTTTTGTCGTAGAAGCCCTCGTGAAAACCAAGCTTGATGCTACAATTTTCTTTAATCCGGATATTGTGAGCCTGGCTTCTGTTAATCTCAGTAAAATTTTAACGACAAAAGAGTTACGATTACTAAAACCACAACTTACAAACTGGGGACCGATAAGTTACCCTGATACGGCCTCCTGACATCATCAGTAATTATGAGTAAGCACGGCTTTTACGAATCTCTTACGAACCTAGACGAACAACTATCCTTTGTCACGGTGAGCGGGACTTTTGTAGGAATTTCGAAAAATAGAAAGGCTGGCTCGGAGCGACCTCGAACGAGTGCGTGTTGGCCAGCTCATTTAAATTCAGATGAAGCTCCAGCTATTACCTAAATCATGATAACGCATCGTTTGATTAATTGTGCGTGAGCTTGAATAGTCTCCTTTCCACAGTTTTTATGGCTCATCGTGAGGAGGGGACGCGGCGAACTAGCGATTTGGCTTTCTATGGGATCAACTTCTTACAATGTTGAATAATTATCATGAAAATCAAGAGGCATCCTTTCCAAAGAGACTTTTTCTCCCCTTCAACACTTTCCACACATGTACGAAAATACGGTAAATAAGTTAAACACTTAATTTTGCTACAAATCGCACAAGTTCACTAATGTTTTTTTTTTCCTTTTATTTGTAAACCTTTCAATAAAAATCCTTAAAAGCTGCACGACCAAAAAAATTTCAAGTTCCTCTAATTGAAATTATTAAAAGTTTTATGAGCGGAGTCGATTATAATGATGAAGTGAAATTACTGTGAAAGATTATGGAGTTAGGCAGTCGCAATGTGATTTGATAATTTTGATCTAGCATTCTTCCAAATTTCAGCTAACTGTAACCATTAGATAAGATGGATATGATCAATCTATTATTGTGATTTTCAGATTTATCCATTGCACATGAGCAAAAGGTTTCATTAGTACTACACGGTACGTGCCTTTACAGTGATTTTCAAATAGGACAAAATACTTTCACTTGGTCAAAAGTTTTCCAACTTTTCTCAGCTTCTACAAAAACTTGATTTCGGGCTTTCACCATCAATATTGGGAAACGCTATAAATTTCTGGTAGCTCCCAACATTGACTGCACTTCGGTTTTTCACGGTAACATAAACGTTAAAGATCTTCAACATGCTGGTAACACCCCTTACACTAAACGAAAAACTGTCAGCATTCGTACTAATTTCAAAACAATTAGCAGTTAGTACGCAGAGCCTGCATGAAAATTAAGATAGTCTTTTAAAAACGAGCATTTATCTGATATCTATGAAGCCGCTCCGTGTATTTGAGAACCTAATTGTAGTTATGAAGATGGTTAGGTATTGGGAAATTTGAAACTCCTGAGGCCGCATTAATCTATTGTATTCGGGCCGACAACCCCAATTATTTCATACCTCTCGATAGACGCGTGGGGCAACCTATCGGCCTCTTATAATAATAGAGAAGCAAACGCGGCGACGTAACTCTTCAGAGAGCTGCAATTCAGATAGAACGCTCTTTTAATGAACGAGTGTTGAAGAGTCACGTTATTTTTGCTGGATACATAATCGATTTCACAAGATGAGATGAGTCGATAATCATTTCACAGAATAAAGCCGGCAAGAGCTGGGTCTGCTTGCAACAAAGGGCCGGAAATCTGGAGATTTCCCTCGTCAGTGAAAATAATGAGGTCAGGCAGTGAGCTATTACTTGGAAGTAACGGCAGCAATAGATGGGGAACCGTGTCTACATAATTTTACGTTATTTCAATGTTATTTTGTTCAATCATGATCAACAGTTAGGCCACAGGGTTTTGCTCCTTTATAAAAACTCAATAATAATATCACAACCCTTAAGCTACTGAACTTTCCCTTTTTTATCAGGTAATTGCTGGTATATATGTGTTAGGGTACCTTTGATCGGTGTTACCAGAGAATATCTGCCCTCCCGATCGGAGGAGGATTAGAAGTGATTTAGGCGGTGTTATCAGTACAGCGTACTGCCCTCCCGACTAAACCTTGAGGAAGTGTAGTCCGTCGTTACCAAGGAGAGATCTCCTTGCCCATACGGTACACGGTATGAGGAGAGGATCCTTAAGACTTCGGAGATGCAGTCGTTACCGGATAGAGTGATCCGCCCTTACTGCATCCTAAGTGAAAAGGGGAAGAAGGTACCAACTGACCTAGCTAGTAGGAGAAGTTAAGTTACGAGTAAGAAAGCAAAGTGATCTGTTAATACTCCCCCAGAAGGGCTTCCACCAACTGACTGACTTCTGCCGATGGGCTGGTCGTATACATACCGCCCCGGCTTGCTACCCCCTTCCGGGTTTTCCCGAAGGAATCGTCCGTTGGGGGTCAGCGCTAACGGCTGATATCCGGTGACTTGAATGTAAAAAGGTTTTTTCTTGAGGATGAGCCAGAATTTAACAGAAAGGTGAATGGCAATTGATCAATATGGATATCACACAGCTTCAGACATGTTCAAGTTACTTGAAAGTTGATAATTTGCAAATTGGTTTATACTTACCTAACTTACCTAATGTCTTTGCAGACAATGGCACCTTTGAAGACAAAATATATCGCATTGTGTTGTTTGAGAGTTGCAAACCCAAAGAAACAGCTATGTAACAGAAGCACAGCTGTAGGTAGATATTTCAAGATGACGGATTTCTAAGCATTCAAGTGGCGGAGTTCTTCCCAGAATCTAGGTAAAATCCATTCAGCGGACCCGCCGGCTGAGACCAACGATCGGTCTCTCCCGCGGGACCCGCGTTTACGGCCGCCTCCGTCGTCATCATTTGGGCGAAAAAAAAAGAAGAAAACGGCGAAGAGACGACCTCGCAATTTTCTAGAGAGCATCTCCCTCTCGCGGCAAAACTTCTGGTAATAACGGGAGGTGGGACATGGGCCCGACGCTTGTTTCCTGGCCCATTAGAGACCGAGGTATCTTTGAGCGTTGTGCAATATCGTTTAGGAGCGAGGAGGAATGATAACAATTGGTGAGGGCGGAGTGGATATCATCAGTCGAAAAAGAAAGCGAATCGTATGACGGTTCCCCGGGCCGACTCTTTTGTCACTGCCCTACAAGAAATCATTATAGATTCAAGATCGAGCTATTCTCGTTTCTTCACGCAAGTTTTAACGCGATCAAACGGATGTCCCATTTGGAAAGGTGACAAGCGAGTCCTTTTAGGCTGTTCGAAGAGCGCCAAGTTACTAAGTCCTCTCGGCTCGTTCGGGGTTTTTCGAAAAAACTTGTTGTTAGAAATCACTCATCTATTACATTCTTCTATCCAGTAATGTGTATATAATTACACAAGGATTCTACCGTTGAGACGGACCAAACTTGAAGGATCTATTCTTCAACCCATTGGCAACAAAAAGTGAATCGTTGAGTTTTTTACCTTGATAAAAACCTGTATTTTTTCCGTTTTAGAACAGAATTCTAGTTTTAGACCTTAAATGACAAAAATGGTCATAATTCCCTCAACGCTTCAAATAATCACTAAATGGATCATACCGTTTGAAAAAGCGTTAACTTTCCTATTCTTTTAGTTGAAAATAAAATGCTGTAAAGCTATTTTCATTGGTAAGAAAATAATACTAAGTGAGAGGTTCGTTAGAAGTAAATGTGAAGTAATTTTGTTTGAAAATTCGCCAGCTGTTCAGGCTAATTATTTACATGTAATAAATGGTGCTGTCATCCGGTTCACTCAATGGAAAAAACTTGACCAGAATTTCAGCTATCCAACGGTATGATCAATTTTGAATTTAGTTCACTAATCAGGGGAGAGAAAGACGTTTGATTGAAAAAAGAAAAGATTCTTCCTTGAATATCCTGCTTTCTGGCGCACCATCACTGTTTCACTCATTGCCTTTCGTCTAACAGGGTCTGAGGCCGAACATTGGTAGGAATCTTTTGGGATCGTTTGGGATGAGATTCATAAACTTTAATTCATTTTAAGCGAGAAAACTGCCGTCTTCAAATTGACGGACTAACTACAAACTGGCGGCCTCACAAAGATCGCTGTGAAATCGCATTCCAAAGTGTTGTTGCAAATACTTTCTAAAGCAAATGAGCCACAAAAATTTTCAAAAGATTCAAATCAGTAAAGTGTTTAAACAAAAAATAAGCGATTCTACCCCAAACCTCTAAATCAACACATGGTGATTATAACCGTTAAAAATCGAACTAACTTTCGATGTATCTTTCCTTTCGCCAGTTTTGACTTTTGTTCTTCTTATCACCTGATCAACTCAATATCTGTTGGTCTAGTCTGTTAAAGCATGTGACCAACATTTTTCCATAAAAACACACATTTCTCCGTTTAGGAACAACTTTTTCCTGCTTTGGACAACATTTTCGGATTCAGTGTAAAATTGCCTATACTTTCAGTATATTTTAATGATTAAAAGCAAACTTAAAGGTCGAAACGTTCATCACGTGAGCAGAAATAAGTTTCTAAAAATTATTGATCTTCAACTCCATTTCCGGAGTCGGTGGTAGACGCCAAACCTCTGGAAATCTTGCAAAATTATCTTTCCAGTAATATGGTCCACTTCGCGATTCCGTATCTATTTCAAGGAAGAATCCCTCAGACTACAAAATGAAGCTTTGTGTAAGGATTTGCAAAATTATTGTATTCAATTTCTGAAATTTTCCCAACTATCTTAAAACTTGAACTAACGACTTTTGAGATCGGGTTTCAAATCGGGTTTTTCCGTCGATTACAATGGATAGTTGTATTATCCTTTGACAGTTGCAGTGAAATTGATATTATGCTATTATACCGTTCTTCCTCGATGATTAGAAATTAAGCAATTGCTTCTCGGTGGATTTTACAATTTAAAAGGAGCAGACTGATGTATTGATTTCTGAGCATTCAAACTAATATAGGACCATATACAACTCAAATAGACACGAAACAAAAGTTGTTGAAAATGATCCAATACCAAAAATTCGAGTGAAAATTCTGATTTTGGGGATAGAAAAGTTGGCCAACTACCCTAAGGGGGTATACTCGAAAGCAATATGTTATCTAAGGTCTCAAATAGTCTTTATTTTACGAAATAATTTTTTTAACCAAACAAATAAGCCCAAATATATTTGTGAGAAATTGATTGGGTGTACGGATATTTTGTTTTCTCAATAAGAATGGTAACACTGTACAAAAGTTTCACAGGGGAAGTATCGCTTGTACGCATGGTTCGAGGGGTTCGCAACAAAAATGTGGACGGTGAATTGGAATATGAACACAGCGATGAATAGCTGAGTCGCATTTTCCTTTATTTATTGATTTATTTCTTTGTAAAATATGGTTATTTTATGCAGTGTTGGTCAGAATCAATATTTCATCACAACAAATTTCTTGCCATAACTGCATGCCGTTAGGGTGAGAGCCAAAATCTGTAGAGATAAATGTGGCTTAGCTATCTTCATTCCCCAGAGATATTCACAATTTATACACAACCTGCAAGTCATTAACTGATAATGTCTCATTGCACACATTTATTTGGACGGGTGCTCAATTATGGAGCTATTAGAGGGTAAAAGAGATAAATAATAACAAGGGCACTAGCATAACTTCTGTGCTACAATGATGAGTGGTGAACCCCACACCAATTTCATAACCCCAACCCGAGCAGCGCCGGGCAAACCAGGTAGAGTAGAATACGAGTAGGTCAATGTAGGCAACTAGTGTGTAACATCATGTAATAACTAAAACATGTTTTTGCCAAGTTAGATTCCTATTTCAAGGTAAGTATAGAAAAATTCGCAAACTTTGATACAAATTCATTAAATGCATGTAAGTAAGGAATTGAAATGAAAATTATAATTGATCTGATGGAATAGATCAGTATTTATGTAGTTGGATTTTTAAATCTGAATGCACACCAGCTTCAACAGCATTAATTTCGTATGTAAACCGAGCTGAATAGAAGTCGTTTTGGGGATGAGCAGCGAACTACAAATCCTGCAGGACGAGTGTCAACAGAGTCGGGGTACATGACGATCACGCTCAGCCACAATAAATCCGATTGGTCCATTTTGTTGATGTACGAAGTGATGGGGTCTTCCACTTTGATTTTAAGCTCCCTGGCCGCTCTCGGAGACATTGGCACCATATTGTACGGGTCTTCTCTACCACCCAAACTTGAGCTTATCAACAGGCCCACTACGTCTTGGCTGTTCTGTCTCGGGTTAGATCTATCCATTCCCACTGTTTCAATTTTCTCGCATTTGCTCAATTCTCTAGTAATATTCGATGAAAACCTGATGACCCTAATGACCATCTCCACCCTCTCTTCAGAGTCTAGGGTTTCTCCAACCTGCACGAAATTGTACTTGCAATCATCAGAGCCTCTTACTGTAAAGTTGCCTGTCGAGTATAAAAGCGGCTTCATAGGTTTTGAAATTTCTCCTTTCCTAGGGTTCGGAATGATCCCTTTCACGGAATATTGATTATAAGGGTAAGACGTTTTATTTGAGTCGAGTGTTCCCGTTGCAACGATCACAGCAAAGCTATTTGGACGGACAGCATTAAAGCCATCGTAAAACGGAATATAAGTCATAACGCTAATGGTTTCTGTAGCTCTAAGCAGATAATTGTACACTGGATCAATCACTTTTGTTTTCCAAGTATCTCGAGTTGACGGATTCATCGGTATCACGTTCGACGTCTCATTTTCAAACCCTCCTAACTTTTTATCAATCAAAATACCAATCACATCACCATCTGCACTGTGTTTTAAAAAGTGATATTCCACTTCTTTCGACCTACTAGAACCGGTCTCGTTGCTGATCAGTAGACCAGTTGTTAGTGTTTCGATTCTGCCGTCGGTTTCGTTAAAGCGAATCTTACCTGTATACAGGTCGGTAGAGAACGGATCTGATCCGGAAATTATTTCCAAAGCAAGCACTAACATTATGGGTAGGAGTAGAGTTTGAACAACAATTTCGCCGATAACTTCACTGAGCGATGTCGGTGCCATTTCGTGCTCGTATATAGGGTTAATCCAAGGTACACTTATCAGTCGCTCCTCCAAGTCTGAGGGAACTCCGTCTAACCAAAACACTAAAAGAACACTCCCTAACAATGAACTGCGTCTATTGCCCGCAAATATCCGTCACTAAACGATTCCACATCACTCCCATTAATCAATAACATTTACCAAGATCGAGTTCATCTTATTTGTTATCACAGTTCTACAAGTCATAGGCTATCAGTCCTGTCCGAACGATTATTTTGAATGATATATCTTTCTAGTTTTGCTGTTATTGAAACCTTTCAAAGAGTCTGAATACATTTAAAATTATGCATATTACAATTCATACGCTGAGAACGTATAATATTCCGATACAAAAAGATGTATTTATGGAATGTACCTACCTAGCAAATAATAAATGAATGAGTGTGAAAACTGCAGTATTTTTGTTCAAATTGTAGACCCAATTATTGTAATTCGTTGCAATCTGTTTTGTTTTTGCAATCTGAAATGGTTTTGGATCATGAAGAGTTTTTCGGTGATTGGGTCATTAAGTACCTCTTGAAAACCACACTTGAATCGTATTCAACGCCCGCAGCTAACGGGACCATACTCGCCATTGTTGATACCTCTTTGTCGGTGAAACCCGTTCCTATGTGAAACTATTTAAAGCCTTTAATGGACTCCAAATTCCCCAAGCTGCTTTCTGCCGTTGGTTTTTCCCAAGACACCCTTTTTTCTGGCAAACGGTCAGTCATCCGTAGTTGCCCCCCTAGCACTCTGGGGTTTCCCGGGGTAGTTGTAACCCCGTCCCTGATTGGTTTCTAATATCCCCCTCTCTCTGCTCCCCGCGATTTCCCACTCTAAATTTTCTTCACTTCCCCTCCAAACAAAATTTTCCCCTTTTTGGTCAACAGAGTCTGGAGACAGTTCTCTCCTTTGTTCTAGCCGGCTCTTACACCCTTGTTAACTTGACTTACTTCATATCATAATTGTCAAAGTGACTTCATTTTCCTAACAAAGTAGTGACAAAGCAGCATATTTTGTGATATTTTTGGCTACCCGCGAAACCTCAACTTTGGCAGAAGCGCCCTAAGGTTTTATTCAACATCACCTTTATTCATTTGATTGATTCACTATATCGACGAATACGAATTGAATTATGTATTTCCATACTCGTTCATTGAGCATGTACCCGTTGATTTGAAGTACAGCCTCTATCAGTTAACTGCAGAACCGTTTATATCTTCCTTGGGTTCACCTTAACATGTTTAATTTTGATCAATACTTTATCACTCTGAGGGCATATCTAGTTTAGTTGCAACTTTTTACCATTCTGGTCACACTGCTCCTGCACACACAAAGTTTTCACTCGGAAGCCGCTGTGAGGATTTTCTTAATTTCATATGTTTAGGTTTATATTAGGGGAGGGACTTAATTTAGGTTTTGATAATTAAAATATAAGTATGTTTAATTGAGACAAAAAGCAAATTTTTAAAAATTGATAAGAATAAACAGACTGTAATTATGCAGAATGTTGAAGGGAAATTATGTTACAGAAGTGATGTGAAGAAATGAGGACCAGCCACCCCTTAGACCCTTCACGTTGCCTTCTCATGTGAATTATCTTCGAAACTGTTGATTTTAGACTTTCTGAACCATCACCACCTGGAAAAGCGATGTCCTAAACCTTGGAAACTGTCAAAACCCTAGTTTCTACTAAAATGTTGCAGAGCACTTTCTTCAATTTTAAGGTTGCATTGTATATTATTCTTCGGGGTACACTAGATACTCAACTTTTATTAGAGTGTGAGTATCCAGTTTCGGGGCCATTTCGGTTCTCATCAATGCAACAGGGCGCTGACCTTGATCTAAAGGTTTGGTGTGAAGTGAACATTAGGGGCCCATTGTCTTTGCGAAGGTAGATATGTCGGTTAAAATTGTTGTTTCATCTCACTCATCATCCCTCAGTCCAAGGATTTCCGTTTCAAACTGCAAATTATATGGGTGTACAGGATTCTTAAAATTAGGCATTGCCCATGAATATAAACACCCTGAAGCAGTGATTGTCGTTCATACAACATTACGTTGTCCAGGTACCGTGCGACGAGACGAAGACGTGAAATATCACATCAAATGCTACGTGACGTAGAGCTTCATGCGTGGTGAATCACGTCAATCTGGCGTCGTCTTTTCTCACGATAATGAAAGTGCAGTTTTGTGGATGATCTCTCCAAGAGATCATTTTACAGGCGGGATCATTGAGCGCAAAGAAAGTTCGTACGTCAAACCTAAACGGATGATGAGTAGGTAACTTCAAGAGCGAAGGTGCATCTCATATGTCAGCCCCACAATTCTTGGTATTGTTCGTAAATAGCGATGCCATGATGACATAGTGAATGATGTACTCGCATGTGCACTTAGATTCCCGGAGTACGACGATGAAATCAGCAGAAGATATAATGTGTTGGTGGATGAATTATCTAATTCAAATGTATGTCTTTATCTACAATTTCTTCAAATCGCAGTAAGATGTTATTATATTACTTTGCAAAAGCCGGTTGATTTAGTTACGGTTTTAGGCAGATATTTTTAATACTTATATATTTTTAAATTGATACAGAAATCGTTGCAGAATCATATGAACTGTTGGTCTATTCGAATGATAGATTTAAATATTCTACATCGCTGTTGACAGTTGATATTTTCGTCAAGAAATTAAAGGTGCGGAATATTGTTATTATAGCTGTACTGCAGCCTGTAATCAATGCAGGTGTGTCCAGTCGCAAAAAATTAGAACCCCGATTTGGTGAGGTGTCGAACTGACGACCGTGATATCGAGGGTGCGTGAGGCCAGCGGACCATAAGCGGATGACGCGAGATTCAACGACCAGTAAACCAAGACTATAGAGTGTGGAGCAGCACGTACTATTACCACAAGTTGTAGGATATGTCTGAATTACTCATTCCAATCGTTTTCCATACCCTTACCTACTTGATCTTACTTGAACACAAACATTTGTACGTAAAAATGTAATAGTTTGAGGGAAAGTCAGCTGAGTCCAGTTGATTTGTCTATGTAACAAAATAAAATGAAGGAGAATAAAAATGCTGCCTTATATTGGGCAGTTTTCCTCTCAATGTTGTTAATAACAATGAGAACCGTGTGGCGACATTTCAGAGAGAGTAGCAGAACACTTGTCAAAAACAACAAAAATTCAATCAATTTAGAGCATTTTTCATTTAAAAAATCGATTTTGCTCGTACAAGTATCGATTGTAGAGATTTGGGAGCGGTACCAATCGAATGAGCGTTGAGGAATACTTCGGCCCCAATCTCTGAATCTTTTTAGTTATACAGGAGATTTTTGTTCGGAACAAACCCTCAAATGTTCCTAAAAACACACGTTTTCTCTCAATAAAACTCAATTCTTCCAAAAAAGATTTCCCTTAAATAGTCAAAACTAATTAAACCGTTGGAAAGTTGGGGCTCTCGCTCATTATTTATTCTTTTGGGGCTTTTACTAGAATTATGAGGACTAATGAGCCTTTAAAAACATTGTTTTTTCATGATTTCATCTCCATTTCCCTTTTAAAACTTTTGTTTAGGGACTAAGAAAATGATATGTTCAACGCTTTTCCCAAAGGTACCCTCAGATTTGCGAATACTTTGAAAACGAAGGAGTTGGAACCAGTTTTGGACGACAAATAGTGCAAATAACACGACTTTCTTTTGTGTATATGAGTCATTTCAAAATTATGGGTTATTCTGTGTCACAGAGCTACTGAGAGAGAATCTTTGGTAACAGAGATTTCCCGTTTTTCTAGTGTGATGCGTCTTCACGCCTCCTACTTGACAAATAAATTTGTGGAAGATATGTTGATCAGTTGTATGATTGAAATTAATTAATTACCCCAATTATCTCTCCCTAGGCATTTCACAAGCTGCAGGTTACTCGGTTCACGTGATTTTATGGCAAGCATTTATGCACTTTTTCAAGTTGCTCAAATCAAATATCGCACCAGGGGATTCTTCCCTACTCATGTACTGGGAGTCCAGAAAACATTTCATAAATTAAGTAACTTATTCTCACAGATTTGTCAGTCACAAGTTTTTTTCTCTCTCCCTAGAATTTTTTGTTAAATCTCCCTCTACCAGTAGGAAACGGATATTTTGAGTTGTTGAATTAGTGGACAACACTGCATCAAAATGCCGATCACAGAAAGCCACGTGTTGATTTTTGCAGAGTCATCCAGCAGTTAAAAAGGCTCTGAAAGTGAGGTGTGTCCCAACAGTATTTATATTGATCCTCATTCCCTAGACACCATCAAAATACAAAGGTAAAAGTTGATTATTAATTACTCCATTGTAGTTTTAGGTGTGCCTTGGAGATGCTATAGCATTGCACTTACAGTTTTCAAGAATTCATCATCTGGCTAGACCAAAATGTGAAAAAACTTCATAAATGTGTCTCCCTTGAGTTCATTAAAAAAAATGAATGTCTGGGGAGAGAGAACATTCACGTTTTCATACATATTAAGACTGCATTGGAGGTATGACTTAGGTATAGAACTTGAAAATGTATCTCCTTTCCCCTCATCTATCACTCCCTTTATGGTTTAAATGTTGAACCGTGAATGTTGAGCTTAGAGACCAGCCAGCACAACTTCCCAGGAATTTCAGGCAGGCTGAATGTGAAATTCACAGGAGTTTATCGATAACCACTGCAACCAGTCCACAAAACCATCAGCTACAATCAATACCATCATCTAGTGCACTTCAATCGTTGCAGAACGCTGTATACATTCCGGGATTCAACCTCTTATCCATGTTCCAAAGCTCTTATAACAAGAAAATAGTGGATTGCTATTGATATTTATGCTGTATGGAAAAAGTTAACGTTGACGATACGGTCAGGTTAAATGGACTGAGTTGTTTTGAAAACTCTTTGAATCAGTTTGTCATTAAAGATTACGATTTGTGTTTGATTAATCCCGCCGATGGTATTCGAACGCTTCCGCCCCCAAATTTTCTTATCAAAAGCAGGAAAATGATCTTTCCATTCCCCTGTAATATAAATGTAAAGGAAAAGTATCAATGAGCGGATTTTTAAGTATTTGTCTCTGTTACTATTAATCCCAAGGTTTATGATTTTACCAGAGTTTATTCAATTTTTCGACTTCAAAAGTTTTACTTTTTTTGCGTTTGTGAGACGTTCCTAAATTTTCAAGTTTTTTTGTTGGTCCTCACCTAGTCGTTCCTCCTTTGCATCCTAATATGTAGAGGTCTCTCTCAAATTATGTGATAAATGTTTATTAATTCATTACATTTTTCATTTTGTTCGTATTCTTCATTATTCTTGTTTGAATCTCGTTCTTAGTCAACTGATCCTAAGTCTGAAAATCAGTAACTGATTTTCTCCAGCCAGTTAATTCAAAGGCTGGAGAAAATTACATTCTCATCATAGATGTAATTATATGTTATTCCGTGTTGTTGATAAAGTTCAAAATTTGTTTTAACTATGTTTTCCTCTCTTCCCAGAACAATGCTCTTCCTAGAAACTGAAAAATTATATAAATTCAATATTTGACAAACTACGTATGGAACTGTATTACTGGTTAGGGTGGTCGTCAAGGAACCTTCATAGATGAACTAGCATAACAATACCCCAAAAATTCAGACAAATTTAGCACCGGAAAATTGATGCTTGAAATATTTGGACTAAACTATTCCTCAAATTTACTCAATTCTAGTTCATAATTATTTTATTCACCTTCTCCCGAATTGGAAGAGAGAAAAATCTCCTCAGCCCACTATGTTACTGGAGAGTCGCGCGGCGTAGCTGGATGTGTCCCCAGGGCTTTCCTGGATTTCCTTTGCAACTTCGTCATCAAAGGGTTTTACACCGATGCCACCATGACCCTTATGAAATCTTTTACTTTAAAAGTTTCTTACTACCTTACAATTATCAGTATTCCGTAAATGTCAATATTTTGCCGTCGATTATCGATATTCTATTATCTACATTCATTGATCATAGATAATGATTCACTGATGTATCGAGTGAATACCAATGTTATCGATTTATTTTCCACCGTTTTTCCTGGTTTGGATCAGGTATAAAAATAAAACAAAATTATCTCCAAAGAATAAAAACTCTACAAATTATTACATAACGGTGTCTTATTTATTAATTCCCCAGTACGTAAATCGCCGATTTCTATGTATCTAGGTTGAACATAGTCTGTGGTAAATCGTTTAAAATCGGCGCCTAAGGTCTTCAAATATGAAGATATTATCTTGTAATTACATTCTAGATGCCATATATCCGTTCATTTTGTAATTGACGTTTTAAACTCGTACCCCCGCAGACGGTTCATTAACCATGCGGTAATGTTTATTTTGTATTTTAAAATCTTGTAAAACATAATTTTCTTCTAATAAACTCTTTTCTTCTTCTTCTTCCATCCAGATTGCCTCATTTATATTTTAGGACGGCAGATCAATTAGAAACGAAATCAGCCTCAAAGATCCTTCAATTGATCAGTGTGTACACTACAATTTGTGTCTTCACCTCGTAATTGACTCTCAAACTATGAAAAACTCGATTTCAAAATAAACTCATGGAAACGAAATTCAACTGCAGTTATATCAGCTGATTCTTTCCTTCCTATTACCAACTGGTTTTAACCGTGTGCAAGATGTTCACATTCACAACCGCGTTGACGTTAGTTTTTTTCATGTCGTAGTTCTAGCAGTCAGGGGGAGCTAACGGATGAACGTAATTCGGTTCAATTGGACTGGAATGAAATTGTGTATCAACAGTAAGCAATACATTACTGTTATGTTGGAAATTCGTTTAAAATTAATGTAGTTACCTCATGGTCAAATGACCATGAAACAGTTTCAACGTCTGATCTTCATTGATAGTTGCTGTACAATTGAATTACGTATATAATATAAATGCAGAACGAATATAAATTTTATATTCGTTAAATCCGCTTGATGAACAAAAAATGTTAAGGGCTTTCGCGATAACAAGAGAGATAATTGATGAAAATCAACAAGAGCCGTTGGTTGTTTCGTAAGGATATTGTTGAGTGTAGAGTGAATATCCATAAAACATCAATAAATGAAATTTGTATGGAGTTGTCTGTGAAATGAACAGTCACACCACATTTTCATACCGTTGAATTACTTAAGCACCTTCGGAAACGGACGAAGTTTGTTCTAGGAATTCGTATTACATTGCACAATCTTGCGCCGATATTTCTCCTCTTGGAATTGAGTCTCGCTTTGTCTTGATGCCCCTACAACCTTACTACCCTCAAGTGGAATCTAAAGGACTGCAAGCCCTTAACCAGGACTCGCTTGGTTGAACTCGCGGCGGTAAAATCGAACGATCCCCATCAAAAGAACCACCGGGACCGACGGCCTCGGAGGGAAAACAGATGAAATTAAAGTTACGAAACGCCTCACAATAAAAGATGACCGGGCTTCGAGTAAACGACATAATTAGGGCGATCGGAATCTCCCAGGAGTGGCCTTTTTCGTCCAATTACTCTCCGTTTCTTTATGGTGTGGAAGTTATTTTTGAACTAATGATAGGGAATGACTCAGGAGGAGATTTTTCAGGCCTGTGGGGTATAAAACAGGATAAACAGGGGTTCAAAATGCGCACATCCACTATTCATAGTGCAACAAGTAATTTTGGGCTATTTCTGTCCAAAATTCACTTTAAAGGGCTGAAATAAAGATTGAGAATAACATGGCTAACATATTTAAAACGTTAGTGAAGAATTAAATAATTATTCGGTGATTTTTGAAAAAGTATCATTGGGAAGTGGGTTAGAAAAATGTTCGAACAGCAAGGTCTGCAAGGTCTGGCTGGTGCAGGCCGTACTGACATAGCCTAGAAGATCCAGGAGTACTTCTTGTACCATCAGCAGATTCAACATTTTCAATATCTAGTGGTTTCGCATCAGGTGTTTCTGCATGGGATCTCTTTGAGGAAGCTGTAGTTTTCCTTTTGTTGAAGTCGCATTGATTTTGTCATTTCAAACACAGAAGAACCTTGCAAAAAACAACGAACGACGAACGAAAATATTACCTCGCAAAGGATCAAGAAGTAAACAAACTGGTAAGTCTCCGTCTTTTTAATCTTTCTAAGTTATAGATACTATAATCTAGATAGACACGGTAAAAAGATAGATGTGAAAAAGAACCTATCGTATTAAACAAACTACCTTGTAATATCGACTAATGAGATATGTTATAGTTATCGTATTGTATGGAGAGTTCAAAACTTTTGGTTCTCAACTTCCTGTTCGATTGGCAGGTAGATTTTAAGACTAATTTGTGTAGGGAACTAGTTATCTTGGTTCCTCTACTAATTTTACTTTGTCTTTTGAAGGAATATAGTGGCTCTTTGGTAAAGTTCTGGTTAGTGGATCAGTTGGAGATGGAGGAGCATTTAGGAAGTTTTCGTAGTGTAAAGCGATGATCCCAGACGGCGGTACGTCTGCACCATTGAGCTCAGACTGACGGAGAGGATGGAAGTTAAGTGACGGTGTTTCCGTGACATTCCGGAAACATACACCAGTCCGCGTACACCAGTCACTCTAACTTGGAATAGGATGGGTATTGAGCAGAGGAAGTCGATGATTCCAGACCTATATCTGCAGCATCAGACTTCGTATCTCAGAGGAGAAGAGAAGAGGTTGAGCAAGTGACTCGATGTTTCCAGAATGCAACTTCTGCGGACATCAGAGTTCTTATTCGATGATGCTGAAGGTGTATCTACTATAACCTACTCGCAAGATGGAGTTATTCGGGGGTTTTAGCTGTGAAAAGGCAAAGTTTTCAGCTTAAGAGAGAGCTAACTGATCAAGTGAAGTCTCGTCTCGGTGTCCGAGTATTAATACCTGGTCGTATCCCTTCTTCCTCCTTCCCCTTCTCGAGGAAGAAGTACCGGGCCCTTGCGCCTTGGTCCCTGCGCTACTCTCGTTTATTGGAATAATTATGCGTCTTCCGGGTAACCCTTACAATTTGCAACGAAAACTACCCCTACACTCGGTTCACTATTTTCAGTAATAAGCCTTTGCTATCATTTATCAACAATTTTTTTCAAACTCCCTCGAATTTAATCCATTCAAGCTGCGCAGATCCCAAGCCGTCAGCCGTAAGCCGCACAGGAATAAAATAAAAGCAAACAGCAAAAAACCTTCCAATTTAAAGTCGTTCAAATGTTAGTTTTTCGGCATTTTCAAACAACCATGGGCCCCAGGTTTTCGTCATTAATTTTTATTTAGTACCAGTACGAGTGAAGTTCTCAAACCATTCATCAATCATGAACTCATTTTTGTAGAGATCCTGGAGAAATCCGTTTATGCTGATTGGACACAATCTTTCTTTAGCTGTCTTATATATATGCCAAACTGAGAGGCATACATAACTGATCAACCTTGATCAATTTTTGGATGTGAAAATCACTTTTGCAAATAGAGTAACGAAATAACAAGAAATGTTTCTGATTCAAACCTTTTCAGTATCATCCAACCCCACCACCCAACCTCTCTTACTGGTATTAAAGTAATTTATAGTTATTACCAAAGGTACCCTGAGAATTTCAAACGCAGGTTCGGACAGGTTCGGAAGCAGTTTAATTTTGGAATCATGGTAAGCAATGCAAATAGGTTCATCTTTTGTTGACACTGACATTTTCTCGAGATCAAAGAAATTCTGTTTTAAGATGAATTTACCATTTTCAGTCATTCTACAGGATATTCTCCTAAGTTTTGGTCGTTTTATGTCAGATCCAACAATCGAGATGCAATGTGTTTCAATAATTATAGCGCAATGCTTAGCAATTAATAAGTGGGAACCGATTGGAATTAACTCCCTTGTGAGGGAAGACACCAATTGATGATTATTCTCCAGCATGATCGTGGAAGTTGCAGATGCCTTTCATTCTTTTGGCTTCCGAGAAATGGGAAAACTAGGACGAATCGAAGAGTGAGCTATTTGTTCGACCGGATTGATTCCAGACCGGTTCGCGAACTACTTGGATGAGAATGGATCCGCCTTTTTTGCAATCAGAAAATATCCTACATAACAAGACGTAGGTTTCTTGTGGATGATCTTAAGAAATAAAGTCAAAGGTTGATGAAAAAACCTCGAGTAAATTACTAAGATGTTTCATTACTGAGAAGAGCACAATTCTTCAGATGATAGTTCTGAAGGTAGACCAGCAACTACTGTCCTATCCTAATCACTGTGTCAACCAATTAGATCGTGCGAGATAGGTTGTTATGTTTGTTATGTTATGTTATGTTATAGTCTACCAAGTCTTTAAGCACGTCAGCCAATTACCAGCTATGAATGCAATAATGTTTAGTTAGCAATTTACAATTCACAGCGTTATTGTATCATAATCTTAACAAAGCAACACTATCAGCGTCTTTCGGGCAGAAAAAAGGTGTTTAAAAGTTCTTTAAACAGCAACAGTTAAAGAGGATATAGGAAAACTACCTTCAAACAACAAAACTTTGAGAAATTTTGCTTTTTTAGAACTTAAACCCTCAAATTTAGAGTGGATTAATCAAGAGGCCTATACTACTGCCACGTCCTGGAAACATGTTTGGATCTACGTTAGTAATAGTTCGTTGGATTGAGTTGTACAAGACAAGATAGACATGTTGTTCATGATTGTAAGGACCGTTCGTGTTATTTGTGCATTGTTAAACTTTAGAAATGCAGGAATATGATCTATCCCCTTAGATATTATACAAAGCTCGTAATGGACAGTGTAGTGAATTGATAATAAACGATTCCATAATTTGGGAAATGAGTAATGATTCACGACTGCTGAGGTGAAATGCAGACAGGGATGTATGGGGTTCCAAAGTTTCCGGAACTTACTGACCGTGAGGTCATTAGGAGGAGAGAAGCATTCTCTCGGGTCGTCTATACGTAGGAGTAGGAACGGCACAATCTACACGGGGGAGCTTCGCGAATTATTGCTTACGTCACGGGGTCAGTGCGGTGCGGAGAGTACGGCTCGGTCAAGCCATGTCACGAAGCAATACTCTTGATTAGCCGTTAGGTAATGACCGAGGTGAATGTAGCTAGGAGACCGTTCTTCAATATTCTAAAGAGTGTATGCTCATGATATTTCACAATATGGAGGCGAAAGGAAAAGTTATGAGGGAGCATTGGGATTTGGGGTCCTCATTGGACCTGGGGCTACACATAGATACACCAACTCATTCTGAAGTCCGACTAAAACTAGTTCAGTTGGATCCGAAAGCTGAGTAATTGAGTTCTACAAAGTGATACCCGAACAAACCATTCAACATAATCGATATCAGTGGAATTTTGTAGACTGTTGGGGTAAGAAGCATGACAATGTGAGAACTGTCAGTCAGACGTTGAATTCCAGTTCACTTCTACATTTTTTTGGCTCTGAAAGAATGTAAAACTATATTTCCTTTCCCTAATTTTTTCTTTTCAGCAAGAACACGTCTAAAGCTAGTTACATGAATGAGTTAGTCGATTTCAAAGCCGCTACTCTCTGTAGTACTAAAGGCAGCTCCACACATGCTGCAACCGTTGAGCTTCAAGCATCCCGGCACCATGCCCAGGTTCTCGCGAGAGGTGAGAGATTATTTCATACAGCCGTAGTTGAATTGAGAGTGACAGGAGTTGCTACGAGGGAGATTAAGATAGTTACTGTAGCTGCATTTGTAGTGATGAATGCTACCACTAGATGATGTATTTCCCCTCCAATCCTCACTGTGCTTCCAGGCGTAGTGGATGCCATTTCGGTTCTTTTAGATTCTGATGAGACGCATTAGATACCAGTTCCGCCGAATTTTGTAGATCCTGAAAGTTCAAAAAACTTCGTTTCACCAATCCATCTCATCAAATACAACAATTATTCGAACAAATATTGATAAGTAATGATTGCTTTACTGGAACTTCCCAGAACCCGGTTCTACAAGATCACAGATGCATGATCCGTTTTTTAATCTTTTATAAGTGATCATTATAAAAAAAAACCTAATTATTCACTCCATTCATCTTCTCTCTTAAAATTTCATGGTTTACGTTTAAAGGGTGTGGAATCCAAATCTGCAATAAACATTTTTCCGTCCGTCCGCCGTGTTTGAGTTACATTTGATCGACGAACAAACATCAAATATCAGCAAGAGATTGTAACCTTTGCGATGCGATAGGTCGTTCCTTTAATTTTTCGAGCATCCCCTCAAACAACAAATCATCTGCTTGTAATTTTTCCAAAAAATGCAGCAGTGCTATCCGCTGGCGATAATCCATCTTAACTGATTCCCAGACCATACTTGAATACAAATGAGACACTTGATGTTCCAGATGTGCCCACAGACCTGCAATACATGTTAGCTTACCTTTAGAAGGCGTTGATGCCTGTAAGACACCCCCGCGTATGCCCATCCCGCCGTATTTCCTACCTCTTGTTGCAAACTTACAATCCACATCTTTCGAGACTTTTTACGTTTCAATGATCGATGCTTTCATATGACTTGTACGAGCAAGCTATGTGCTACTCCCAGCTTGGCAATCTTTATGATTTAATCAAATTTTGCAACGATCTCTTCGTTGGAGTTTATATGAGTTGAACGTAGTAGTTGCATTGTGAAGTGAGAACAACACCTCTAACATATAGATAGACTCGGACGTAAAAAAGAGAAGGGCAATTGCGAACGCTGCAATAAGCGGGGTTGAGGTAGTGCCGGAAACATTTCGTTAATTCTTTAGCAAATATGCCAAGTTGTGCAGACGACTCAAGTAGAGAGCCGTGTTCGAAAGTGTTGATCAGAATATTATCTAAGCAAATGAAACAATATTGACAGCAAAGTCGGCGGACAGCTTCCGTTTGTCAAGTGATTCGCTCAACGGCTTTCGCTTGCCTTCCGGGACCGCCTACGACTTGTTGTCATGCGCAGGCTTCCAAACCCCCCTGCTCAAGTAATCGAAAGGGGACGAGCGAGGGGGCAAGAAGCTTTTTCAGAAGGTGCAGAGCTATCAGGGTCCCTAGAAAGTTTCCTCTGCCACTTGACTCCCGGCGAACGGCCGGTTGACGTCCGACGACCGCACAATCGACAGACGGTGATGTCATTGCCTTCTTCGCCTCTTGACCGGGTGGTCTGAAGTGCAGGGGATAAGAGAAAACCCTTCACTTTTTCCGTCTTTAGGAATCCCAGAGATTTCCTCCAACACGCTTTATGACCTCTTTTATTATGGTTTATTACTCGAAAAATTGAACTCATCGAGGGCGAATGGCAACATGACCTACCTGAGATAGGGCTGGACAACCCAACCTATCTGAGATACTGCAAAACAACATGACCTAAGTGTTTTTTTGTTGCAATTTTGACAGGACAGGCGAAAAAATGTTTATTTTTCATGTTGTACAACATTGTGAATTACTGTTTATTCCAATTGACACTTAGAGCTGCCACTCTGGAATATAGACCATTCTTGTGGTGATTGAAATCAAAGTTCAGATAAGCTATGTTGATGAAAGCGGCGATGCAGATAGGCTATGTTGCACTAAAATTGTGTGTTATAATTAAATTATTATTGATAATTGATAACATGCCATGTTATGACTAGAATAAACATTTTGGTGTATCCTCATAACATTCCTGGGCGAATTTCCCACTACCCCTCAAGGATCGGGGTTGAGTTGTGCTCCCGTCCAAAAAAGTATTCACAAGTCCAGAGGAGATTAGGAGCCTTTTAGAAAATCTGGAAGGAGAAGATTTTGGAGGCAACAATAGCTCTGAAGACGAGCCCAGTGCAGGAAATGATTCGGCAAATTTTAGACGAACCTTCAACTCCAACATCACCTTCTGGCACTGTTGTTATGCTCGATAAGAAAGTAAGATGTTTGTACTGCAAACGGGATGCAGATAGGAAGACCAAAAGGTTGTGCCAAGCCTGCAGACGTGCCATATGTGATGATCATAACTCCTCGAAATGCCTTGATCGCGAAAGCTAGAGCGCGTACGATTTTCAACATTTTTAAGAACTAATCTTGGAATACAAGTATGTCTTTCCATGTTTGAAGGGAAATGGAATTTTTCGTTACCATTTTATTACATGAAAAGAAATGGAGTTTTTACTTTCAATACAGTAATCCCGTTTTTTTTTTTTGTTACGATAAAAATCGATTCAAAATCGTTTCTTTGTTTAAATTGTCTTTTGAGATACTATGGATTAGGAAAATATACCTAAGTTTTGTGTGATTGAAATTATTTATTTGTTTGAAAATGGAGAAAAAGTGAGTGTGGGGTCCTATTGACCCCAGGATGCCAAATTAAGCTGCCGAAAAAGGGGTGCCATTGTAGGGCAAGATATCAGTGGAGTTCGGGTCAGGATGACGTGGAAATGATCAACTGATCAATCCAAATAGGTATTTTGGTCGAGAACAGATTTACGTGCTCTATGCAAATCTCCTGAAATTCAATAATCGCTCTATCACCTGTAAAACACGCACACTCCAAAGCTTAGTATAAATTTAAATCATGTACGCAAGCCAATTGAATAATTTACATCCATGTGTAGTAGTTGCGACAAACCCGTACGCAAATTCTTGCATACAAGTCTGCAACGCATTAGGACATTTCATGTCTTTCCCCTCCCTCCTTCTTCCCTTCCATCTTCTAGCAATCTTGTCTTCCTCTGTGAAACTACATTTTTTTCAATATAAAGAAAACAAAAATTAAACTTATATTTTTAGCTTCAGTAGCCACTCTGCTGATCAAGACCCTGTACACCTCATTGTTCATGTCCTAAGGCGGCTACCAGCCAAATTTCAGCTTTCCACAGTTGATAGGAAAGAAGTTAGCTTCAGGAGCCACTCAGTTGATCAAAACCCTCTGCACCTTATTGTTCACGTCCTAAGGAGGCTACCAGCCAAATCATAATAATCATATAGCCAAATTTCAGCTATAATCATATAGGTACCTACCTACCTCACTTCTACGAATCATAATAATCATTGAGCATATTTCGTTACGTAACGTAACGTGACATAACGACAATTTGGTTGTTTGCCATAGCAAAGACATGAAATGTCAAAAGACGGAATACGACAGAACACCTCCGTAAATATGGCCTGATAAAGGACCCTTTAAGGCGGAATCCCAGAGAACGCGCTACTTTCATGAGTCATACAAACCACAGCTCTCAAACGAGTGTCAACTGGAAAACTTTTTCCACCTCTTATTCCATCATGCTGCTCCTATTCGTCCAAGCGGTTATTTCCCTACAGAACCATGGTTTTATGGTAGATTTTTTAGTAGAAAGCTACGAAATGTCCGTAACGTGGGTGAATCAGATAAATGGTGGATCATATAAAAACCGGATATAGACGTCCCTGTAATCTATGCATACATTTCTCACCAATATGTTTTAGTAATATCACAAATGTAGAGAGCATACGTGTTTTTTAATACTTGTTTGCCTGTAGTTTGGAACTTAAAGTTTTGCAAGCACAAGTTTATAGGGTTATTTTTACCCAACTTTAATTAAATGTAAAGGAGATTATCCTATAAGATATGGAAATGAGCCGGAATTGACAGGGGCATCGTTGTATAGTATAGATTTTCCAAGGACATTAATCTCCCTGGATCATTGGCCTCAAGTACTGTATTTATAAGTCCAGGCTTCATGAAAACAACTTGTATATTCGGGGGTTGTGTACACTAAAATACATTTATATCCACATGAGTTTCTCTTTAGGAATCCGTTGAGACGTGGAAAGAACTGATGATGGAGTAGTATGAAATAATTCTTACTGTAAGCCATATAATATGTAGTTAAGTTATTCCTTCGTTAATATAAGTGTGGTTTTACTCCTATTGCGACAGAGCCATATTTTTAAATCACCTTTAATTGGTGGAGAAGGAACAGGTAGCACCTGTGGAAACTCGTGCGTTGCTGTGGCCGCCAACTCGTGATTACCAACATGCCCAAGAATGAACTCATTCTACCGATCATCTTCGAAATGCCGCTCAAATAACTGGTCCGAAGAACGAATGCTGCAAATGACTCAAATTTTCCGTACCTCACCGTCCTATTAACCGACATAAAGACACAACACTTAATTATAACCGCTAGGACGACACGCAACCTTCTTCCACATAACAAACCTTGTTCCAGTATCCGTTATTCAGTCACTTTCTAAAAGTTACTAACTACTATTATCATCTGAGTATCTCAACAAACTTGCCTTGAATTTCGATTTTTCTAACCTTACTGAAATAAGGATTTATTTCCCGGAGATGGGTTTTGTTTGCTTACCTTTAAGGTCTGCTAAAAAAATCTTATTGAATTCATCCCCCTCTAAGTTGATAATGTCTAATAGTACACTTGGTTGTGGTAGATTTATCACGATTGGAACAGTCAACCAGCTATATGGATTTATGAGTCAAATTTTAGCTTTTTACCAGAGTGAATCACTTTATTCAATACATTAATTACAAATTAGTAAACCAACATCACTATCAACGGGGATCAATCACAAGAACAGGTACTACTGATTGTGGCTTCCCAGTTGCAGGTTTGCATGTGTTTTTTGTATACCCTTTTATTGGACGAAGAAAATAATTAGCATCGATGTTAATACAACACAAAATCCGAAATTGCTCATCTTAAAACCTGTCAAAATCTTTCTAGGACTCTGTTTTTCTTTTCTAATCTGCTTTTTATTAATGCCATATCATTAAATATTACTTTATTCATTAGGTAATGGTTGCCTTAAGAAGACTTTTGAATGATAAAAAAGTAGATGCTGTTGACAACTGTTTCAAAGTTGGGGGTTTTTATCGATTGACTCGGCATCGTGGACGTCAACAGTTGTCCTTCAAGCTAAGGATTAGGATTCGATATGATTATGCAGCTTAAAGCTGCTCTTTGCCTCGCCCTCTTCAGCGTGAAATCTACTAGTGTGGGCACATTTAACGTGCAGCCACCGAAGTAATCGCCGAGCTCGATGTAGATAGAGTTGTGAAGTTGTGAAGCCGGAAAGATAGCCGCACATGTTTAGCAAGTCTGCAGTGCAGTGAGATGGTCAAGATTCAGTGTTTAGTTGTTGCTTACGATGTGAAAAGATTCTGCATGGTATACAGTGATCCCCACTTAACCTGGTGAGAATAGGATGTCGGACAGACGTAATACTGTGCGATGCGTCAACTAATGTGGCCAGAATAATGTACCCGTCTTAGGATCGGGTAGAGTGCTACTCCAAAATGTTTGTGAGTAGATGATTTCTGCAGATATCCTTTCTGTAGTATATGCGCTGTTTGATCGGCTCTTAGGGGTAGTGGAAGTTGTTCCTACCATTTAGACCTGAAAAGAAAAATGGTGTAGGAAGATGACCAGGAAAGAAAGGAACTCTTTAAATTTTTCCTCTACTTTTATGGGTCCTTCATTCATTCGTGGAAAAGGCCCTTTTGGTAATGAAGTCCTTGTTCTGTGTTGATAATTATGTATTGCATGAAGCATTTCAGTTTATTTTTTATCATCTATACACATCTTCTGTTAACGCTTAACTTTGCTAAGCAGCGCCTAACCCGCAATGCAGAAGACTTTTGATTGCGTTAATATTATGAATTTACCATCACCGTTAAAAGATAACTCGCTCCATATTTTTAGGTAATTATTATTTTTTTACTTACTTATTTTTTTAGGTACTTACTTTATATTAGGTGCAATTCTTTGGCATTTATGTGTCTTTTGGCTGGGGGTCAGGGAATTTTTCGCGACACTTTTTTTTTCTCCGCACAAAATGCAACGATCCGGCACTTTAGATTAATATTAACTAGAAAAGTGAAGGCTAGGTAGAAATCAATGAAGTTCACTTTTCTATAAAAAGAAAAACCGTTGTTTTTCCATTCACATGCACGTTTCTATTGATTGTCAATTACAAAAATGTGTGGTCCGCGTTCAATTACAAGAAAGAGAACTCAGTCTTTCGTATCGGCAATTCCAGGAGAGAAAGTCGTCTATCAGTTGAACCCGTCAATTCCTTTCGTACAGCATTCAGTAATATGGGTATTACGTTCACAGACGATTGTGGTATGATAGGCTCTGGTCTACTTCGAATGGCAAACCATCGTCTCCAATACATTCTCTGCTACCACGATTTACCATTTGCTGCGATGAATATGGTCTTTTGTGGTGATTTACGCCAGTTACTACCCGTGAGTAAGACACCAATACATCAGAGAAATAAAGCAAACTTCGGAAATTGTGAGGCAATCTTCAGAATACTACCCTCTCGTTCATGTTATGCGTCAAGCTGACGTTACATTCTTTAGGATCCCTACCAAGGTTGGCAATGGGGAGAGTCTGACATGAGAAGAAGAAGACGTCATATAGTCCTGATACTGTACAAGAAGGTACATTGATGAATTGAAAGTACATTGAGATCGCTCAATGTACTTTCGAAGATCATAAAAGGTGCAGAATTTGTAACTTTCATGCGTAAAACTCAACTATTCAATCTAGAGTTGAATCCAGCTATCTCTACAACCCAAAACAATGCCGTCACTGATGCTGTATTCGCACGATATATACATCATATGAAAACAAGGCATTTTATCTCATATTTTCTTACAATAAACCATTATTGAGCATTGCTCACGTTACCGCTAATATTTCCAAATTTTGTTCATTGATGTTCAATGCCAAACGTGTTGTTCAAATGAGTGTAAGTATTCTATTTATTTCATCATTTCAATTTTTTAGTTACACCTCTAACAATGGACATACCCATGATTTATTGTTTTTCCCCCCCAAGGAAAATTTCTTCGAAACTTTACCTAGGTAATTTGTCGTGGTTTAAGCATTTTTACTAGTTAGCAAGGAATCAGAACCCAGTAACCCCACAACGGACAAGTTCATTGACATGGGGAAACCCAGTATAGATCTATGGTTGATTGTGTTGAATTATAAGAAAAAACCACGGATGAGAGGAAGAGCGGGTACTCTAATATTATAATCTCACGGGCATTCAGTCATGACATTCACTTCTCTGATCTCCTACCGTATATGCCTGAATTCCTTGAATCATCGTCCATTCTAAGCTACACTTTGGTTTATTCTAATTTTTGCACCCAAGAGTGTCTAGTACTCAGACCGGACATATCGGTAATTTCTTAAATATCAGGAGACATTTACACGTCCTAATCACCGGATCACCTGGTGATACTAAGTAACTAACGAATGAAATTTCCAAACTGGGTTTATTAAAAAAAAAAAAAAAAAAAAAAAAACGCTGCAAATTCTTCCACTATGGTTTATTATTCAATTGGCTTGCGTTCATGATTTAAATTTCTACTAAGCTTTGGGGTGTGCGTGTTTCACAGGTGATAGAGTGATTATTGAATTTCAGGAGGCACACGAACATGATCAACTGAACAATCAAAATAAGTATTTTGGTTGAGAACAGATTTACGTGCTCTATGCATATCTCCTGAAATTCAATAATCGCTCTATCACCTGTGAAACACGCACACTCCAAAGCTTAGTAGAAATTCAAATCTTGAACTCCAAGCCAATCGAATAATAAACCACAGTGGAAGAATTTGCGGCGTTTTTTATGGTTATCAGAATGCCTCAATCCCGTGTATAAGCTACAAAGCCTTTTAGGAGTTCACTCCAGTATCCACATTACTGCATCACTTCATCACTACGTCACTAGGTTACTGATAGCAACACAAAAACAATAATAAACCAAAATAACGCGAATGCTGGCACCATAAATCCTGAGGACCTGGGGAGGGGCTCATTCGATTCCACGTGGAGAGTTCTTCAAAACGAGTACAAATTTAGGCCGCCTTGACTTTTTTTTTGATGTTTTTAGGGATTTTACAAAACTTTGACAACCCTTAAAGGGCACTTTAAATTAAGTGAGAGAGCTGGCTCAAGAATTGGGGCGTCGCCGGACCAACATGGATTTTACCGGAAAATTTCAGCTTTTTTGCTTTAGCCGTTTGGGAGAAATCGTGCGTACGGCGGACGGACGGAAAAATTGTTATTGCAGATTCGGATTCTACACCCTTTGAAACGTAAACCATGAAATTTTCAGGTGGGGTTATTATTATTTTTTTTCAAGAACGATTACAATGGTTTATTATTGAATAATAAACCAAAAACGGGCGAGCCCAATTACTAGATAAAGGAGATTAGAAAATGTCATTATCGGGATTGGTTTGAAGTAATAAGTTGGCAGTAAGTAACTGGAGATTGTTCAGTGTTACATGTAGTTAGTAGGTTAAAAGTCACTCGAACATCAAATCAAACTCCCAAGTCGATTATTTCGTGGATCCGCGGGAGACGGATAAGTGCAATAAGTGTTATTGTGGTTGTGTGTTGAAAGTTAATTCCTATGAGCTCATCTCGTGTAATGAACCACATTTAAAGTAACTGGGTATGACCATAGACTAACGACTCTCGTAGGAAAACCATGTAACTGATATCGCATCGAGGATCCGTCACAGAATCAGTCAGCTGAAGCCTCTTCTTCTGAACAAAAATCTCAGCATTAAAAACAAACTGACCATTTACACAACCCTTATCAAGCCCATTTGGTGTTATGGTGGTGGTCTACGATCGTCTGGCTGGAACACCCAAATAAATAGAATTCAGGTGCTCCAAAATCGTGTTCTCCGCTTAATTACAGGGCCCGACTGGTATATTAGAAATGATGAACTTTACAAAGATCTGGAAGTGCCTTCTACTCCTCGTAGCACAAGGCCTCATCTCATGGAAATAGCCTCATCAGCAGCGTCCCTTAGGATCCTCTCGTCATCTTAGGCGACTCAAATGAAAACATCACTCCGACTTTGCTGAAGGCTTCAACTAGAGTACCACTACATTCAAACCTTCCATACAAAAACATACATTTCTTTTTTTCCATGCTCTGAGCCAAATCAGTAATATTTCAGTACAGCTGGTTTTTTAATCATTATATTCCCTACTGGGTAGTTAATGAACGTAACCTAATATTTAGTCATTTTACACGTTGCTTGTTGTATATCGACTATTGTGATCCTACTAGATAGCGCTACGCACAAAAATGTATCGTTTGTTGATACAAAACCACATCTAGCCGCAAACAATAAATATATTGAAAGATCTATTTTAGACAAGTACGCAACCGCACGGCATAGTTAATCGCATACGAATTTTAACCCTTAAAGGACACTTTAAATTAAGTGAGAGAGCTGGCTCAAGAATTGGGGCGTTGCTGGACCAACATGGATTTTTCCTGAAATTTTCAGCTTTTTTGCTTCAGCCGTTTGGGAGAAATCGTGCGTACGGCGTACGACGGACGGACGGAAACATTTTTATTACAGATTCGGATTCTACACCCTTTGAAACGTAAACCATGAAATTTTCAGGGGGGGTTAGAATTTTTTTTTCCAAGAGCGATTACAATGGTTTATTATTGAATAATAAACCAAAAAGGAAGTGTTGGGCTCACGCCAAGGACGTCTCGAACGTAGGGGAACAATCAATTCTGTTTCCAAGCGGTTTTCTCCTTTCGATCGCTTCGACGAGGCGAGAATTCATTTCGACCTGTGAGTCACACGAAGTAGGAAACCTTCAGGACCTCTCGTGCGTTTAATTTATAGTCGCATTTCCACGTGAAATCCCACCTACCATCTCATGTCACATTACGTCCTCCCACATTCATAAAATTGAGGTGTCGGTCGATACTTACAGAAATTAAATTCTCCTCCGAGAGAGAGACTTATGAAGTTATTGCCCACGTTCTTGATGTATTTATGATCGGGTTGGTGGGCACTTTGCATGAATTATCTATGATTTGATGGATGAAACACCGATCACCAATGATAATTTCAATTCACCTCTCCTATTATGAATTGTCAGGGTTCCATCTTTATCAATCGTATATTAAAATACCAGGAAATTGAGGATTTTTCAAAGTTTTTCACAAGTTCAGTAAGAGCCATCCAAGTCGTGCTCTTGTTTTCCCAAAAGACAATCGTCTTTCTATTGTGACGAACAGTCTATACAACATACCTCCTATACTGAACCCAAAGCTTTCGATTAGTATTCGAACCAAGATTGCTAATTCTCTAGGCCCTTATGCGAGTTTTGATCCAACCTTCATGAATTTCAGCACAGCAGTTTGTTAGATAATTTAAATGTTTATACAGCACTTGAACGCGTTTTGCGAGTTGGACGAGTCTTGAAATTACTCATTACCAGTATTGTGAATTTTGAACTAGAAGCCTTACATCCTAATGGTCTGGTTATAGTTGATTCACTTTCTTAGGGTTATGCTCGTCAACATAACATGAACTGGGAATTAGTACACCGAACTATTTTAGTAGACTTTTTGAAGGTTGTCCAGTTTCCCAAAAAGGGGTGCACAACAAAATCACTCTTTATGTTTTGAAAAATCTCTGTTGCCAAAAGAACGAAGTTAAACTCAATTGAAAGTAGTGTAGTCGTCTAGTACGGCACGCAAAAAAACATGAACCCCCACACCCCTTTCATGTATATATACAGAGAATTAGTTTCTTCACATGCCGTTTCTAGCACTACGGTAAGTTACCAAAAATAAAACTTGGAATTTTCAACTGAGTAGCAAATTTTTTATTGGCTCTCTGCCAAAAGACCTAAATTCCTGTCATCAAGCCGTAGTACATCGATGAGGTTTCTCTCGGAATATGAGGAAGTCCTCGAATTCGCAATGTCATTTCTGGTGTAACCCACCCGCAGTTAACCCTCGCTTGCAACCTGCATTATACAACGGGTTCATCGCTATCGTTCTTTGTGGAGTCGGGTTCCTGCAGGCATCATCTTCATTACTCTCACAGAAAACGACCTTTTTTTTCTCGAAAGGAGCCTAAAAAATTCCCGACGAAAGGGAGCAGTTGGAACGTCCCGAATGAGGAAAACCAGTGAATGAAGGTTTCCCAGGTTTGCAAATCATAGGTGTGTGGAGAAACGACAGTTTTCACGTTCACCAGCTGTCAAACGTCAGGACGAACTGGGAAAAAGAAGCAAAGCTGTAATTGTATTTATACAGGGAGCCTTGTTATTGATGTAAAAATATTAGGTAAACCTCCAAGGAAGATCAACGAACTGCCAGGAACAGATAGAAAGATAATGTTTTCAGTCAATCGGTAAAATTGGTACAAATGCACACACGTGGATACTACAATTTGGAACACGACCTACTCGTATTAGGTTACTTGGAACGTGTTTTTAGGATGCACTTCTGAAGCAACGCTTCGGGGACGCCTATTAAAACTGGTGTGGGACAACAAACATAAGAAAATAACTGCATACAAATCCGTTTCAGACCATAACAAGGCCGAATCCTGTTTGTGAGTGAGTGTGTATGTGCATGTGAGTGGAAAGCCAAAATATTGATATTGGCTTTTGTACTTTAATTGGCTTAAAAACTGAAAGACAACATTTTTATCCCCATCGGAAGGTTTCTACTTTACCTTCGTATTCACTGGAACAGCACAACCGTGTCCAACAAATAATAAAATGCGGGTGAAAGAGTTTGCAGCGTGCAGAAAGTTGTCAATTGAATAAGGAAATAAGTTTGTAAGAGAAGAATGTGCCCATATCTTGTAAAGGTGAACAAATTTGTTTTCAAGAGTGGCACTTGTGCTGATGAAGCATTGAAACATTCAATAAAACAATAGTTTCTTCTATTTGTTACGGTATTAATCAGATGAAGGATAGACACAGACCCGAGTTGCTTCTTGTGTCATAAACTGATTCATGTGATAACCAAATTTTAATAGGCATTTCCAAATTCATTAGGCTGGAAAAGCCAATATTTTGAGGTCGGCAAACTCTTTTCCTCAATTAGCTCAGTACGGAGGACCCAAAACTGCCCAAAACTGAAGAAGATAGTGCCCAACAGAAAATGGCATAGCGGGCCATACTGTGGAAAATTGAGAGATACGCTGCTAGCACCGCTGTTGATTACATTTTATCGGTCCTACTTCAACCATTGCTCAAGCGAGAATTTCGGACCATTTCATGTCATTCTTTTTTTGTTCAATTAGGACATGGGATCGGTATTTAGAAATACGAGTATTCAGCCATTCAATGCTCATTACGAAGGCGGTAAACAAAACGGCGTAACACTGGTAAATCGTTGTTTATTTTCTAATTTCATCTAATTTTACTGGTTTTAAAACTTTTTTCTATTCTAGTATAGCAAAAAATCTCGAAAATATTGCATTTTCTGTTGGGAGGGAGAAGGAAGGGGGTGATAGGCAATTGATTCAAGCGCCAGGTGCTCGTACTTCTTATACAGCTTATTTCCTTGATTATTTTTCGTTCTTCACAACGTTGGTCTTGTTTTGAATCATGGTTCAAATCTTTCTAATTCAGTTATGGGAAGGAGTGAGTAAAGGGAGAAATAGTTATTAATCGTAGTCTCTACTACTTCCATGTCCTTTTCCGTGCTTTCATTGTTCGATTATGATATTGATCACGTTTAAAAAAATACTAATTACCTATCTGTTTATAATTATGTTTATAAGAGATATTGCATGAAAACCTGGATTATGGGATGTTCCTATAATCCAACCATTACTAACCTAAATGGTTTTTTTTAACCCAACAACGTCTTTTGAGAAAAGACCCGGTATTCAAAGACTTCAAACATGCAATATTTGGCTGGAATGGCGAATAGTGGCAGCTTTAGCCTGCCTAGATACGATCTCAAAGCCATCAAGAATTGTTCAAAATTAACCAAATCGATACGAATGATAATGTCGTTTTAATCCAGACCAAAATATTCCGTTTTTAGGTCGTTCAGAAAGGTTTCTTAAACAACAGAGAACATGATTAAGTATATCAAGTTTCTTACAATACCCTGATAGGAAAAATAAATCCGTTCCTGATGCAAATAGCCAATTTTATTCATATTCTCCCAAAATAATCACATTTACCGGGCATAGGTCTTTGTTCAACTAAAGTTGTTCTCCGATCCATTATACACGGGTTCCAAATGTTGTGAAAAATATTACGAAATTAATACTGCTTCTTCCGGGGTTTTTTGCGCAGTCGGGACTACTGTACGGACTAAGGCGGATAGTGGACGACGGACAAACTGATATGTTTAAAATGACTGTGACTTTTGAGTCATCGCGTTTCGGCATACATCGAAGCTGTGTAAACTGTATTAGGCAAGCAAATTCAATCTCTGCGTAGGCAGTTAAACAGGGTTCATCGTGGGACAAATGTTTACGAGGTACCTAATTCGGGGAAAACAGGAGTAGGCGGATGTTGAAACTGTGTTGAGCAAACGGAGGCCTCTCGGAAATATATTTGCGCCGCTACCTACCTTACTAACCGCTCCGAGGGAAAGTCACTCGTCGTCTTATCGGATCCTCCGTAAAAAGGAACAGGACATCGAACCATCGCACTCGAAATAACCTCCAAAAGAAGATTACGTTACGAAGAAGAAAAAAATGTCCAAGTTCACACGCTCTGACGCCACTTGGCGGTTACGTGGAGATGGGGGGGTTGCGTGCTTCGTACTGAGTAACCCTGCTCTAACCCGTTGAATAGGCTCGTTTTGAAAAGAGGCTTGTTTGGGTTTTCGACTTGACTCTAGAATTAGTGACCTCGGGGAAGTCCTACTTTCAGGCCTCTTGTACTGAAATTCTAGGCCTGCAATAAATACTAAAGGGCCGGTGCTGAAATATCTCAATAACGCGTTAAAGGAATTTTCCTATGTCCGGTTTCTATATGACCACATTACATACACAATTATGAATACTGATGAAAACACTGTGTCCCAGGAGTTGTTTTCCCCACCCCTCATCCTAAAATCGTCAAAATTGGAGTAAACAAGAAAATGTTTTTTTCAATCTTCATTTCTTTGTTGCAAAGATCTCAAATATCATCTTTGCGAACCCCGCGCAACTGCGCAAACATGCGCAAGTGACTCAAACCTTCTTATCTTAAATTGGAACCCCAATTTTTTTGTTGCAGATTCGGAATCTACCCAAAATTTCATGAAAATTTTATGATGGACTACCAGGCTTCAAGATTAACAGTAAAAACCTGTTTCTCAGTGATGAAATAGGTAGGGGATCATCTACAGCTTAAATGAAATACGAAACAGAAAACGTGAAAACTAGAAAAGATATAACAAGAGTTGTTGAAACAACTCTACCAAACAAAAGAAAATCGTTTAATCTAAACATGTGTTAAAATTAATATCGGATACAATAGAAAGTTCGTGGTATGTCTTGCTTACAGAAGCCATTGTAGCAGATGTTCAAGTTCAAGTACTAAAGATCGGTAGTAGGGGTCAGTAGGTGGATGAAGTTTATCGTAATAGAAATGGGATGCCATGTAGATGAACAAATGTATAATGCCTGTACAAGATGGAATCATATTCGAATGCTTATTGCATAGTCTTGAGGTAAACTGGTAGAACAAGAATACATAGTTGGTACAGGCTTCGCATCTCTAAGCAAACGACTCTCATGAGTGGGAAGGCGTGAGAAACCATGCGAGTCCCATCCTCTATCCCTCACTTGACACCTCTTTAGGGAAGAATAGCTAACGAGGTAACATCAATCAAAAAACCCCTTCACGTTAGAAGGAAGGCAAAAAAAAAAACAACACAGAGAGCGGCACATGGGTAATCTGTGGCTACCGTTAAAGGGATTCCCTTCTATGGAAATGATTGCGAACAGAAAATCGCTCCGATCGCAGGAACATCTGACCCCTTGAGGTTGCGTAAGAATAGGGGTGGTAAGTGGTTGTCACGGGGTCTACAGACAGGAGTTCAATTCGGGGATGAACGGGAAAAGCTACGTTGGAGAAATCTTCATAACACACACATTGGGGCAGTGGGTAATGGTTTTGTTACGTAGCCAAGGGCCGAAATGAGAATTGTACAATTGTGATGACCTCTGCTCGAAAGATTTGTTTGGGGATTTTCACTTTAGATCCTAATCCACACTACACACTGAATAGATACTTTTTCAAAGTATACTTGGACCTTACACGTCTGACCCGATAATGTTTCAAAACCACACTGTTCCAAACAGGACATACAAAACTGTTTCTGAACGGAACAAGAATTTTGATTGTAACGTTATTTGAACACATACCGAATGTTTTGTTATGTAAACAAACCAACAGCTGTTAATTTAATTCGAGGTATTGCTAAACGTGTAGTTCAATGCAAACCGCTCATCAAAAGTTTGTAGAAGAAAGATACCTAATTTTCCGAGATTGAACTTCTCAAAATACTCAATGTTTCCCCACTTTCTACTTTATCAGAAAGCATCATGCACCACTTCAGTTTTCAATAACTGGTGAATGGAATCAAGAATGGAATCAAAAATAACAATGGAATCACTAAGTTTGCACCAAAAATCGAATAAGTTCAAAGGATTTAATATTTTAATTTAGGAATAGGAATATTATTTAATAGATTGCAGGGAAGTAACGCCAGCAGTTCATCAATAAATATATTCAAAAGAAGTTTGAAAAAAAATTTATTGAAACCCTCCGTACTTATTCCCAGAGTAAACCAACCCTACAACTTGCTCACCTTTGTTCAATCCATTCTAGCTGTGGTAGAATGATTTCATTATTTTTCAAGCACGATTTATCTCAGATTTTTCTAAACAATATTTGATTGTAATGCTGTATGTCTTGTTGGGAGTTGCATGAATGTATCAGTGTACTATTTCCCACCAACCATTATCAACTACTGCAGACATGATCATTGCTTTTTGAATGATTACCCCCGGCCTATTTGAACGTCGAACAAAACGATACTTCACACTTATCCATTGTAAATTATTGAGCTACAAATTTTCATTCAAGTCGAAAAAACTTTAAAAACATCTTTTCATCCTTACTGATGAATTACTGTCGAACATTCCAGAAGAAGAAAGGAGGAAACCGTACCACGTGCTTCTCTTCTATGATGATACTCCTGAACTCGCAGTTGCCGTTTAGCATTGATGGAATATCAGATTTTTTCCCTTCTGATACAGCGTACTGTGAAATTGATGGATGAAATGGGTTTTTCCGTGTGGCATACAAGGGTATTTTTGTGATTGGAAAACAATGTTTTCATGTAAGAAGAAAGACGTGATTGGCAGATTCTCAAGAAAGGTCAAGTTCAAGCAAGGTGTAACTTTCAGCTTAATTGTCAGATTTTTTTTCCTTTGAGGATAGGTCACTCTGAAATTTATGAATCAAATGAATCTTTTTGATGTGGCATCTATGAGTGTTTTTAAAATTGGCAAAAATCATGAACCTATATCTGGCTATTTTTGGGAGAGTAAGGTTGGCTACTAACTTTCAAAAGGGATATTGACGTTGTCATAACAGTTGGTTTATTTTATTCAATAATTTCCTAGATTGTTTAAATTATTTAAAATGGAAAATACATCCATTAATCGGCGTTTCGAAAGTATGGAAGAATGTTTTCATATGGGGTCAAAATTGACCCCAGTGTTTTGCCTGTGCTATCAAATTATATGTGTTGCGTCCTAGGGTTAAATTAATTTGATATTTCTAGTTGGGGAAAAGGATGCAGAATTCAGTAATCTCAGGAAAGTTGTCTAATGTAGTGTATACTCTATTATGTTTCACAGAACGTTTCCTTCTAGTTATCACCAATTTTTTCCTAATCGAATCAATCATTTCGCTGCATTTATACTTGTTACCTCACAGTATTAGGTTAAAGCAATATTTACCTAAACCATTCCTACGGTATACAGGAAGTGATCAACCAAAAAACATTTGAATTGATGATTGAGGAAGTCCCTTGACGGTTTTGCCAATAAATTCTATTACCTGAGCAGTAACGACACATATCTCCACCGTGTCTGTCACCAGCACAGAGAAAGTGGAGATTGACTTTTAACCCTCGCAAGGCCAAGAGGTCAGCTCGACGTCAGCAATTCGACTCCCGTTGTTGATGTGGGACACGGCACTCCGCCGTTGTTTGATTGGTAGTAAGTGAACATCGTTTGACTGGGTGATGGAGCGAAAATGCCGTCGTCCCAATGTAGACACAACTCCACAGGTACCTTAATCACGTGCTTTGTATCAGGAAATGATTGGTAGAGTGTATTTTATAACACTTGGTATTACAGGTGTTGAATAGGACATCAATGATATATAATTTAGCAGCATTGCCTTATTGTTTTGCTCTCCGTTCTGGTAAACTATTAATTTACGTGGAACAGTAAGTTGAGTGTCCCCCTCGAATGTCACGATTGCCCCAAATCTCCTAAGTTTGAGGTTGTGTATCTTCACTTAAATAAATTACGATATGAAGGGGTTATGAATGAACAACTTGAACAAACATCAACTCAGTTCTAAACAAATCATAACATGGAAATGGGCACTATGTTGCAAAACCTTGTTTGTAAATTCTGCTAATTATTTCTGGAAGGTTCATATTTTATAACCCCCCTCGTATGACCCCTCCCCCTCCATTCGCTTGATTGATAAGTCATCAAAATTTAAAAAAAAAATTGGGTATAACAATTCGATTTTACATCAATTTTTTCTACATTTTTACCCTTAAAATGGAATGGTCTAGGACCCACCTCAACGGATGCGGAGTCCAAAATTACTGGCAAAGTACATCCCACTTGCCTAATAAAAGGAAAACCTCGAAAAAAAAACATGTTGTTGGGTAGGTTTTTGACAAGTTTTTTGCCCATAGCATATATGGGTGTGAAGCAATGGGCCTGACTGATCGCCAAGTGGAGATCTTGTGCGAAAGAACGAATTTATTAAACTCTAATGCCTTTTCTGGTTTGTACGGCGTTAGGCGGACGGACATTGTAGTTTTTAATCTAACCCTAGGGCATCGTGGTACATTGCGCCAATAAAAAATATATAAATAAGGGCCCAAGAGGCTTGAACGTTAACTGGTACAGCAAATTTACAATGAAGCTTCCTCCTGCCAGGAAATTCCCAACGATCGAATATAGGTTGTAAGGAAGATGTACATTAAGTTTTTGCAACAAGCCCTCATATCACGCCCTGTCAAAAGCCTGTTCAAAGTCAAAGTAGGCCACCCTACATACCTCTCCTCTGTGGAAAACTTCCTTCATATAAATATTATTTTTGAAAAATATAAACCAAAAAGCGAAACCATAGATTTGCCTTAATTTAAACGACGAATATGGATACGGGATATTGATGAAGTCTATTGTAAGAGAAACGCTGCAAATTCTTTCACTGGGGTTTATTATTCAATGATTCATGATTTGAATTTCTTACTAAGCTATTATGTTAAAAGTTTTCAATATTCAAATTTTTGAAATTTCGGCCTTCCGATTTCCCCTTTTAGGACGAATTGAGATCGATGGCGAGAATTCGGTCCCAACCAAAGCCCAAAAGAAACTTCCTACCCAAATATCTTAGCTTTCGTTCAGTAGTTTCGGGGAAAATCTCCGGACGGCGTTTGACGAATGTGAACAACGCCTAAAATGTTATTAAACTATAGACCTAATTAGTTTTGAAAGTGTGGTGTCAGCATCCGGTGATTCACTCCAAGTATGGAAAATCCATCTTCCTTTGAGACCATCAACATAATAATGTGGGTATATATAGAAATGATAATTCGGCATTGAAAAGAGAAGCTGCGCGCTCTTGAATGGCAGGATCAATGTGCGTCCATTATTTAATGCATGTAAAACACTACCGCTCACCTCTCACCTTAAAAGTAGAGAGAGGCACGGAGACCTTGCGCCAACTAAGAACCTGCCTAAGTGGCACAATCAATAACTTTTAATCTCCCCATCCGTCTGGAGACGGTATTCCCCGCGCTTTCTCGACGATGAGATTTTCAGGACACCGACTCCGCTTCGAACGTCTGAATTCTTTCGGCGATGACGATTAGCATCTTGCACAACAGGTGCTCCTACACTCACCTCTTCATCTATCGTTGCTTGCAGTAGGTGACGGGTGATAGTTTGATCAACATGTTGCCGGTAGTTTAACACTCTGTCTTCTTAAATGATTGATCTGACAACTCTCTCAGGAGTGATTCTTATACAGGCACAACTTGGAAAATATTTGGAATCTAAAAAGATGAATTAATGGGGGAATACATGCGAAGTTAGGTATCTCCGTGGGTTCGGTGTAGTTAGGTAGGAATGAGTGTTTTTTTTTTTTTGGCATGGTTTCTATTATATCATACAGCCTCATTAAATAAATAGGTCATTTTATATTTCATGTGCGTAGTTTTGTATAAATGTTTGTTTTTAATCCCAATGACTACATTTATCGTACTAATTTTCTAACATTCATACATCAGCTTTTATATACAATTGCAATGAATACATTCTTCTATAATTCCTGAACTATTGTACTATTATCATTTATAAATATATACATTGCTTCCCGTATATATAAATCGCTAGAAGTTAGCAATGTTTCGTGATTAAAAGAGTTTTCTACTTTTTCGTGAATTAGCTGGAACATTATTTCTTTCGTATTTGCATAGATCGGAAAGCTCATTATGATGTGATCTAAGGGCCCTATTGGGAAACCACAATCATTACACATTGGATCGCCTCTATGGTTGATTCGTTTTGAATAAGCTTGGGAGATTGCATGATTCGTTCTCATTCTGTATATAATCCTCAGAAATTTCTTTGGTTTAATAATCCTTTTAAAACATGGGATGGCATTAATTTTAGGGTTTAGATTTTTATAAAACTTCCCCTTTTGACTTTTACTTTGTTGTCAGTTGCCCTCGTGTTCGCGCATCGAAATTTAGTACATTTGCTCCTATGAAACACGGAAACTTATGACAGTTCCTTCACTTTTTGCCATCTTAGCTGTCATGTCAAACTTTTCATTATGGGATACCTGCATGAGATTTGACATATAAAAAGAAAATGTTACTTAACGAATGATTGACTCTACTTATACACATTTTGTAAAGAAAACATATCTGTATAGTTCACACAATTTGAATTCAAAGTTCCCTATAAACATCCGTTTTGAAACATTATGAGACGTGTTTTTTTTCACTCATTTCATTTTTCCATTTTCATTTCATTTATTTCAGCATCATACATAGTTAATTAGTACATTGCTTTCGTCAAATATAACCATAATAACATTGAAGAACACACAGTATACTTACATCACATTTAATTGATAAATAGGGACTGGATCCTGAATAGGGACGTTATTGGTAGAACGAGATTCAAGTAGCGACGGTTAGGATTTCATTTGGGTAAAATTATGCTTTTTGCGTGGAATCGTTCCATCAAAGAAGGACAGGATGATGAAGCGTTCTCCGCCTTTTGTTGCCAGGTAACGCTCAACAGTTAATATCGTTGTTTATGCTTCCCTCAAAAACTTCTGCTAGAACTTGGGTAGGTACAACTTATTTTTGGTAAGTTTCTGCATTTATTATTGGGTTACTAGGCAGGGTTTCTCATTCCAAGTAAAGTCATACGCTAAGATGTATGCCCCAACTATGGGGCTGCACGAGCAACAGTAATGTCAACACTATCCAGACACTCCAAAATAAAATCTTAGCGAGTATTGTCAACGCACCCTGGTATAACAGGACAACTGATCTCCACCGCGACATCAAAGTGGAAATGGTGAGAGACGCGATAAGAAGAATTGCAGCGGATCACGAAATTCGCCTGCACAGACACCAAAATCTCGAAATCCTGTGTACCCTGGACAACAGAGAAGAGGTACGGCGACTCAAAAGGACCAAGCCGCTGGACCTAGTTGTGACCAGACGCTGATTAGTGTTTGTGACTTGTGGTCTTAGATAATGAACTACTGAACCACAAAAAGTGATATTACTTCATTATAAATTAAGTTGTTAGATGGTTTGTATATTAAATCAGTTGTAACAATAAATAAATTTTAAAAAAAAAACGCTTAGAGGTAGTGACAACATTCTTAAAATACCGTTTTTACAGCTGGCTTTTGACTACATCTTACGATCCCATAATGGTACCAATTATATCGTAGTCACAGCATCACAGGAGTTGACCTAATGAACTATTATGAATTGCGAAAGGAGAAAAAATTCGAAACAACAATCCTAATAAAAGACGTTACTCTCACGCCGTAAATTTATTAGTTAGGGTTTCCGTAATTTTTGTCCTTTTTTGTTTTCTCAAGGAGCACAAAGTGTTCACGCCTTTCCCACTTTTTTTCTCAAGACATTTAAAACTGTCGGCGTCTTGGATCACATCGCACAAGTTTACTTGGAAGATCTTACAGAGCTCTGCAATTTGCGTTGCGCATTTTTCCAACTGCAGCTCGTTTTACGCCCGTGAGAAAAACTTTCATCCGCCAGTAAAACCCGGTGGGTAATGTTCTTTTGATGGTAGAGACTTCGTTGGTTCCCGTATCAGTTCTCATATTGAGACAATAGGTTTTGTACGTGTTCGTTACACATCACTGGCCCAGTATTTGAAGGTTTGTTGCTCAAGTGGTGGCCGATCCTGTTTCCAGAAGATGTTCCTATTGATGGTCGTTTTCTTTTTCTCAAAGAGTCTGAGTTGCCAAGTGCATTGCTGTTTGACCCCATACTTCCAAGTGCATTTCATCAGAAAATAAATTAAAGGACCTTCATTAGGATAGTTTTGGGCAGATCCCAATTCCACATGAGGAGCTTACTTTCAAACAGGCACATATCCATTCCGACAAAATGTTCAGGAAGTGAAAAAAACGATTTACAGATTAGTGGAGATGTTTTTCTGCAGTTTCTCATCGGAGTAATGTGTAAGAAGGCACAGATAAAGATGCCTCAGAATATGAATCAATTTTCTCCAAAACACGAGGCTGTATATCCATTTTCACTTTGGAAATGTGCCCTTTTGATCAAAACTCATGGATTTGTGCCTTTTTGAAAAAGAAAGAATTCATTCTCCATTCTGTAGGTTTTATTGAAAACTTTACCTGGCTCCATATTTCCATTTGTCATGCCTGCCATCTATCGAGTCTCGTGTAAATTTTCAACGTCAAGACGAAGGCGCAATGCTTCTTTTTGGATATGTGTCTTGTTGAAAACCCACGACTTATCGAATGACGAAATGCGGAGGATATGTGCCATTTCGATTGCAAGGCACTGAAAAAAATGTAGGGGACGGATTTGTTACCTTTTGATGCAAACACATAACTTCAGCCCTTGATTTGACGTGGATGTGTTCTGTTTTGTTCGGAAATGATAGGGGGATCTGATTCAACTCATATGCAGAGATCGAAAATTGAGAAAAAAAACGTTTTCTCCCAGATTTGGATATGTGCCTTTTTGAATGTAAGCTCCTCACATATTTTGGAAGTTATCAATAAAACATAAAATTTGCTGATCGTTCATAAAATGCATTGTTGTCGGCAATTCTCCTCCAGTATCGTGTCTTTTTGTTTCAGATCGTGTTCATAAACGTTTGCCCGTGCCGTCCTTTTCATTCCAGGAAGGGGATCACTTGTGGACAATAACTCTACCAAAATGAGGAAATATCAAGATGATGTGACACTCCAAGCAGCAGGTGCTTGTTGTTGTTGCTAATAAGAGGCACTAGCCTCTCTGGTTGAATCTACAGATTTTTCCAGGTAGTTGGTTAGGCTTAGTAAGTACCGTTTATGAACACAGAATGCACTCACGTAAACCCTTGTTAGCCCCCGTACCTTTCATCTCTGTTTACTAGCTACCCTCCTCTGAGCTAGAACCCCATATTTGTAGGTTGCATACGCAATTTTTCATCTTCGGTACTTAACCCTCGAATGGAAACGTGCTGCAATATATGCTTAATGGAAACGTTCGACGTAAATTTAACTCCCCCCAAAAAATCTCGATTTTCCCTCTCTTTACTCAATTTTTACGTTCTCGTAAATGATGTCTTAATGAGGAAGCTATATCAGTGTGCAGAACTACAAAAAACCTCCCACAATATTCAATAAATCCTAACATTTATGTCAATAAATGTTCAATTAGTTCCAGAAATGTTTCCATTCCAGGGTTAAATGCGTAAAATTAATCATTTAAATGATCTGGCTGTGGAACCATAGAGGTCTACTGTCCCGCTTTTTTTTACCATCCAAAACTATTTACTGTCGGGAATGACAGGTTCAGTCGTTTTCTGTAGCTTGAGGTCATACGGTTGTCGTGCTAACGTCCTTTTTTGGCGAGCGATTAAATCTCACCCAATTGGTATAATGTTACCTGCCCTTTACATTTGTTATTTACAACGATGTTATTCACGCAAACTGCTTTCTTCATCACGGACACTTTTCACACAATATAGGCACGTTACAACATTGTATCTACTGTTAAATTTAAAATAAAACATTTCAAAAACTGTTCACAACTGTTAAATTGCTTCTGGGTCATTTCTGAAGAAGTCTTCTGTTGAAATTATTGCTAGAAAGCTCGAGGAGAACAGATGATGTAACGGCACTGTTAATAAATAGCATTTGTAGTCAAGGTAATTTTTCAGTTCAGACGCGCAACGATGCTCCTCATAGGTCATTTCGCTTCTGGCAGTTGTTTCTCGTCGAGTAGTTACCAAATGATGATTATGATAAACCTGCCAGTTTCACACCATCCACCGCTATCTGATAACTGAGTACCCCTGCGGGCAGCCTCATAAATATTGGAAAGTTATTATTTGAAGGGTCAGATGTATATTTCAGTGAGATGCATTCCCCCAACTCTGAAAAGGATTGGATTCTCTAAATAATTTTTGGTTTTAAAGAGCTCGAAAAACGTCTGGCAAATTGATTGTTGAACACAGCATCTTGGTATATGGATCAAGAGCACAATTCATTTAAAAATTGTTTTAATTATTTGTTTTTAACTAAAAATTTATGTCAGAATGATGTTCTCCACTAAATAGACTGATATAAACACAATTGAGAAGATAGAATTTCACATTTCCGAAAAGCTGAGTTCTTGATACCCTGGCACCGCTGTACGGCGTGCCGCAATGTCGGGATTGATTATGCGGTTACCGAAAAATGCGTCACTCCCAGTGTCTCCAACCCCTTCCACCTTGATATCATCAACTAAAGCTGGAACTTGCATTCGCATGGTTGTTTTTGTATATTCATATGTTCAACACAATGATGATGATAAACCTAGCAGTTTCACACCATCCACCACTGTCTGATAACTTAGTGCTCACATAAGAGTCAACTCTGAAAAGGGTTGGATTCTTTAAATAATTTTTGTTTATAGAAGAGCTTGAAAAGCGTCTGGTGAATTGATTGTGGAACACAGCATCTTGGTATATGGATCAAGAGCATGACACATATTTTGAAATTCGTAGTTTTTTTCACCCTAAATCCATATTACCAGGAGGTTCTGCATTGAATCGACTGACATAACACGATTGTGAAGATAGAATTTCACATTTTTGAAGAGCTGAGTTCTTGATACCTTGGCCGCGCTGTGCGGCGTGCCGCAGTGTCGGGATTGATTATGCGGTTACCGAAAAACTGTGATTGCCTCATAAGCTTTACATGATGGTACACCCCAGTGGGTGTCCAATAATCGGTTAGGTCTCAGTTTCAGGAAATCAAATTTCCCAACCGATTGTTATAATAAATAATTACATATTGATAGATAGAATAAATCATAATTATAGTAAACAATTTATAATGTTCTTTTAGAATGAACAGGTACTTGACAGTGAATATTATAGATATAAATGAGTAACAATTAAAATCGATCATGTAGGTTCTTTTTTTTTTTCAGAATAAATATATGCACATAGATGAATATTGCAGAAGTTGTTTCACTGAGAAAGTATATGACGCAGCCGAGTGAATTGTTACTGAATGAAGGATTTGTAGTCTTTTTCTTCCTTTGTGTTTGGTGGGGTTTTCTGCTATTCTGGCTACCGTAGGATTTTCGTGTCCTTCCATTTTCTTTTTCAAGGAGCAGTACATCTCTACTATGACTTCGCTGACAATTCGTATGTTTAGATCGTTGTGGAGACTACTGTTTTTTACATACCACGGTGCGTTTGTGATGACCCGCAGGACACGGTTTTGAACAACCTGTATTCGTTTAATATGGGTTGTTGCAGAAGAACACCAGAGGCCGCATGAAGTATATCATATCGGACGAATTAGAGACAAGTATATTAATCTCTTCGTGGTAAGTTGTAAGGTTTTATTATATATTGACCGTATTCTTACATAATCTTACTCCAAGTATACAAGCACAATTCCAAGCAGATGAGTATACTTCGATACATCAAGGTGATTTTCGTGAAGAGTAAACACTGAACTTCTACAGGTCCGTGCGGTCAGGTTACACGTAATCGAAACGGAGTTATCATCGTTACATTCTAACCGGAAGAATAAACGAGAAGAATTAATCGAAGTTCATTCATTTTTACGCTCCCATCCTCAAATCGAAACTTTCTCTCATTAAAAACGTGACCTTCCTTTGTTTCACACAGATCTCTTGCCCTTTCCACGTCACGATTGCATTAATGCGCTCGAATTCCAGTTTTTTTCCTCCTATTCAGCCTGTCCGCACAACTGCAGTTTTCATAAGGAAATCTCGGTAACGGCTTGTCTGAACTAGAATGAATTTCGTTTCCCGTCGTTCGTTCACAACGCTCTCAGACGACGAGTTATAGTGACGGAAGCTCTTACATACGCCAACAAGATGTTGTAATCGAAGAATGTGCATTCCAAGACTCCGATTGTCATTCAAATTTGAATACTTGAATAAAAGACTTTCTTGTAGAATTTTCCCAGCGACTCAGCTGGTAAGTTATTACGCGCTTTGGCAAGAGGTGGCATTACGAGAGAGTCGTATCGCTTCACGATTTTACTGTTTATCTCGGGAGTCGAGTCGATATTTTCCGTTTGTGAAACCGAACATAGCAACCATCGGCAAGCTGCGAGTATAAATTCCTTGAGATAATGGAAATGCAGTATTTGACGTAGAACTCATTTCTCCAGAGGTTTTTATCCTTAAACGCGTGATTTTGTAAAGGATATCTGCATATGAATCACTTACCAAACACCTGTAAGATTTTATTATCAAAGTTTAAAATAACTTGACCATAAGAAGCTTAAAAAACAATTTTTTTTTATAAGTTCATTTCTTTATTAGAAACATAACACAACAACTGGGCATGGCCCATCAAGTTAATTTACTCCAATACAGTGGTTAACGGTGTGTAGATTTAATAGCCCGACGGCAACTACTCTTTAGGATCACTTTCACACACAAGTCATGAAGCCTCTGCTCGTGTTTAGTTGCAAAGAGTTGAACAATTTCGCTGAAAGTTTATATCTTGAGGTCCCGATGGAGGTCATCATTTCGTACGTACCAAGGAGCGTTGACAATACTCCTTAGAATCTTGTTTTGAACTGTTTGGATTATCTTGATGTTCGTCTTTTTAATACACCCCCACAACCGGATGCCATAAATCCATACAGGTCTTAGAGTTTGCTTGTAGATAAGCAATTTGCTATGTATGGATAATTCGGAGTACCTGCCAAGTAACCAATACATTTTTCTGAACTTGATATTTAATTCATCTTGTTTTCTAATTACATGCTCCTTTTATCTCAGTTTCACAAATTGTAGTTATGTGTTCGTTCGTAAAATTGATATGGGCAGATTTCTGCTCATTAAGCTTAAGTCGCCATTTTTTCAAAAACGAATGACTCAATAATCTATTATGTAAATATGACTACTAGTCACACTAGTAAGAATATCTACTGTGGAACAGAAAAAGAATCCACTGCTAAGGAGATGGCACAGCTGCTTCCTCGTTACACAATATATCATATGAGCTAAATTCATCGAAAAATGTGGAAATTACGGCTGTTTCAAGAGTTTCACGTTAGAGCATGCGCAGATCGTACCGCTGATTATATTGAGATGAAATTTGTATGATACCTCAAGAGGCCTTATCCACATAGTCCCACAAAATATGAGCTAAATTCATTCAAAATTGTGGAAGTTATGACTGTAACAAGGGAATCCGGACAGACAGACTGGCAGACAGACAGACACGGAACCGAATTTGTTCAGTAGGCTTTGAAAAGCAAAATGCTAGCGGAAATTTTGAATTCAGACAACCAAAATTTTTTGGCTCCAGGACGTGAATACAATTCTTCCGCTGCTTCGCAGACTCGGAAGCAAAATGATTAACTTGAATTAATTTTAAATTTCATTTAAATTTGATTATTGAATTTCAGGAGACACACGAATATGATCAACTGATCAATGCAAATAGGTATTTTGGTTGAGAACAGATTCACCTGCTCTATGCATATCTCCTGAAATTCAATAATCGCTCTATCACCGGTGAAACACGCACACGCCAAAGCTTAGTAGTAATTCAAATCATGAACGCAAGGCAATTGAATGATAAACCCCAATGAAAGAATTTGCAGAGTTTTTTCCAATAAAAATGAAGTTATTTCGTCAACTACGGGAGTTATGATAACTGAAATGAGTCAAAATCGAAAAACGAAAAAAATTATATGTACTTACAATAATATAAATTTTATTTACAATTACTTACAGTTACATAACTTGAAAACTAAGCAAGATTTAGATAAGTGATGTGGCGATTTTTTCTGCAAGTTAATTGTACAATCGATGGTTAGCCTGTGCCAGGTACCAAAGGTTAACACCCTGTGTAGACAGTTTTGGCTGTAAAATCGAATAGAAACCAGTCAAATTACTCGTAGATGGGAGTTCCTATTTCCCCAGCTTGCATAGATCGCTTTGCGATTCATGGTCGTGATCAATACAACACTAAAGCCAATGAACTAAACCATAAAATATTGATTGGAGTATTTGTGATTCATATGCATCACAATGACTTGTGCCTTCTTAAACCTAACTTTGTATCCTATCTTGATATGCACATTTAGATGTAAATTTGATCTGTAGCAAGCATTTCGACATCTACATCGATGAGGGGGGGATTGGTAAGCGGTTAATGTGTTTTTTCGAGGAAATCCGATTGCTTCTATTGTGCTGAACGTCCCCAAATTTGAGTATCAACGATGAAAATGTGGCTTTTAGAGCACATCTTAGGTCATGATTTCTATGAGCCTGTACATCCGATTTCAATGTGGACTCGAAACTCAAACTCAATTACAGCAAAGGGTGAGAAGCCGCAGGGCGTTAGCGGTGTTGTCCTCAATTCCACGGTACAAGTTCCGACAGGTAGTTCCCATCAAGAAAAGGCAAAAAAGGTGCAACACGTCTCCCCGAGCTCATTACGTAAAAGGAATATCCCTGTTCGAAGGAGAGCCAGTAAAAAAAAAAAATATTTTGTAACTTAACTCCCTAGTTTTATGCTAACTTAGGTGAAGGGGATTTCGGTGTTTCCTAGTGTTGAAACGAAAAGAGCGAAAATGGCCCGCAATGTGCTGCTCTAAATGATTTTTTTCGGGGGTTCCCATTTGCAAGCCAAATCAGAAAATCGAGCTCGTCCCACGATCGGAGACGTAGCTGCTGATTTTGCCAGTTGCTTACATCACTGCTGACTGTTGAAGAATTCCGTGTGAAACTCGGTGGAATGTTCGGTTGGTGCCATTATTGTCCTTACAAGGATGCGATCGGACCAGGCCATTTGGTTTCCTCACGACCAAAGGTAAGGACGCCTTGAGGTGATCCAGGAGATTGAGGAAACATTTTCCTTCCAAATTGTCATTTCTCAACTTTATGCTCGAAAACTGTCGAAATAATTTGATTCCATACATGACTATCGGACCGAAAATGCTCGACCTACGTAAAGCTATACAAATTTATGCTCCGATATTGTTAAATTTTGTTTTTGTACAAATCGGTAAACAATGGTACTATAACACCTATTTCTTACGATCTAGTGTCCTGAATTGCGTTCAAATAATGGGGTAGTAGTAGAATGATGTAATAAGTGAAAGACGGCAAATTTCTTACGATTGGATCGGCTATAGCCACTGACCATAGGCAATCGTTAAAATCGATGTCAAAAAATAAGTATTGTCGCCAGCAAACAAATTTTTACAGTATATTATACCGTTGTTTTCGTAAAAAGGTACTTGTAAGTGTTAGTGTTCAGGGAGTTATACATTTTTTTTTTTTTTTTCGGTGGCAGGTGAGGAAATCTTTGAGATCCTTAGGTGGAAATCGGATCACCTAAGATACCCAAAAGGGACCGCACTTTGGGTTATGTGGGATTCAAACCCACTAAAACCTCACCTTCCATTTCCCACGACGAAACTCAGCCTGGAACTGTTTGACACATTACTTCAGGCTGGTTCTAGGGAAGGATTTAGTACTCCTCTCGGTCGGTAGTACTGCCTCTCCCGTTCCTTCGCAGCCTTCATTTCCAGGATCTTTTCAGAAAAGGATGCTACCGCGGTCCAGTTCTGTTCACGCTCAAGCATTTTACTTAAGACACATTCTGGTGTCATGTCCTGAGGTGATAGCTCCAGTGTCTGCTGAGGCCAACTTCTGTTGGCAGTCCAGTATTCACATTTGAAAAAAGTATGGAACACATCATCATCCTCTTCCTTGCAATAAGGGCATGCTGGGTCATCCACTTTCCCCATCCTATGCAAGTAGGCGTAGAAGAGAGGGAGTTATATTTAGATGAAATCAACCGACTGTCTTTAGGGCATCAATCCTTCAAATAATTTAGGTATACATCTCTTATACCACTTTCGGAATCTATCAGATATGTATTTAAAGGTGTCTACAATGATATCGTGCTCAATAACCTGGTTTGCTTCAACCAATGAATATCCACCTCTAAAATCGAAAGGTAAATATTTCCGTAAGCACAAATTACTCAAATTTAAAACAATCTAAGAGAACGTAAATTTGTTTTATGGTCATGCCTCTGAACCTTCATCTTGGTTAATTGTGGAAGTCAAAGATAATCAATCATCTTACTGTCACGAAATACGATCTACGTTAATCGAATGCTCGCTCATCAAATGAAATCAGAGTCCACAAACGCCAAAACATTTGATGATAAGGATATTTCCTCGTTTCTTGGAATTACTAACACTAAAAGGTATACACTTTTAGCTGCGAAAGCCTAATCTGCATAAATGATTGGAAAAGTGTAATTTTGGAATGTAAGTTCTAAACTCTTCCCCGGCAAAAAGAGCTCAGGATGTCCCTACTGCTTTCGATACCGCCGCATGTTCGCAGACTTCAAGGAACTCACAAGAACTAGAAAGCGGCACTCCAGGATATTGCATTGACTTGACCAAATCCTCGTTTTTCTCTCCACCCGTTTTATCCAGTTTTCGCATTTTGACATGTTTCCCAAAAACAATGGCGTTGGTTTTGCTGACATTAGTCTGAAGTAACAACCTATTGGTAATACTCATTGATGTATTACCAACCGCTTGGTAATAATCATTGAACTCACGCAGTGTTTTCTGGTTATGAATGCAGTCCCAAGAGTCCCAATATCTTCAGCAACATCAAAAAGTCCAGTTTCACTTGCACAATGTACAGAGTGAAAAGATTTTCTATTCAACCCCCAAACGTCCAACATTGTACGGTTCTGATTGTATATGGTCTCAATGAGATTCCGATTTCTGGAAACCCATCAATCGTCAATACCAATCCCTGGCAAGGCGCTACTTGATTTCTGGTGCATGTATAACTGATAGTCTTCCGTCCCAATCTTATGGGAATCTGTTACTTCGATGGCGAAGATAACAAGTGGGGTCCATTCACCAACATTGTGCAACTCGAAGCTGTATCATATCCGTTCAAGCTAACGCCATCTCACAATTTTTTGTACTATCTTGGGTTAGCGCAACTTTTCTTGTGAAAAGCTTGATTTTGAAAACATAGGGGAAACGAAATTTTAAAAATAGGTCAGAAAAAAGTTTTTCCGATTTGGTTTTTTGTAAATAAGTTCTTGAAATTAGCGGTTATCCCAACTTTCCCTAATTTAATACTTTTCTAGTTGTCCCAACGATTCTCAATGAAAGAGAGCTTTGGGATTTCCCGACTTTCTCAGTTTTACCAACTTTTCCAGGTTTTTCATCATTTCCAAACTTCCCAACTTCCTCAGTTTTTCTTAAGTAATTGCTACAGTTTTCTCAACTTTCCACGATTTTCCAACTTTCCCAGATTATCAGAGTTTTAAATTTTCTAGACTCCCCAACCTATTTCGGGTTTCCCAACTCTCACAGTTTCCCAATTTTCTCAGAAATTCCTACGATCTCAAATTTCCGCAAATTCCCTAATTTTGTACTCCTCCAGTTCTCTCAAATCTTCACATGAACCTAAAGTTTCCAGGTATTACAACTTTATCAGTTAGCCCAACTTTTAAAGTTTGTAAACCATTTCCAAGCTTTCTAACTTACGCAGGTTTTTAGTTGGAAAGATGAGTCCTGGAGTTGGTTACTTCTTAACGCTAACGTCCTACCCCCTCCTCATAATTTGAGATCGATTTGCAACACGCCTAGATTTTACATACTCTTAATAACGCGTTGACTTATAGCCAACGAACGAATGTTTCTGCTGTTACAACTACAATCAGTGGTGCATTTGGTATTGTGTTAGAACGAAAGTTTTACTTACAGTTGTAATAGTGAACGGTATTACTTACAAATAAAAGTTATATTTTAACCATGTTAAGAAAGCTTACTCAACCCATCAATTTATTTATATTCCAATCCCCGGCTTAGGGTGAAAGTTCGTCGAGGATGGTCAGGTCCATTCTCAGGCCCCGAGGGCCCCACGATCCCGTCTGAAGGACCTCGTCGCTTCCGGGGGACCTCCCGCTAGTGTCTGCCCCAGAAAGGGAACCTTACACAAAACTTTACCGAAAACTTCACTCAAATCTCTTCGAAAATGCCGTTGCATGTTTACACAGATCGAGGCTCAGACCGAGGTCGAGCGACGAGGTGCGGACAAACGGCCGCCCGAAGCTGGCAGTTGGATGCACGATCGTCCTTGGAGGCACCTTTCTCCGTCTTCCGCTTCGCCCCGCATGCCAATGCACTTCCTCGCCCGCCGTCCTTTGATATGCTCAGCATATCACGCTTCCCAAGTCGCCGCCCTATCACCGCGAAAATCTCTTTTTTCTCGAACGCAGGTCAGCTAGTGAGTATAATAGACTCTCAATGCCGTTACGAAATAAGCTAATACAAAAGGTTATTTCCGCCTCTAATGCAATTGATCATAATAGGAGAGAGGATTCTATCAGAATACGTTTGATAGAACAAAATTAAAACTTTCATGAGAAGAAAATGTTTGAGGTATAATTACCATTATTAATAACACTTAGAATTAATTATCTAAGTTGGTACTTTAGGAAGATGAATTCAGACAGTACATTAATGTTGGGTGGGTTGATTCTGAAAATGTCCTAGTGACAACAACTTTACAAGTTATCATCTCAAGCCGGAAAGTGATAAGGCACTCGTAATTTTACTATCGGAAGCACATTTCTTTACTGGTGATTTTTTTTTTTTTTTTTTTTTTTTCAAATAATCAACATAAACATATTAATGGAGCTCCCCGAGGTAAGCCTAGGACCTGTGCTGCACAACACTGCCACAAATAGGTAACACGTGTTAACTGTTGCAACAAAAAGAAGAAATTTACCTAGGATATATTTACAAGACGAAAATAGACTAAAAAAACGAAGCAAATTCTTTCACTGGGGTTAATTTATTCAATTGGCTTGCGTTCATGATTTGACTTTCTACTGGGCTTTGTAGTGAGCGTGTTTCACAAGTGATAGAGCGATTATTGAATTTCATGAGGCACACAAATATGATCAACTGATCAATCCAAATAGGTATTTTGGTTGAGAACAGATTTACGTGCTCTATGCATATCTCCTGAAATTCGATAATCGCTCTATCACCTGTGAAACACGCACACTCCAAAGCTTAGTAGAAATTCGAATCACGAATGCAAGCCAAATGAATAAAATTTAATAATAAACCCCAGTGAATGGATTTGCAGCGTTTCATGCATATCAGAATGCTTCAACCTGTGTATCGGCTACAAACCCTTTTATGAGTTCACTCCAGTATCCACATTCAGTACATCACTAGGTTACTGCGATCAAAACAAAAACAATATACCAAAATAACGCAAATGTTGGCACCATAAATCGGGCCATACATCGGGAATGGTTTCTCCTATAGGTAGTTAGCTAGTGCCCTCCTATGATATCGTGCTTCAAAATTCACTTCAGATTAAATAAGAGCTGTTTATTCGGAAAACTCTATTTGATCATTTTTACCTGCCTGGAGTTTCAAGCTTTACTCATTTGGTCAGTTCAACAGTTGCGACTGATTTTCGAAGAGTTACTCTTCGAAAATCAGTCGCATAGTTACATGAAATTGAGGGATTGAATAGTTTTTTCGTTAATTTATCGTGTTGCCAAGCATCTAAACAACGATGACATACCTATTTCTGTTAGAGAAGGTTATCCGTTACCTATCACTGTAATTGGTCATTTTCACCTGCCCACTATGCAATCTTACAAATCTTACACAGTAAAAGTGATCAAATGGCAATTGATAACATTTACGTGCACCAGCGAGAGTACATTTATAATCCATCTCGTGTTTTGTGGTTCAGTTCAAATGCCATTTGGTCACATAAAACTCTTTGGGTCAGTCAAGTAAAATTTATTTTCAAGTATTTCTTGCACATCAGTTTGAAGATAACGTTATTAGCAACAACACACAGTAGACAACGTTCCTTAGTACCGGAATGACAAAATAAGCTCACTTTGAAAAAAATGTTACTTCGTCACTTTTACCAGGAACCCCACGATTTGCTGAATGGTTGCGTTTCACGTCTAATCACATTACTGATTTGCTCTTCCTCATCGACAATGGGAGAAAGTATTAATGTCATAATGGACATGTAAGTCAATTTATACATACGAAGTTTTTTAAATGGTACCCAGCTAAGTTAAGACATGTAAATGAAGTTATGGCACCACCTCTTGTAGCCTTGCAGGATGAATAACCGCTCACTCTCATCTTGCGCATTTCAGATCGGCCAGCCATCACTTATCCCATTGTTACATCGCATAACAAGAAGTTACATGTTTGGGCGAAAACCACTTCACCAGCCGTGGTTTCTCTTTCGGCGGTATGTCAAGCAATGACAGAGACGGCATACAAAATGAGAACCCTTTAACTAGAGGGAAGCAGCGAAAAATTAACATAATGGTTCGGATTCGTAAAACGGGCTAAACGTTCGAATGGGCGCGACGGCTCGAAACTCGTCGAGAAGTTGAAAGCGTTTGGTTCTCGAATAGTGCTAGAGATTTATAACATCCAGTAGAATCACCTATTTCCAAACCAAGCAATTTGTTAGGGAGAGTCCACAGCATGATCATCAGAGAATTTCTTTTTTTTTCTTCCAAAGCAGGAAGAATTCTGATTTGCCAAAATTAAAATTTTTACTCCCATTTTCCATTTTAGACCAATCTGGACAGCTTCTGTTTCGTGCCTGTCTGCAATTACTTGTAACAATCTTTAGTTTTACATTCTAGTTTATTTTATCAAGCTTCATTTGGCCTCTTATGGATTTCCTTGTCATTTAGGAGTTGCGACACAAACTCTGTCATATGGAGAAGATTCTCGCCTTTGTAAAGGTAAGTTCCGAATAAATTCCCACTTTTCATTTATTATTTATTGTTCACGTACTTCCATTCATTAGACTCGTAGTTGGTCCCTAAAAGTGTTTTGGAACCTTAATTTTTAGTAACTTCATAACTCTGGTAGATAATAACAGAAGTATGAAGCAACGCCATCAGGATGGTCAGAGTGAAGTCTGCACCTAGAATGAATTTATGAATTTTTCCTTAAAGCAGGTTTTTAATTCAACTAACATGCAGTTGTGCCTTCACTGAATTGATAAACTTGCTAATATGCAGTTCTTTTCTTCTGAACAACAGCGAACACTTTGTTTTTACTAAACTTGGAAATTTCCAAGATTTATCTGGTAGGTATGTAAGTAGTTCGTTTCTTTTAGGAATATCGTGCCTCCTTTGCCTCATCTCATTCTCAATCAAATCTATAATTTATTTCATCAGAAAATGCAAAAATTACATCCCCACCTGCTCCATTATTATAAGACGAAAATATAGGTATATTAAAAGTAGGTACTATATGCCTATGCAGCATCTACGTGCATTGCAGTAACGTTATTTAGGAGTTTTGGCATTGAATCCTTCTTCGATTTTTGCATTTTTCAATCGTGAAGACGGGCATTATTATGTAATGCGGTGATTTTGATTAATATACACAACAAGCAACCTTGTATTACTTCCTGAAATATTATTATTAACAATTACTTTCACTACAAACAGTAGGTTGCTAGTGTGGGGTCATGCATTTGGACTCAGCTCCATGCTGTGAGATGACATCACGAGAATATTCACCTAAAGGGATGCGTCTAAATGCGGAACATGATTGTGAATGTCATTATCTCGAGCTTGAATATGTGTCGACTAGCAAAGATCGTTGTGACAAGCCAATTCAATATTCATCGATCTAGCAGGGTTTCAATAAATAATTACCAGTATGTACGATTATAAGTACATCATTCTTACGAAACCAACATCGTGTTATTTACACAGAAATACTATTGCAGGTTTTATTTGATGGAAAGATTGCGGACGGTCGTATAGGAGGTACGTGAACGGCCGGGACGAATATATGCAAAATGAGTTCAGAGGTGAAGATTCTTTTTTGTGCTATCTCGTCAAGGTCGATTCGCTTTCACACAAGGCGACGTGCCGTCCTCCATTCGGTATTACTTCCCCGTCGGCGATGTCATCAGGATATTTATGTGCGTTTACCTTTCTCCATTCGGTTACGTATTTTTTCTTATTGCGTTTCTGCCCAAGGAAGAACTTTTCACTGTTTATTGTAAATGTCATGGTGCTGTGGCTTAAACTACTTGTTGATACCTATAAACATTATGAAATGGGAACAAGTTTCAGATGGTCAAGGATGGGTGTAGCATATAGAATCGTCGGATCCATAACATGAAAGAATAGTTAAACGATTCTATGGCGGGTGCGTATGGGTATATAAACGAACTTGATAAACGAAGGCGCAAGGAACATGGGTAGGCATCAGGAATACTAGCCAGGCTTGAAGAAGTGAATGACTGCGAAAGAGAGTATGTCCAACTGTCTAAAATCTGTGGGTGTAGTATGCTACGATGTCAAGAAGTAGAAAGATGTTTCGAAGAGTAAACTAGTTCAAGAAGTTAGTGTGGTCGTCTGTGAGTACATGGAAATGTCGAGGAGCATGTAGAAGCATCAGAGAGTAGACTGGGAGCTTGGGAGTATTTGAAGAGGTCATGGAGTACTCGGCCAAGTCTAGGAGTAAGTGAGGGTATTAGAGACTGCGGACAGCCATAAAAATGTATGTGGAACATTCATAGGGTACATTAGGACGGCAAGGCGTAAATCAATCACTTCTTGACAGCATCATGCACTCCTTGATGTCCCCAAATACTCTTTAATGTCCAACACTCATCCTCATACTCCTTGTCACTGCCACGTTCTCCCTGTCATTCCCAATTACTTCTTGTTGTCTCGCTGAACTGCTTGGCATCCCTAGCAGATATCCAATTGGTCACACCAATCCCTCCCCCCCTTCACCATACCGACTGTCTCTCAAATATTATTCCTCAAGGCGAATTTTGTTCATTTTGTCCATATGCGTCCATACATTTATACTATCTACATAACGTACGGCGCCTTATTTAGAAAAAGGCAAACTTTCACATGACCACCACTAAATTTTTAAACAAAAATCGGTTTTAAAATGGTGGAAATGTAGCAGATTTGTGTCATTACTTACCAACCCAAAGTGCAGTAATTTGAAATTGAAACCCTTAACCCTAGACATCTAGAACTTGATTCGGTACAATGTACAAAGACGATCCCATCAGGTAAATTGCCCCTGAGAATTTTTTTTTTTTTAAACCACTGAAGCCCTGGTGACCTATTGTGGCAGGAGGAGGAGGTCGTCACCTCCAACTCCTTCCCAGGCACATTTGTCTACCCGAACTGAGCACCCTGTCGAACCGAGCACTGAATGCCCAGTGGACGGCACTTGTACCCATCGTCAGGAGCTGCCTGGGACCCAAGCACTGGTAATTACTGGGTGGGCATTACCGTCCCAGTCTGTTGTCGTGACTTATTGTAGTCAACCCCAGATAAAGCTGGAAGATCCACCCTTCCCCACCACGTTTTGGCGAATGAGAGGAGATCCTTTACCTCTCCCGTTTCAATAACCTGGGGATCAACGGAACGGGGCTTGCCCCCAGGTTAGAAAACGCTGAATTGCCAGCACAGGGCAGCGGCAGATCACATGACACGCAGTCTCATCCTCAGCCCCACTGTTGAAATGACTTACCTAAAGAACATATATCAAAAAATTATTCCAAGGGAATTGAGGTTAGCTGATGGATCATGAACTAACTTTGAGAATCAAGCAGTTGCAGGGCTACCTAATACAGAAAGTAATAAATCATCCTGTAGTATTTTGCAACCTTTTTTTTTTTTTTTTTTGGGGGGGGGGGGGGACCTCCCGTTCGGAGAAATCATTATCAAGCAACTTTTTCCCCAGAATCGATTCCCGGATTCGGCCAAACTGCAAGGATCCACTTATCGAAAATCCTCTCAACCGTTAAGATCCGTCTGGTCCTGGGTAAAAGGAGTCGAAGATCGAAGATGGGTCGGAGGTGCAAATTGGGATCACGGCCGGAAACCTCAGTGACCGAGGGTCATGAGAAAGCAAGCGAAGTCACTCTAATCGAAGGGAACCGTCTGAACCCCAAGAAGGAAGTGCATAATTCGCGATTCTCCGATCGTTCCAGACTTATCTGCGTTCACCCGTCCACCTTTCTAATTGAATGAAACGTGGTTTTCAAAGGTAGGCCATAAGAGAAGTTGGATATCATCCCTGGATAACTCAACCAACGTTTTCGATTAGCGATTCGGTATACATAGATGGAATCCTTGTATTTTATGAACACCGCATTTTAGCTCCTTCGTCTCCCTAATATGAATGTAAAGAACAGTGAAGTATTTTTACATAATAAAGAAAGATTGACATTCTCGGTGGGAATCGATAAGGAAGGAGCGTAAATGTGAGACTAGTAGATGATTTGTGGTTTAGAGGTTTCAACGCCATAATCGCCGAAATCGCATAACTCACTCAATTCATCAGGAGCGATAAAACCAACTGTTTCGTACTACCCTCCAGATTTGAAAATTAAGAGATTCTTCTCTTTTCTTACCACAATGTAGTTTATATACATTTACGATATAAGTAACAATCGTAATTCGGCCTACTTCACTAAGTTGTTCTTGGTTGGAGTTGTTGGTTGGATCGTGCGTACGGCTGACGGACGGAAAATTTTTATTGCAGATTCGGATTCTACACCCTTTAAAACGTAAACCATGAAATTTTCAGGGGGGGTTAGAATTTTTTTTTTTTTCAAGAGGGATTACAATGGTTTATTATTGAATAATAAACCAACATGACAAGAACATCATAATTATAGTTTTTAATTCAAATTTATACCAACTAGATCATTCGTTCCTATTTTTGGATGGATATTATAATGAGTACTTTATGGAATGGACCAGTTGCTTCTTCCAAGGATATTAAAAACCTTCAGGTTTATGCTCAGGCAAATCGGTTTCAAGAAACGGAAAGAGAATATACAATAACATTGTAGATATTATGATAGATAGATAGATATAATGATATTATCTACCACGATATTCACTGTCATATGTCTGTATGTCAGCTAATATAGCTCTATTGCGCATCCATCATGACAAAAGATCAACATTTTGCTCTGTTATACTTTGTTATGTGATAAGATTGGTATGTAGAAGTCTCACTGACCAGGCTTAGCAACCCAACCTCACGAATAGAATATTAAACAGCTCCAAAATGAACATGTTACACGCGTCCAAGAGCTGTACTTTGTACCATATTTTCTCCTTTCAACACGACCACTTGGCGAGTGCTTACATAACTGTAGTCAGCCGAAATGTGCATACAACTTGCCTACTATGAAATAACTCGAACAATAAATAAGGAATGTTCCGCGCATCGTTCACATCGAGGAAAGCCGTACTTGTTGCCTACTCTATAATTCAGAAAGACGTGAACGACAAATAATGGGATTCCGTGACTACATCACCTAGTGGAGCTGGAAGCTGGGAAGTTACCTGCGGGGGAACAAATCTTTGCGTGATTCACAGGCAAAAGCGATTACTCTTTGTCTACTTTCTCCTACAAGTGATGAACATAATCGGACAATAAGTTGTAATGCGAGAGGCAAGTATGTGCGAGTTTCGCGAGAATTACCAAATCTTTCAAAAGAGGATGTAACTGGATATTCAGCTACTTTTCAAATACGTGAAGCTTACTGAGGCTATCAGCGATCGTGACAGCAATAAATTGATATTACAATAACAATAATTCATTCAAATATCGAGGAAGAGATAGATTTTCAGAGGGAGATTATCTTCTTTGCTTGCCCAACAACGGAACGTGGTTTTAATGTTAAAGACGTCCTATTGAAAGGTAAAGCTCAAAGGCGATGCCGCTCCATCTGGAAACACCAACATATCTTCGGCACTGTGCAGTCTCCGCACATCCTCTAATCCACAGCAAATGCGTTGAGTCCTTTAAGGGTACCTATTTGACTTTTTTCTCACAAAAAAGTGTTTAAACCAAACTGAGAATATAGTCAAAAAGCTTTATACATCACCTTGGAATTAGGAGGGGTTTTGCCGCGTCCGTACCACATTGGTGGTCCACACTCACAGCTACTAAAAGTAATTGGACATCTTCGACTTCATCTTGGACATATTCGATCAATACCTACTAGAGATGTTTCGTTCACCACTGAGCCAGATCTTTCTGAAGAGCGAGTGAGCCACGGCTCAGTAAAAAAGAACCGCGGTTCTTCGGCTCTTCTCGATTTTCCCTCTCACCTCTGCTCACACCCATCACCGCTCCCCATTTGAAGCGATTTTGACGACACCTTGTCTCATTTACACGGAAGACACAGGCAAGTTGAGGCGATAGTAGAACTGGACAAATACCTGAATGAGCCCTATTTGCCTTGGTTAAATGACCCCTTACTCTGGTGGCAGAGTGGAAAACTGACGTATCCGCATTTGTATTCGTCGATGAGGAAGAGGCTCTGCATACTTAGCACAAGTACACCGTGCGAGCTACTGTTTTCAAAGGCTGGTCAGGTATGCACCGAAATGAGAAGCTACCTGATGACTGATAAAATCACAAAAATGTTATTTATTGGGCAAAACTTGAATTACTTGTGAATATATAAAATACAAATTTTTTCTTATAAAATATATCTCTAATACAAAAGTTCACACTGCTAAAATCTCACCCCCCCCCCCCCGCTGAGCCTTCAAAAGAACCGGCTCTTTTTAGTGAGTGGAGCGCTCAAATCCGCTCTTCGGAGTGAGCCGTTTTGCCCATCTCTAATACCTACTGATGTCAATCTAACTGATCAATGCACGGTTACAGTTTGATGGCAGTGAAACTCACCTCTTCTGGGATATTAAATATCGACCCATATCTTGACTAATGAAGGAATTTGTTCAAGTTTAATTGACTCTGAATTCAATGTGAACAGCTCAGGAAGGTGATCACATTTCTGCATATTCATCCAGTTTCACTTCTGTACTGTATGAGGGATCGTCATTTTACAATCAATGATTTTTTGGTTGTTTTCAGAGGAAGAAAGGCAGTTTCATAATAATCACTCCTATGAGTGGTGATGCGTTTTAAGCATTTTCACACCATTCCGTCAATAGTCAATAAAACCGTATCGACGAATCCGCTCCCCAATATCGGAAGTTCCGATAACCTTTCAAACTATATTGAAAACAAGCGGAAGTTCCCAAGGCTTCTCTCGTTGAAGGCCCGGAGGTCTTCTTTTCACACGGAGCCCAGGCTTTTAGGGCGAACCCACGGCGATGCCGCCAACAGACAATGCAGCGAAAGCCGCTGAAACACGTTAATGAATGTGAATGGAGGCGAGGAATCCTAACGAACGTAATTAATTCGGCGGACGGCTAGAAAGACGAGACAGGTAATAAAGCGAAGTCTCATCAAAACAAGAGAAGGGATCCCATATTGTGGATTCATTTTTCGAATGGAAGAAAATCACCGCCTCAGGCTTAGTATGGTGTTGTACAATGCGTTACGAAATAGCCCGTGAATCGTATTTTTTTACAAGCCTCCGAGTTTGTTTTGCAAGGATAATTATGCTTGTTCATATGCTCATCAGGTGCTATAACCCCTAGGTCGCTACCGTCGTCGTATTATCATAATTGTGTACCGCCTCAAAACTTCGTAGGTATGCCATGTATTTGAGGAGTTTTTATAGCCCGAAAAAGTTTAAAGCGTCACCAAATAACAAAAACAACGCAACGTCTAAGGAATGTTTTATATTGCTTATAATTACATCCAATGCGTAACTAAGTGTATTCAATTCCGTTATTTTTGCATGAAATTTCTTGGAGGTCCATTGAGTGAAGTACAGCTGTGTTACTGTTATAACTAATTTCTGTGCTTTTTGTAGTACGAGCCTGTAGTTTGGTGTGTACCGCCTTGGAACTTACGATGGACGCCGAATGAGGTTGTGATTGGCTGATAAGTTCCAAAAGTATTGAATTATACGACGTTTCTTGGAGGTAAACAGAGTGCAGATCAGCTGAGTTTTTGTTATAACTAATTTCTATGCCATACAAACCTGTAATTCGGGTTTTTGCTTCCTCAGAACTTTACGTATAACGAGGACTTGGTCAGCTTAGTGGATCCAAAAGCGAATTTCTGCTACAATAATCGCAGGAATCTCAAGTTTGGTTGTTTGCCTCCTTCTGACGAAATATGCAAATCAAATGGGTCGCTTCTATAGCGTCTTTGTTTCTACCCAATAAATCTTCCTGCTTTCATTTTTACGATTAACCTTAATTCAAGAATACATATCTATGATCTGCAGTCCTAGTGGTTTCTCTCGTCCTAGTGGTTTCTCTCCATCTTGATTTTTTACCTTCTTAAGTCGAAATTTTCATTTATAGTTTGAAGCTTTCGCAAGATATTTTCCGCTCCTATTCGATGTTGCATGCCAATTGCCGTTTCTCTTTCGCAAAGCCAATAGTTATCACCATAATCAAATACAATCGCTAGGGAAATACTTGAAAATTTCCAACAATTTGGACGTTGCACTCAATAAGCAAACCCCTACAAAAAAAGAACATTCTGACCTGCGTGGCTTAAAGAGCTGGCGGAATGTTTCCGGATACTTAATCCGAATTTGAAGTGCAAATAACTTCATCAAGTCCAGGTTTAGATATAACTTCAAAAATAGGACCCAAAACAATGTACCTACATCGTGCGATTTCAATATTTAGGCATTTTGACAAAATATATTATAATTTCGTTATTCGCATACCCCATCAACCCTGAAACTCAATGAGACCACAAACTCGAAACCAGATCAGCAACGGGTCTCCACACAAAATCACTGAAAAAATGAAAAGATTTCAAGCTTCAGGGTCTTACTATGCTTACTATATAGTTTTCCAAGGTCGTTGATTTGAATTCATAGCTCCACCGGCTCCTAATTTAGTCATAACCTATAAAAAGAAGCCAGAAACAATGAAGGTTTGGTTAAGAGAATGGGTAGCAAGACTCTGCATTTCACCTACCCTATTAACAATATGAGTGAAACCCGGCATACCTCACAGATGTCTAACAGATGTCTATCAGATGTCTGGCACAGGAATGAGTGACGACGACACTAACTCACTGCAATAGCAGATGCCAGAACATAGGTGCAATTGGTTAAATATTCAATTTTTCACAGATATAGTGTTTGTTAGACTATTTTTTGAGACTACGGCTAAACCTAGACCCGGTGGAGCTATAGACACCTCAAATTCAGGGTGAGCGGCCCCGAAAAATTAAAGTAACCGTATTGGGCCTTTGTTATTATTTTCTCCTTGTTCCAAAAGTACCTATCAACGAATCACGCTTTTCGATTCTTGTCTCAATTTTGTACCAGCGAGTAGCTGAATATAAATATTTCTTATTTTACCGCCTCCTGTATTCTAAATTCAAATTAGCATCCACTGTGCAAAGCAACAGGTTATGGGCCTGCCATGCCTCCACAGCACGTGCTCCCTCAATGAAGACTTCAGCAGAGTTCGTTAAATATTTGAAAACTACAAAATATGTGAAGGGTAAACTGTTTGTCTGTTTAGCTTTACATCTTGCGGCTGCCACGTTCTTAACCAGGTGGTTTTCACCCAATGCAAAATGAGTCGTAAACATGGTTCTCCGTATATTCATAGGAGCATCATGTTTCACGGTTACCCCATAAATATCCACCTGCATTGCGCTGCCTCAACCAGGTAAGTTACGAAACGCGTGAAATACTTTAGTTAAGAGAGAGCCTTTTTAAAAGAAAAACACTAAAACTGGATGCCACTTTTGAGGGCCGATGAGTTAGGAATCCTTCATGACTCGTCCTTCGAAGGAATCGCCTTGCTTTCTAAAACGTATAATAGTCCGGGCAAGAGCATTTTATGGCGGGGGTTGCATAAGCCTCGAGCATCGCCGGCACCGAAGACGAATTCGGGTAACGATTTTGTGGCCTTAGTTAAGTAGCTAGGACCTGAACGCGTCACTTGATTGCGCTCAGTGGTGAATCCAAACAGAGTTGGTCTTGAAGGGAACTTTCTAAACGAAGACCATTGCGAAATTCAGATAAGCCCCGTCTTCGTTAACGTTTAAGATACTCCGTAGATTAACGAGACAGACGACCATAAACAATCTTTGTTTCTTATATCAAGATCGTGAATCAATTTAATAGCAGTAATATGAGTTTCTAACAGGCGGGGAACACAACTTCTTCATTGCATTCACAACACATTATCGCTGCCATTCACTCAAAATAATATAAATCTATATCGTGGCCTCTCCAATACCATAAATCATCTATTTTAATTAATCAGTCTCTATGGCCTGATGGTGATCAAGAAAATGCTCACCTCCAGTCTTGCTTATGGTTTATTATCTTTCATAATGATCCTTTCTAATCGACCAAGAAGTGAGAATATTTTATCCGTCATCAAAATTTATGATTTCACTTTTTGATGTGAAGACAGTCAAATAAAAAACAAAATATCTGACCGTCCGCTGGCCAAAAATCACATTTAGGATCTAGTTGGGCGTAATTCTTGGCGTAATTTTCAGCCAATCCTAAAGGGTGAAATCAAAGGGCTAAAATACGAGAAAAACATACTAGCAAAAACATTAGAAATAACACTTTTCATGTGAGTTATTAGTGATGTTCCCTCGAAGAATCGAATGAGCCCATCTGGACCGCTCGGCATTCATCCGGCCACTCACGGCCCTCACTAAGAGCCTGGTAGAACTTAAACAAAAAAGTCAACATGAATGCAAATTTCAAGTGCTTGGATATAGTAAATATTGCCTAGTTTCATGTGAGGAGAGAATCAGCTTACCATTGCAATTTACTTCAGAGGCTGCTATTGATCCGGGGGTCATGAAACCTATAAGGGACCGTCTACACCCCAACCCGCACAATCCCGTGTATTTTCAAGAGTTGCTTTTGAATTCGAGTTTTTCAAAACTTACGTAATTTATTCAAGGACAAATAAAGCAAAGATAGGTGCATTATTTTGTTTCGTTAAATTCCAGTTGTTTTATTCTTGACCATATGCCTACAGTATATTGTATCATTGTAGGTATTTTTATATCAGTTTTTTTTCGTGAATAATGACTAGTAAAAGTTTGTGTTGATAAAGTTATATTTGAGAAGAAAGTAATCCAACTGTCCTTGGGACATCTGGATGTCAATTAGTTGGGAAACCGTGATCAGCTGAGGGGTCCTTATTGCTAATTCGTTCCTTGTCGATTTACCTTTCTGAAGTACGAATTGGGCTCTTGTTTCGACACTTAAAACGTTATCACGACCTATGGAGGTGGGAGGCGACGGGTATAGAAAACGATCCTCATACTATGAACAACTTGTGGGTCATTCTAAACTTATGGGTGATTTTGAGGGCAAACAAAATGTCAAAGTTAATCTTCGATTTCCCCTATTTTTTTGGTCCCTTCCGATTCCTAAATGTGTCCTTAGGAACAACCTATAGTGGGCACGCACTTTACTGTATAGTTTTGAACATATGGAATTTTGGAAATTCGGGGGAATTTTCCTTTTTTTACGTTTTATGAGAAAAACGTAGTTGTAGGGCATTTCTCCATGTAGGGTATTTCTTCCTGTCTTTTAGCAGCCCATAATCGTCTCGTGATTGACGCTTGACTGTCTCGCCAAAAATCAATCTGCCGAATTTCGTACTTCTTACCCCATTTCAGCAACTTCAGCCACCATTTTTCTCCGAGAATATTTGTCGCCTACCTACACTTTTTCTAGTCAGTCTGGGCAATCTTTTGACGCAATTTCGCGTTTTCCCTCATTAGTTTATCTTTCTTTTCAACCTCTTTCATGTAGAGACGATCTCGTTTCGACTTTCCTTTCATCTGTTTTCTACTTCCGAAATTAAACGTCCGGAATAACAGCCAATCGATTAATTATTCAATCATTTATTAGCTGCACCTTATTGTATACATAAATCAGTAATACAAATAGATGTATCATTCTATTACAGTAATATTTAACCTTTGTGGAATAATTTGCAGCGTTTTTCTTCTTAATTTGAAAACTTTGATGCTTTGAATTATGATAAGCAACTTAGCAATATAACTTGAAATGGTTAAACGATTTGAGACACTTTTCAGCCTAATTTGGCAATTATTGGTTCATTGACAACTATTTGGTTCTCATCTTTAAAAGGAGCTAGGATCGTTCTATATTGCATAATTTGGATATAAATCAAGATGAATTTGTCAGTGGAAATGCGAAATCGATGCAGATTTAGTGTATGGGTGGGCAACTGTTTAGAAGTAGTTACTACTCAAATAGGAGAGAAAGAATTCCGATGAGGTATCAGGTTTATTGGTCGGTAGAATCTATAAGCTGTAAAAATATGACAATTGATGGATTGAACGTTTGCTCGTCAGCAGAGTGGTCAATAATGACAATGAGAGGTGGAACGGTAGCATAATGTGCATATTCCCTGAAATCTGATATACCATCCGTGCGGTTTCGATTAGATTGAGGAAGTACTTGGTTGCAAGTCTTGAGATATTCGAGTTAATTGCCATGAGATTTGTTAATCACGCAATAGCGAACACGTAATTGGTTGTTGCAGACGAAACTCCGAGGCTGCCAGACCGACTTTAATGAAATGAGCTACTCTAAGTTTGGCATGTACTCACTTTGGATGTAGTGTGTTGTTGAATTGATGGTAGGGTTTGGGCATGTCAAACGAAAATCATTGCTCCATTTTGCATACTAATCTAATATTGAATGCCGTTATAAAGCAGATAGGCGAATATGGCAAATTTGAATCAAAATCCGATAAAAAACTGCATATATTACTGTTCTCTTTTGCACCTCCATATCTTACATTTATGATTATACCTTGAACTACACATATATCCATGTTACAATAAGTTAAGAGCCAATCTGCCCTTATTGTTAGACGTTTTCATTTGCTGCATTCTTTTTCATTTTCTATCATTTACTTAGCTTCGGTGTTGGCTAACAAAAGTTATTATATAATGTCGCACTAAACTTTAATTTGTCTCAACAATATTTTTATAAATTGATAAGCAATCAGAGAGTTGAACAGAAAATTTTTTGAAGCATTCTTCAACGGAAGTATTGAATACTGTTCAAATGCGGTAGACATTTTACAGATCGGTAAACAAAATAAGAAACAAATTGCGGTTCGGTTGAACACTCATTGAGGGGTATTAACGTGTTTACGATCGATAAGCTTGCCAAATCACAATAGGTCCTAACTGCTTTTGCCTTTAGGCTAACGATACCACGCGATAATACCCCATTGTTCTTGAAACGGAGAGTTGGCACCACTCTTAACTGTAGGCTGTAACTGAACAACCGTAATAGTAGACTTTACATTTAGGTAGCCACTTAGTACCACATGACTCAGCCTATTCATTGACGATCTTGGCTCCCCCTCGCACCCCAACCATCGCAGGTGAGTAATTATCGAATCGGAAGAGCTCCGACTGTGTGGATAACCTCGCACACCCAGAGCGGTTGCTGGTCGTCGTAATCAAACCCTTTCACCCGCACGAACTTGGACCGTCTCGGGAACTGCAGTTCTTTGCAAGTCGTTGAAGGCGTTGGCGGAGGGAAACAGCTTCGGTGAAAGTGATCGCACTTGAACGTTGAAGCCCCCAGCACTGTATTTACCCCCCTTTCGCTCCGTCTTGGGATTTATCGTGCTGCCTGAGTCTACAATCAGCTGCAAGAAGTGCAATCAACTGAAGAAAATTAAGATGCGATATTTAACGCAAAAGTCAAGTGGGCACCTGGCACGGCTGAAGTCCATAAAAAACGCTCAACGACAGCCGAAGGTCGTGAGATTCCCTGTTATAAGTCTTTATTACCTTCCTCTTTACAGCTTCATACTAAAATATTGAAGTATCTTCTGAGCTTAAAATGAAAAATACGAATAATTCGGCGCCACAGAGCAAGCCACCAGGACTCCCGGATGCTTACTGCTTCAAGACTGCGGCCTGCTTAGCGTGCTCCAGCTATAGTTTTTGTGCAGTTTTCCTTTCGCTAATTTCTAATCATTCTGCTGGTTTCTATATTCGTGTCTGCTATTTCGGCTTCACCTATGTGACGGATGTGCCCTAATATTACTGTCTCCATGATCTACTGACTACAATATATCTATCGTAACATTGCTGATAGACGGATTATGTAAATGAGGACTCGCAGCTCAGGTTCTCGCAGATACATAAAGGATTATACTCCTATATTTATACTCCTATACTCTAATATTCGTGTTTTGGGACGGGAATACATACCCGCGAAAATCCGAGAAATCTACGTACAAATGTTGAAATGAGCTGAACAGCTGATCTCCAGCCCCTACTGGCGAATGTCCATTCTCTCGTCGCCTTCCTCTCGGACCGTTTAGCCGAACGCTCTCTGACTCTTCCGAACTCTTCCGACAGAGCTTTATAATCTGAACCAGAATCTTCGTCGTCCAAATTAGTGTTAGGTATTTCCCGTATTTTGTAGAAAAGAAGGTGGAAGGACCTTTTTTTCATGTTATTTTAAAAATCCATCATCTTAAAACGCAAACCAACAAACTTTAAGGGGTTTACTTTTTCTTGATGATTAGAAAGATTGATTATTAAAAACGCTAACCAAAAGGAGAGTTTTGGGAGAATAACCTATATACGTTACGAGATCGTTCATAAGAACATGCTGCGCAATGGGAACTCTATTCACCTCGCGTGTCCTCTATAATTTATGTCTTGTCATCCCGATACTTTGTACAGAACGTTTTTCAAAGCTTACAAGGTGCCTCAGCACAGCCGGTAAGGAACGAGCGAGGAGAGCGGTCAGTGTATCAATGTCAGCCCCACGAGTGCCACAATTCCCCTGGACCGCGGGATGACGCAAGTAGCGCTCCGGACCAGTCAAATGACCGAAACGTGACGACGCGACGGCCAGCGCCCGACCCGCTCGCCCACCGCCCGCGACACGTGGTTTTTCAAGTTCAAGGTCATGAGACCGCCGAGGTAGCCGACCACTTTCTATGCGCCCATTGAATTCACTTCCTTTGTGCCCGGCCGCTGCCCACTGCCTCCGGTTCGCAGGCCGGGATACAATCCCCCAAGAAAACATTCCCGTCACTCACCAGGGCCTAATAGTCGATTGAATGTATTATATGACTTATTATCCACTTATCGCCAAAAAACCCAACGAACACAGAAAGTATTAAAAAGTTCACTGAGTTAGTAGGTATTTGATCAAATTTATGTACAAAGAAATTCTTTACTATCAATTCTACTGCAGAAAACTTGTTACTAAATCTTTTTTTTTTATTTTTTACTCAATCAAAGGTTTTGGATGTTTAAAAATCGTTACACTTTTGTTCATTTTTTGCTCATTTTAATGAAATTTAATTACAATTTTCAACATAAGTTTGAATTTTAATTTTTAAATTACCTGGTTATATTAGATCGTTTTGTTAATGTTATATTCTGCCTAATAACTCAAAACTCAGCAATTTATAGTCATCTTCCGTGATTTTTCAGTGCAGTTTTTGAAATGTGGCCAATATAGTGAGATGCTAATCGTTGTGCAACGAAATCATTCTGTTTTAGAATACTTGGTTTGCTAGCAAAAGGACTCGCTTTCACCCTAACACCACATCCAGATCACATGAACCTTTAAGAGGATATTGATGGCGTCTAAGTTTGAATTATTACTGGCACAATAACCCGGACTCTGAGTTTGATCAAAACACAACCCAAAATTTACACCATTCTCTACAGAAACACACCCTCAAACACACCCTCTTGAATATTATATCTCTCAAAAAGTCCAAGTTTTCCAAAATCTCTGAATCCTTGAGACAACCTTTCTCAACCGGAACGATGTGCATTCATTGAGCATCTTAAATTGTGACGGACCCATCGAGATCATACCAGCCGATGAAGGCTCATCAGTGGAGATGATCAACAGTGAAGACTATGAAGAGAGGGACTGAGACGGTTGGGTGGTACCAGGTTTTACGGAATAGTTAATAAATACTGAAGATTGGCTGTTAAACCATGAGATTCACTAAACGAAATGGAAGAAGAGAAAGTCTAAGCTCAAAGTATATCGATCTATGTCGCCCCCAAGTTTCCTGATTTCGACCTCCTGCCCGTGATTCATAAGCATTATTCTATCCCTGATCGACCACCTCCAAGCCGCTCAATAGTTGCAAGTTTTGGATGTGTTACTGATATCTGCTTAAGTGGATTCGCACCTACAGGTTTGGAGCCTTGTACAGGGTCGACGATCCTACATTGAAGGTACAAACTATTTCTTTAACGTTGTAAGAGAGTAAAATGTGTCATCAAACGTGACGTTTCCTCTAATGACATCGATTATCGGAACCTCCTGAAAAACGGGTAAAAGCAATCACTCGCTCCTCCCAAGAGACCTCTGAGCCAACCTCATCCACTGGTTTCCTTGTGAAACTTGCAGAAAAAGTACTATCCAGGAATGTTTTCAAATTTGAAGAAAATGTATATCTCCAATAAAGAGGAACGGCGATGGGCACTCGCATGGCTCCATCCTATGCCAATTTATTCCTGGACAATTCTAAATAATTTCAATAAAATTCTAAAAAACCGTTCTCTTCCATCAAGACAAAAAGCTACTCTTCTTTGGAAAAGGTTAATCGATGAATTTTTCTCGATATGGGCCGTTGAAGAATAACATTCTTGCATATTATGCGTTTCTAATTTTCCTCCAGGAGCTTAAATCGGCATTTGCAGCAGGATGCACATGGGCCTACTCCAGGACATCAGCTACCTTCTCTCGATGTGGACATGATGATAGTAGATGGACGCTATCCGACAGGAGCACATATCAAGCCTACCATTCAAAAATGGTATTTACATTACAATAGCTGCCAGCTGGACAGCTGGACAGCTGGACGTAGGGTATATTAACCGACGATATGTCTCGTGAACTGATGGAATTGTTTCAACAATTGAACATCCACTATCAAGTGACTTTAGTTGACACGGTTTTCGCCAACAATTCACCAACAGAAGGACCACATACTTCAAAAATATAGTTTTTCCGAGGTATTCTGAAAGAAATTTTGTTCCATTTCCTTCAATATTTATCAGAAATACCTAACTTTTTTTCAAAATTACAACATCATGAACAATTCAATTGCTGGTTAGCTCTTCTTTCTTTTAAAGATGATTTTCATAGTTCTAAAATTCAAATAACGCAGTACTTTTTTGTGTAAGGAAGAGGGCATTGCTAATTGAACGTGCGCATGAAAGCATCGCAATTGGCCTAACAGAGGCCTAGCAAGATTTGTCTGCAGTCTAACCAGAATACAAACTGTATGCGCTAATATCTTGTTTTGAATTCAGGCCTTAATTCCGTTGGCCTGACCTCATCCGGTCGCGGTTTGTTGTTAATTATTGTTTCTCGACCGTCACGAACGGCCTTTCGTCACTTGGATGGGTTTGTGGTTGAACTTCAATTCTAACTAAATGATCCGTGAGGTTTTGTCGGAGTGCCCCGTCGGTCTAAGTGTCATAACACTGACTATGGAAATGGAAACGCGTCTTATAGCCTCTATTCATTACCTCACCCACTCGGTGTGGAAGGAATATTTAAGTCGTTCCTCCGTTCTATTCAACCCGAGACGCTTGTAAATAATCATAATCAGATGAATTCATGTTAGACCGAATTACGAAACATTACTAGCTAATGATATAGTGTCTGTATTTACCTAATTTCATTATTCCGAAGATGAAATTTCCTACCAGCTTTTTCAATCATAAGTTTTAATTATCCTAGTTCATAGAGCAACGTCATCGATAACACATTATATAAATATTTTGAAAAACAGAACCCTTTTATTTTCAATTTTATTGCTGCGATATGTTCAAGAAATGCGAATATGCTTTACCCTAGAACGTAGATTGTGTATTACACCAGGTCGCTAAAGTACATCGGTATTGAGCTACTTTTGTCCCAACCCCATATAAAGTTTTTCTGAATTTAGTACAAGGATAAGGCATATTCATGCTAAAATCTTTGTCTAATTCTTGTGAACGACTAAACTTTTATTATTCAACAACTGACTATAACGAATTCCAAATAATCACATTACGAGTTGAAATAATAATGCGGGTATTCTTAATAAAGATAATGGGGAACTACCTGAAGGAAGAATTTGTTTTAATTAAAAATGCAGTCATCATAGAGCTATCTGATTCGGGGATAACAGCCGTGAGTGTCGAGACCCGGAACTCTTTCCAGCAAGAGAGTTTATTATGTGCTCTTACTCATGCCATAAAAAGACTTTCGGTTTTTTAGCGATTATAAAATTACAGGATAAGCAACTAACTCGAGCTTGAGATTTCAATTCAAGCACTATCTGGCGCCAGGTGTTATAAATTATTATGATGGCTGCTGAAGATCTCCTTACAGGACGTAGGGCAACTCGGGCTATTCTTTTCTCTACTGAAATCGTCAAAAACCATAGAACTTGATTGAAAACGGTGTTGAGATAGTTTCCACCGGTTGTGCGATATTGCAGCAAAATTTCGCAAACGTTGATTCAGTAGTTTCACAGAAAATGCCTTTCCGGACTTGAAATGCCGCTAAATTTCGCCTGGTATTGGGCGACTTTGGACAGTGTGCTCACTTCCTTCGGATTCGTCTGAACTGCAATCCAATTGGTTCCAATAGGTGAAGGCAGGCTTGTTTCTAACTTGTATCTAACGGATTGTCTCATCTTTTTGGTTTGGGGGTGCACACGCTCATAGGAGCAAGGGACCGATCAACAGCCACCCAAGATTTGAATAAAACGCAGAATAAACTTGTGTAATAAGTTTCAATTACAAGTCAGTTTAAAACCATCCGAAACGACTTAGGCATCTTGAAATCACAACTAACTAAAATTAGCAAAATTATTTTCCGGGATTATGTGGATTTGCACTAGGAAAACACTATAGCAAAAGACAAATTTCAGGAATCTCCGTTATTTTTTAAATCTCTTCTAGCTTGAACGGGTTTAGATGTTCGTTGAAATTGTGTATTCAGACACATAAGCGCCAACTAGATGTGACGTGTAGAAGTTGCGAAAGTAGTGTGAAGCCCCACATGTTTTAGAGCTCAACTGGTGCCGGCGTCTACATTAGGTGATGCATATTGGCTGATTGATGTTGATGAAGATTAATGATTCCCATGTCGGAATCACCAACGGTACCTAAATGGTCCCGTTATAACCTTTCATCTTACTTCATCATGAATCATTACACCTGTCGGCACACTTTGGATCAGTTTGTTTCATGCGAGACCTATGCTGTCTCATAGATTCGAAACATGGAACACGACGATAGCTGGTGGACGTCAAACCCTATGAATGAAATCGGGCAGAAGAGATCGGCCACTGGGAGATGGGTCGGTCTCTTACTATTGCGTTCTAGTTAGCTCAATCGCTATGTGCAATACCGCACCAAGTTGCTACGTGGTCAAAATACGCCCACGATTCTTGTCTATCTGTCGGCTTCAGTCATTCGAAGGAGTCACGCGTAGAACGTAAAATTGACGAAATCAGACCATGAAGAATATAGCGTTTTGCAATATAGATGATTGTAGTGCGTTGCCTAAAAATTAGTTCTACGTTCATCTAACCTCAATTGAAACTAACAATTGAACTGTTCATTGACTGTTGAAAAAGTACTCAACCACAAATTAATTAGTAGTTTCCGGTGCATGGCAATAGAAAAAACCCCTATGATACTTTTTTATGACTATCTATTAATAAAAAAACGGGCGGGCCCAATTACAAAGAACAATATACATAAATACAATTAACAGTTTAATTTATTAGGTACAGTAAAACGGGGGGCAAAACACATGTATTAAAAATTAAAATGGAATGAAAGAAAATTGACACTAGTGAACAGGAAATAATTAATCATAAATACACCGCTTTATTGAAGATAAAGGAGAGGAGAAAATTTCATTATCGGGATTGGTTTGAAGTAATAAGTCGGCAGTAAGTAACATTCTTAGATACAATGTTACAATGAGTTTTAGTTTTGCCTGCAGCTCCTCTCTCCCTTTTCTCTTTTTTATTCCTTTTTTTCACCAATTAATCAATTAATGACAACAACAATAATATAAAGATTTTTAATCATGACCAGTTTTTATATAAAGAAGGATGAGGGAGCAACTAAATAACTTAAAAAAAAAACTTCAATTGCCATACTACAAGTATTGAAACAAAGTGAAAGGATGTGTGGTGGCACCACCATGTCTAAGCCAGAATTCTACATGTATTGATGACATAATAAGACTGATGAAGTCCTCGTTGAAGGACGAAACGTATCCGATGGAAATAAAAACTCGTGCTCCAAATAAGGGATACAAAATGTCATTATCGGGATTGGTTTGAAGTAATAAGTTGGCAGTAAGTAACATTCTGGAGATTGTTCAGTGTTACATGTAATTAGGAGGTGAAAAGTCATTTGAACAACGAATCGAACTCCCAAGTCGATTATTTCGTGGATCCGCGGGAGTGGGAGACCCATTTGGTAACCTTGGGTAAATGGAGAGGAAATTCGGTGAAACGTGGCTATACAACACGTATTCACGTTCAAAAATGAATTGTTTGCCATACACTATAGGCATAAGGCATCAACGCAACCCTGTAAACGTTTGCAGTCACTGACCGAGGATACTTCACAAAAGATCTTACAGATATCAGCAAACAGGAGGCATCAATCTTGTACAGAAGAATGTCGATTATTGTGGGTTTTCACAAAGATTCGTTTGATACATTTAGCTACATTTTATATTTTAAAAAGCTTCCAAGTGCAATAAGTGTTATTGTGGTTGTGTGTTGAAAGTAAATTCCTATGAGCTCATATCGTGTAATGAACCACATTTGAAGTAACTGGGTATGACCATAGACTTACGACTCTCGTGGGAAAACCATGTAAGTGATATCGCATCGAGGATCCGTCACAGAATCAGTCAGCTGAAGCGTCTTCTTCTAAACAAAAATCTCAGCATTAGAAACAAACTGCTCATTTTCACAACACATATCAAGCCTATTTGGTGCTATGGTGGTGTTCTACGGTCGTCTGGCTCGAACACCCAAATAAATAGAATTCAGGTGCTCCAAAATCGTGTTCTCCGCTTAATTACAGGGGCCGACTGGTATATTAGAAATGATGAACTTCACAAAGATCTGGAAGTGCCTTCTATTCCTCCTACTACAAGGCCTCATCTCATGGAAATAGCCTCATCAGCAGTATCCCTTAGGATCGTCCACCTCCTCGTCATCTTAGGCGACTCAAACGAAAACATCACTCCGACTTTGCTGAAGGCTTCAACTAGAGTACCACTACATTCAAACCTTCTATACAAAAACATGTATTTTTTTTTCTCCATGCTCTGAGCCAAATCAGCAATATTTCAGTACAGCTGGTTTTTTAATCATTATATTATGTTCCCTATTAAGTAGTTAATGAACGCAACCTAATATTTAGTCATTTTACACGTTGCTTGTTGTATATCGACTATTGTGATCCTACTAGGTAGTGCTACGCACAAAAATGTATCGTTTGTTGATTAAAAACAAGAACCACATCTAGCCGCAAACGATAAATCTATTGAAAGATCTATTTTAGACAAGTACGCAACCGCACGGCATAGTTAATCGCATACGAATTCTAACTTTGCAACGTGAACTGGGCAGAACCCAGCTGTCCCTTATGATCAGGATGGCGCCCTTGATTTCAGACGTCACTTAATGTCCAAGAGAAACTCCTTTTCAATTCAAGCTTCTGAGGATGAACGCTACAGACTTATGGCCACAAAGCTGATCAGAATGCAGTCCATTACGCCATTCATCCCTGCTGTCTTAGGAAGTCACGAACACTCCATATAAAATTTCAAGTTCCAAGGTAGAATAGTAGTGGATCACGATGGATCCCGTTATTTCAGTCTTCACTTTATATTCCACACATCCCTGTTTTCAAATATAAATATTCTAGCATGAATTGGAGGGAAATCAGCTGAATTGGCCTATCAGAATGCGGCCTGTTCTTTCATTCGCCCCTTGGTGTTCCAGGAGGTTCCGATCAATCACTCAAACTTAAACTTCCTAGATGCATCCAGCTAACTCTTCTGATCAGACGGTGGTCGTTAGGTCAATCATCCCTTGCTGACTCAGAATAGCTCCACGTAAAGATTTAATCTCACTACCTAGAATGCGGATTTTGGGGTCAGGATGAATATCGTTATTTAAGTACCTAGTATCTTTCCACGGTTCCGATACCTCGGAGAGGACTAAAATTTTAGTTCCTCAGCTTAAACATATGAGAACTCAGCTGATCTGGTTGTAACGGTTTATGACATTCTTACAATGTTGATTCAGAAAACCTTCTTACCAAAATTTGAGCTTTCAAGGTGGATTAATGATAATTTTTGTTGACTCTGATGATATGGCTGGATCCCGTTACTTGAGTGTTCTTTTGCTGACTTAGAAAGGCTCGCTTCCGAATTTAGATTTCCAGTGAGTGAATTTAGCTTTCACCCTATCTGAATAGAGCCCAAGATTTAATTGGTCTTTTGTTGTTTCAGAGAGACTCAATCAAAAAAAGAGTCTAAGAGTGAAAATGATAGAATAGTGATTTACCTAAAATTCCCTTTTCCAGAAAAAAGTTTCCCTTTTACAGAAGGCCGTTGTGAAATCAAAACTAAGAAATCATCTTCACAGAACCAACTAAAAACTATGTGACTTTCTAAAAAGTGAGTGAATGGTATCTCCACAAACTTGGTTATGTGATGCATTAACTAGGTAGTTATGAGCTACCTGGACTCTAAAGTGGGTCTACTCTTTCGTTGATCGAAATTCCAAACCACTACGGTTAAACGCAGACATCCCAGAGCGTATTTTGTCTCTGCCCACTCACAGTATCGCACGCTCGATCTCACCGTAGCGAATGACTTAACGATTGTTGTCGGAGAATGACTCAATCGACTTGATAGCCATCGCGGAACGGCTTTTGTTAGCCACGGACTAAACGAGACACGCGAAAGGAGACTTCTGAGCCACAAAGGAAAGTGCCATTAGTGAAATCACTATAAACAGATCATCCACCGCTGAACAATACTTACTGTCTTGCTACTTACAGTAGATTGAGAAAAGCATTATCTGTGCAGTAAAATCATAGGAAAGTACTTAAATTTTTGAACTCAAGTTTTGAGGGCGGCAATCAACGATAATGATATAAGGTGTACACTGAAATTGATTTGTCAACCCTCGAAAAAAGTGTGATTTAGTTTAAGAATAATCTTAAATTTGGTTTGAAAAAAAAATCTTAATTGGGTTTGGAAGATTTTGAACTTTGTTTGGAAATGTTCGAATTTGGTGTGGAAAATTTTGAATCTGTTTCAGAAAATCTTGAATTTAGTTTTTAAACTCTTGAATCGGTTTGGGAAATCTTGAATTCGGTTGGAAAACTTTAAATTTGGTTTCGAAAATATTGAATTAGACTTGAAAATGCTGTATATTGTGTGTAAAGCGGTACAATAAATTGTTGGAGGTTGTGGTTGCGGCTACGATTGACACTACATTGATTGTTCACTCTGAAATTGAATTGTCCAAATGTATGGATTGCTTCGAAAACAATCTTGAATTTATGTTGAAAAAAAAATTTTGGTTATCAACATTATGAATTTGGTTTGAAAAATCTTGGAATGGGTTTGGCAAATATTGAATTTGGTTTAAAAACTATCAAATTTAATTTGAAAAATCTTTAATTTTTTCGAAAATTTCTGATTTTGAATTCGAAAATATTGAATAAGACTTGGAAACGCTACTTATTGCATGTAAAGTGGTCCAATAAGTTGCTACAATTTACAGTATATTGATTGTTCACATTGAGATTGTCTTGTCATCCCTCTCCAAACGTATGATTTAGATCGAAAACAATCTTGAATTTATGTTGAAAAATAAAATCTCCATTTCACTTTGAAAAATCTTCAATTCGGTTTTTAAAATCTTGAATTTGGTTTTGAAAAAACGGATTTTGGTTTGAAAAATCTTAAGTTTTTTTGGAAAATCTTTTTTTTTTTTTTTTTTTGGAAGCCTTGAATTCAGTTTTGGAAATATTGAATTTGACTTGGCGAAGCAATCCACAGCATATAAAGCGATGCACTATGCAATAGGAGCAGGGTTAGTTGTTACAATTGTCGCATCAAATTTCTCCGTTGCTCTAATTTTACGTAAGAGACCTCCTACCCCTCGATGACAAATCGCCCTCACGACTTCTGCGGCGCATAATCGCCTACTGCCCGGCGAAAAGTTTGAGAAAATCGCTCTCCAGTGTCCCGTCGGTCCTCATCCACTCGGATCCGCCCACATCCGATGGCCCGATCTCCTGACCACCTGTCGACACGTCACTGGCCCCCGAGGGCGCCCATCCCGTGGGATCCGGGACTCCCCGAAAAAAAGAAAAGAATAACGTGCGCACTCGGGCAGGTAAAGTGGTTTTACGTAACCTTTAAACCTCGTTTGCATGAAATTGCCGTATACAAACATCGGTGGAAGACTTTTGGCCGAAGACGTTTTCGGTGGTGATTCCTTGGGAGATAGTACCGACCAATTTATTGGAATGGGTGTTTTTACCGAAGAACGGCCGTTACTAGCTCACCAAGTTCTCGTAACGATAAGCACCATCAGACTTACGACTAACAGACTGACAGACATACTTATCACAATTATAACCATCTGTGTACCCAGGGTCTCAAAAGACAACCGTCGAAAACTAGACAGACCCCAGTGTTTTGAAGGTTTTAATTGGGAAAATTGTATGTTGTTTGTCTTCTACGCTACTGAAGTGTGAATACCCAGAGTTGCAGATCAACTGATCCACAATTATTGGTTTGTTATTCAATAATGAACCATTGTAATGGCTCTTGCAAAACAAAAATTCTAATCCCCCCTGAAAATTTCATGGTTTACGTTTCAAAGGGTGTAGAATCCGAATCTGCGATAACAATTTTTCCGTCCGTCCGCCGTACATCGTACGCCGTACGCACGATTTCTCCCAAACGGCTTGAGCAAAAAAATCTGAAATTTTCAGGAAAAATCAATGTTGGCCCGACGACGCCCCAATTCTTGAGCCAGCTCTCTCACCTAATTAAAAGTGCCCTTTAAGGGTTGTCAAAGTTTTGTAAAATCCCTAAAAACCTCAAAAAAAGTCGAAGCGGCCTAAATTTGTGCTCTTTTTGAAAAACACTCCACGAGGAATCGAATGAGCCCCTCCCCATCTCCGTACGTGAAACCACTCCCGATCTGTGGCCCGATTTATGGTGCCAACATTCGCGTTATTTTGGTTTATTATTGTTTTTGTTTTGACGTCAGTAACCTAGTGACGTAGTGATGTAGTAATGTGGATACTGGAGTGAACTCCTAAAAGGCTTTGTAGCCGATACACGGGTTGAAGGAGGATATCATGAAACGCTGCAAATTCTTTCACTGAGGTTTATTATTCAATGATTCATGATTTGAATTTCTACTAAGCTTTGGAGGGTGAGTGTTTCACAAGAGATAGGGCGATTATTGAATTTCAGGAGGCACACAAATATGATCAACTGATCAATCAAATTAGGTATTTTGGTTGAGAACAGATTTACGTGCTCTGTGCATATCTCCTGAAATTCAATAATCGCTCTATCACCTGTGAAACACGCACACTCCAAAGCTTAGTAGGAATTCAAATCATGAAGCAAGCCAAGTGGTATAGAAAATAATAAACCAATAGCTGCTAATATTAGCTACTCCGATAATCATAGACGTTCGTTTACAACTGGAACGCCCCTCTCAGCTCAACGGAACCCTTTCCTCAAATCACAACTGGGTAATTCTCAAACTAATGGCAAATTCGTGTGAATGTCACGTTGCGCCGTTCAAAATCTTCTGTCTTTCAACTTTCCCCCCTTATCTGCATACAAATATTGAGGACTGCAATGACCAATAGAAAACCCTGGGAAGCAGATATATTTTCCATATTTTTTATGGTTGAGAAATCCTATTTGTCATTGCAATGACCTGCAATTGTATCGATGTTCCCAATTCCGAGTTGGTGTTTCGAATATTCTACCTGAGATTTAAAATTACCTGAAAATTCTCTCGTGTTTAGTTACATCTGAAGAACAGCTGTCGATGGTTTTTCAACCCAAGCTTCAAGTTTTCAATGTCCTAACGCTGCACTTTATTCTGATCACTTTAGTCTAGGGTCATTGTCATGGCCCAAAAAGATAGTACTCCTGAGGGACCAAAACGGGGATTTTCGAGGAAGTTCTTGTTTTGATGGTAGCAGTGACTTACATGCAAGAGGGTACACCTTTGACTTGCCCAAAGTGGTACCTAGGTGATGTGGTTTCTGATCGAGCGAGAACATCTGAAAACAGGTGAGTGTGTTTATTCAATACCATTTTAATGTCCCTAGTTGCTTATGTATTATGTTTGATCCCAAAATTTTCCTTCCACCCACTTATTCTCATGGAAAGCCGTATGACGTTGCATTTTTGAAATCCACAAAAAGTCCAGTAGTATTGGAAGAATCTCTGTTAAAAGTCCTAGTTGTCATTATCATGTAGGTGAAAACATACCGAAATTGTCATTTTCGTGACCGAAACCGCCATGTTATTGTTATGACTTCTATCAAATTTGAATTTCGCGCGGGATAATGGGATGTCTTGAATGACTGGGTATCACAAAGACATCTAGGGAGTCCAATTAGTGATAAACGTCCAAAAATCTAACAAAAGCAAAACTTGAATTTTCATGATAATTATAATAGGTCCTCGATTCAGTACCCTACTGAATTATATATGATTATTCAACGAATTTGAAATTCCTTGGAGATAAGTGCATTCCATACCTTGTTATAACTATCAAAAGGGTTATATTGAAATTGGTTCAATATAATATATTCATGTTGGCCCCATTACGAGTCGGTTAATCATCAATTAATCCTTTTATTATGTTTGATATATCTTGACATGCAAGTCACAATGACCGTATAAATTATTGCAGCCACACAATGACCAAGTCAGAGGCAATACGCGCAGGAGCCACAATTACCACCCACTTCGCTTGAAATCTGCATGCAATTTACAATAAGCATGAAACCTCATTTCGATGGAAAGCTCCTATTAGCTGGGGAGGAGCTAGAAAGCGTGATAAAGACTGCAACCGTCTTCTGGCAGAAGGGAGCGGCAGACAATCTCCTGTCACGAGTTATGATGAGCTCGACCTCGACACTACGCTCCTCCGTCATAACAACAGCCGCGATTTTTCTATTATCTTCACTTACTTACTTCCCAGATGCTAGCAAAAAACTTCACCCTAGATGAGGCTTTTGCAAAGATGTCACAAGTACTTCGTTCAATTGTGAAACGAAATAGCATCTCTTCAGAAACTGCCTACGAGGTTTCTTTCTAAAGTATCATCATATTAATAACCTGGATATTTCTACATCAAGAATCATTAGCCTCCTCTTGCTCCTGTTCTTTGCAATCGGCTAAATTGTTGCTGTTTCTCATGACGACGTTTTGAACTTTCCAAGCAATCTATCCTTTTTTATTGCTGCTTATATTATAGACATACATGCATATGCCGTGCACCAATAGGTGAACATTAAATACATATGGTATGAGTACGCGATTACTAGTCTAGATCTGTACGACATTGCCAAATAGTGTACGTCTTTTGAGTACCAATCTCACTGGTCACTACTTTAAAGTACAAAATCCTTCTACCACACCTGAGCGGATTCGTTCCAAACGTCCAATTCGTTAATACTAGTAGGAACTGATAGCAATTCGGCGTTTGCCACAACCAATTTCAATTACCAAATCTTTACGCACTGTTTGGTCTGTCATTGAAGTACAGTCTGAAATTAACTAAGCGTTAATATTGCTGTCCGTTGAATGGTCGTATCTGCCAATAACGACAATTCCTTGTAACTGCCATAGTATGGTAACTTTAATAAAATTTACATGAGTTGAGCGCTTTATGCTCTCGATTGTTCCTTTAGAGTTATTTTCTGCTGGATCAACTGTAAAATTTATTTGTCCACAAAAATTATCTTAAAATAACAATGAGCAATTTTCATGTAAGTGGAACATCCGCTTGATAGGATCTAAAAACTAAATTGATGGGGAAAATGTTCAAAAACTTCATTTACAGAATTTCGCAAAATCGTCGTTTTAGCATATTAAGTAGTAAGTGGTCCATTATTTAGGCAACATCAGATGCATTTAATATTTGATTAAATGTATAAGACTTTCACCACAAGTTTGGTTTTTTCAACTGTGAAATGTATTTTCCATTATCTGGAATATAAGAAAAATGGTTTTCAAATGGATTTGATAGCGACATTGCAAATTTTACAATCGCAAGACCTGTACAACAATCAGCGTGCGATTATGCCATATGTTACTACATCGACAAATATATGATGTGTTCAAAGAATTGCATCTCACCGAAATTTGGGATAGTCTCTGTGCTCATGAGCGAATAATACCAGAAGATTCTGATTTATCTCTCAAGATGGTGAATCATCTTCAGACTCTATCTTCATGTTATTGGTACCAACGCTTAACGAAATAACATACATTCACTGATATATGCAATCATGTACAAGCACATTAAGTTTATCGAGTGCAATAATGAATATTTGTAATCGACGGAGGAACAATGAAATTAACCTCCAATGGAATATTGTTGTTTTTCGTTCAAGATGAGTACAATCCAAACTTCGTTTAAACAAATTTTTGTGATTAATCACTTACAAGAGCCCCTACCAACCCAAAAGCGTAAAATCGAAGGAGTGAAACATAGAAAAATCAGAATATTGAACATTTTCTGAATGACAATAGTGTTTTTATGTTCGTTATTGATGGACATCCCTTCAAGGAATCGAATGAGCTCATATGTTGATCCGTTCGCTACACCTAAGAGCAAGAACTTCAACAAAAAACAAAAACATAAACAGGAATGTATGTGAACACAGCAACAATCTAGTGGTACATTGAGAAGATCGAATCAGCTTCATTTTCAATGTGATTATCCTTCAAAGAGTTCTATTTGAAATCGAATTTATTATCGCGTTTGCTGTATATTTGCATACAATTGAAAAGTGGTTGGTGTTTTATGCCATTCTGATAATAACATAGGTAAGACTTGTTAAAACTTAATTTGTTAAATTCGTGGGTTTCTATGTCTATATACAGCAAATACCTACCACCACTGTAGATATTCCGGCATTAGCTTATGTCACAGATTGAGGGGCTACTAAACTGTTGGTATTAATGGTTATGTGTTTATGATACAAACGTAGAAGATCTTTTATGAAGAAAAGCTACACTTTTGCTAAATAATTTGCAACGTTCAGGTAATGGTTTTGACCAATATTTTTGATGTGGAAATTTTAGATAAGTAAACAAACCTGCGTAAACTGCGAGAAATTATTTTAAAAGTTACAACTTTATTACAGTTTTCTACCAATTCTTGGACATGCCTGGAGCTCGTTTTATCGCCAGTAGTGCATGTTAATAATAAAACTTAACTTACTAATATCTCTCACATCGCCATTTTCTTAATGGATTTTCCCTTTTTTTGGAGACAATCTTTCTCGTAGAATAACAATGAGCACTTTTCATGTAGGAAGAATAATCTTTTGACAGGTTTCAAAAAATAAATTCTTAGGGAAACTGGTCAAGAAATGTATTGCCAAAATTTAGGGAAACCTTCATTTTAACATAAGAATTCGTACGAGGTCAATTTTTTAGGCAACATCAAAGATTTATTTGTTTAAATGGCATAGGGTTTAATCACAAGAAAGCTCACCAAAGGTTTCAAGTACCTACCTATAATTCGGTAGATTACGCTGTTTGGAAGTTACGAAATTAGTGAGCGGGCTTCTACATGAATGCGTTATACCCAATAACGAAAGATATCAGCAAATTTGAGTGGGAGTATTTACCTTCAACGCGTCGCGAGTTTTACGCTTCATCATCGATTATCTATCCAAATAACCTGTAATGGGAAATGATGACATAGAAGCTAATCTTTCAAAAGCAACTCACGATTAGAACATTGGTAAGTTAGTTGAAGCAGTTCATGGTGCACGACGTGTTTTGCAAGATTATTAAGCTGTCTGGAAATAATAATCTTACTTGCTGCACAACGCAGGCAAAAACAGTCAATAAATCACAAAGACTAACAAGTTGTTTGCTAATATTTTATGTATTTTCACGATATAATCATATTTAAAACCTTTTGTGCTAGGTAGGACGGGACTCACTCAGTACTGAAAGTTGTGCGTAAGAATGGCTTAACAGAATTGCTTTTCTAAAGTCGATAGCATTTCGATTAAAAATCAGGTATTTGAAGATTGTGGTCTTACCACTTTAAGATTTCTAAACTAAGAGTTTCAAAGTGAGTAATTAAAAAACAACATAATTTTTACTGTAATAAACAGCAGTATTTTGCTCATTATTTTCAATATAAGTTTGCTAATGATTGGTGATGCTCATGTTAAGGTAGAAAGATACAGACCTAAAGCAACGAGGAGTACTGAACTCAAAAGCATAAAAATCGACTATTTTTTAGAATATTGTACTATTGTGGTAGGAAAGACTCTGCGCTGGGTGCTGGAATGTGGTTTGGAGATCTTTTGAACAATTTAGAACACAATGAAAAAGTATTGAGACATAGTGACCTAATAAGGAACTCTTAATGTTATTTGATTAGCTTATCGACGTAAGGCGCTGAACGCCACATGAATGGAGCATCTAGGATATAGGTAAGAAGTACGTATGTAAGTAATAAATCCGAAAGCCAGATTTGAGTTTTTTAAATATTTAATTACTTTCAACGCAAAAATAACGATGATAACTGCGACACGGACGATGTGAGAGCGGAGCAAGACTGACTGGCATATCATATATTATACGATATTGTATTTTGCTGATTCAGCGAGTTAACGGTGTGCAGTGGGAGTGAAGTACGGATATGTAACTTGTATGTACTAACTGATGGATGTAGATAACCCGACGTATATAACGCTTAATAACCATAGACGAACGATTATTCTAAAAGATTATACTCGTGCAAGAATCGTTTAAAGGGAATATAATGTGGTAAAAACGTTGAAATGCATTTTCGTATATATCCTTGCTTAATTTCACAGTCCTTAGTCATAACGGACGTCTCTTGGAATTACTTTGTAGTACTAGCAATATATTTTATTCTACATAAGTACTTGAATGCTAAGCAGCGTTTCCTCTAAAACCGAAATACCCACCATGGACGTTGTTACTCGTCTATTGATTGTTTTATTTTTACGCTTTCACTCAAGAGTTTGCTTTCACTTGTGTAACCCGTAGGTCGGAGAAGAGCTGAATTTATATCGAAAAGTAAAAGGGATTCGTGGATAAAAGACCCATTAGATTGAACAAGTCACGAATACAGGCGCGTTTGAAGGAAGACGTCCGATTCTAATTGGAAACTGGGAGCGGCGGAAAGGTCTGTTTTGACTGGTTAATGAGGATGATCAAACGTATCAAGCGTCGCTTATTCAAAAGGTAGTCTTTCGTGTTGCTTTGGTTGTGCGAGCGTGTTTACTATCTTAGAAGCTATCACATTTATTCTACTCCAATCAGCAATAGAGGGGATTGGGTTTAGTGCTGACAGATCTTTGTCCATCCAATTAGCAGTACCTGTTAATAGATAACCAGCCCTTTAGATTGTGATACTTTATTGACAGTGAATGGGAGGTCACTGGCGCTAAGAATAAAGCTTGGGCATTCACTGTGCTCTTACCTTAATTACTGCTAATAGACCTCAGAGAATGAGCACTGCTATATGCTTTCTAACAGAACCACGTTGTGAATACGAGTAACTTGTAGACGTGAAACATATTACTGTAACATCTTTCAACCGTGACAAATAAACTGCCAAGGAGATGGCACAGCAGATTCCTCTTTACAATCAATGTGACACCATTATAAAGTAGAAAATGAAGAATTCTACATTTTTTAGGGAGTAAGAAGAGTACGGACCCTGGCTACCCAAGGCATTTGAGTATTGTCGGGTAGAAATGGGATTATGTAAGTGATCACATGTATACTCGTAATTATCTAATGCTTACCATTAGTGTCACTACAATGGTTACCTAATGAGTAGGTGCTAATCAAGCAATCCGAGAGCCATTTGTTACTCCGTGCCGTAAAACCCAGAATTTACCGTTGGGGCAACAGGAAATGCTAATGCAACTCTTACGGTCACGCACTTGTCATTCAGAGTAAAAAGACAAGACGGGTTGGGATTCTTCGCACGAGCACGCGAGGACGGATCCAACAAGCAGGTTCAAGTACGTAGCGGGATTAAACAAAAATCATTGCTTCGTCATCGACGATTGGGAGTCGAACGGACCTGTCCATAACTCCACGTTTAATCATAAAACAGGTAGATGTTACATCAGGGCGGGTTTTGCTTGGGGAGGAATGACGCAATCGCAAGAGGCCGCGCGGACAATGAAAGTGTCAGGTCAGAGGTTGGGGACTTTCCCTGGCGGTGAATCCGTTGGAATATCTTCCACACTTCCTATCGCTCAGACCTCTTCCCCTTATGAGGCAACGCACTACCGCGGCAGAGACATTATTTACTGGATAGAAAAGAGCTATATTTTATGGGTTGGGTCCGTTTTTAATGGGCAAGTTCCAAACTCAAACGAGATCCATTTGTCTAGTACAGACTGAAGAGATTTATCTGATGACATCAAACCTTCAGATTTCTGAATCACTCACTGATGAAGAACGATTGTAAACAGATTAGTTCTGTTTTTTGTATTATCATACGTGGCTTACAGTTTCTACAAAGGAATCGGCATTATGTTCGAGCCATTGACAATAAGCTCAAAAATGATGTCCCCTGAGAAGTCGTTTTGTCCTTAGTGAATACTTATGGACGAAGTCTGAAAAATCAATTAGTTAGTTTTTCTTTCAGATAGTTTTTGTAAATCAATAATTTTACCAAGAGGTTCTTGAAAGGCTTCAAAAAGCGTTTTGCATCACGAGAATGCTCCTTGTCACTCAGCAATTTCAATAAACGAGTTTTTTGTCAGTAAAAACATTCCTGTGGCTATTCAGCCTCCTTATTCGCCCGACCTGAGTCCTTGTGACTTTTTTCTCTTCCCAAAGTTGGAAAATTACCTACCTCAAGGGAAACTATTTTGGGAAAGTCGAAAAATTCAAACGGCTCTAACCGACCAGCTCAAGGTTATTTCAGTATCGGCGTTCCAGCACTGCTATAAGGAGTGGAAGAAAGGTCTCCAGCGCTGTGTGGCCTCAGAAGGAAGTTATTTTGAAGGTGACAATATTGAATTGTAATTCTTTTTGTATTAAACATTTAACAAAAAATCAGTTTCTTTATTTAATTTACAGACCTCTTACACAGTGACTTTGCCTTAAATTTTGATTATCCATGACAGGAAAAAGTTGAAAGTATGACCAACAGTAGAGAAAGGAGGAAAAACTGCTGAACCCACTTGCAACACGAGTTATTCACAAGTGAACGTTGAACGCATCCGTCGTGTTTCTTGTGACTTAATTCTATTTGCCCGTTCATCTCGTGTATTTCGGCCTCGTCATCGTTTTTGTTCCGTATTCATGAGCGTGTTTAGTATTTGTTCACGCTTATTTCCTACAAAAATAGCTATCGACTTCTGATAAGATGCTTGCACAATTGTGACCACTATGAGCGAGCCGAGCCCTACCCGGACAGGACCAACCACCACGGCGGATCCCCAGAAAAGGCAAATAACGATGGAAATAGTTGACGAAATACTTTAGTCTCCCCAGCCATTTTACGTCTGGCCCCATTACAGTGAAAATCCACAGTTGCCTTTAAAAAGAATCGCCAGTAAATATACACAGTTGCTAATAGTAAAGTTTACAATTTATAGACAAAGTGATGCGTGCCACTGATGATCTAAATGTCTGGAATGTACTCGTCATAGGGAATTTCAATTACCCAATTTTTCGCAATTTCACAATATTTAACTGGATAAGACAAGATTAGATAGTAGCTTCAATTTTCCGAAAAAACGGAAAAGAATGACATACCCCATTCCGAATAACAGAACGAAAATGGATGGGATGAATCAGTCATTCTCACCATAGTTGCTTCTACAATATTAAATTTCCGACTTTTCGAAAATCTTAATGAAACTATTATTTGAAAGAATAGAAAGGTAGTATTTATTTCTGCCTACAAGTTTTACATGCGGTTTTGCGAGGGTAATAGTTGATATTAGTTACACAATCACGACCATAATTATAACAGTCTCTCTAAGACACTTCTTATGGCCCAACATTTCGTCCCTACCAAAAAAGGGCAGGAAAGCGCGAGGGTCTTTTACTGCATCAGGTTGAGGTTTTATGGGCGAGACATGATTTAATAGGATAGGCTCCGAAGATGATAAATCCAAACGAGATTCATTTGTTTAGAACACACATGTCGGTGTGGGGTGCCATGAAGTCATAAGTCCAGAACTTTGGGTCATGAATCGATTACGATGGTTCGAAAACACCAATGATTACTATACATGAAATAGGTTAGCTTACATACCTCACATACAAGACATTTGCATATCAACGTTTTGACATTTATCCTATAAGGACTCCCTCGGACAAGGAGCGATTGTTGAAATGTGTTATAGCAAAAGGAAACTTCGCAGCCCCTAACGTTCAAACCTAGACTTCTTTTGATCACATGTTGAGAAAATAACTCATACCACTTCTGTGATAATGAAAATAAAACAAACTAATCAAAAATTATACCAGTCTACAAAACGAAAAAAAAAAAAAAAAAAAAAACTACGGCTTATTACACAGAGGTTAATTATTAATGTATTAGATGGCCCTTCCACTTTAATCACTTATCAATTTAGTAGTAGTAGTCAGTGGTGCACTATCTAAACTCGACGTCTCGCGCACCCATACCTTGTAATTGTATTCAAGATGTAAATACTTGAGCGATCGCCAGCCACAAGGTCACAGACCCGTTGAACGGGCTCTGCAGCCCCGCTTTGAATATTGTTTGTCTTGAAACGTAAACCAACAATTTTTGAGGTTGGGTTAACATTTTTTTTCCTGCTTGATTACAAAAAACCACTGACCAGATTCTTTTCAACTATTCTACAAGTTTTTGATAGTGCTGAATCCGAAAATAAAAGCCTATTGTTTCGATGGTTCGAATAAATCCTTTTTTTTTTTGCCAGTTTTGTGGGTCGTTCTTAAAACGCATTAATCACCTCCACCACTAAAAATTCTTCAAAAAAATAATCGTCTCATAGGAAATTTATTGCAGATTCTGAATATGTGCTAAATTTTTATCTAATACCTTTTTAAACCCTCAGAAAGTAGAAAAGAGGAACTGAACAAAAAACTGCAAACTGAGCGAAAATCAAAATTTTTCACTGTTCTCCTTCTTACATTGCTTTTTTAAATTCTTGTTTTATTTAAAAAGTCCTAGCGAAAATATCGAGGGAGTCTTTTTAAAGCTTAGGTTTCTCTGAACGGTATGAGACCAAGGGAGCATGGAAACTAAGGGAGCTACAATTTTAAAGTTTGGTAATTAAAAAATCGGAATTTTCTCTGGCAACTGTCGCAACAGAAAAATGAACTTGAAATTTTCATCGGGCTCCTTCCTCTTTAACCACAATACCTGAAAAGAATTTCAAGGGGATCGGATCGGTTGAACAAGTTGGAGTAGATGCTGTAATTGGACAAGCATATTTACATAAGTGAAATACTAGTATACTTTTGGAGAGATCAAGCTAGTACCTATACAAATTCAATTTGTGATGAAGTAAGATATGAATGGAATTCAGATTACTGAGGATGAAAACAGGATCTGTTTGATTTCATTCGATATTTTATCCTACCGTCTTTTTCATAGCCCCCAATAGTCTCACATCATGTGCTTGATCCATCATCCTTAATAACGTTCTTTTATTAGTTTCACGTCTTGTCCAAATCCATTAGCTTATTAATTAAACAAACACACCGATTTTGTTCGAAACTTGTCAGTTCATGTCAAAGATTCCAGGGCTAATATGAGCATTAAATGGCTTTCCGTTTGCATTTGAGGAAAGTCCCTTACAACCTGTGGGATTACAAGAAGAAACAAGGTGAACGGTTTCACCAAGATGTGAAAGTTATAAAACGGCACCATGGACGATAGGACAATCACATGCTGAGACTATGGACAATAAATGGAGAGAACATAAACTTAAAACGTCCAAAAAATCAACCAGAGCCTGTTGTCATCCTCAATAATCTGAATCCATTCACATCTTTCTGCATCAGAAATTAGAAACTAGATTTGTGTAGGAAGTATTCCTACTCCGACTTGTTCAGCATGAAGTTTTGACTGTCTTTTGAAGCAGTTTGGGAGAAGTAGATGATTGTTGCAAAAGTCAGCTATCATTTTGGATTCAGCATCTTCAAAAACCCCTAGAAGAGATCAAAAGAAGCCGGTAACTCGACGGTCTTTCTAGGCGGAGTAAGGAGGTAATGATTGTCAAGTTTGGGAAAGAAGAATCTTATCAGCTTCGAGCAGTTCTTGAACATCTTAAAGAAACACGCAAACGCCCTATTGTCACTGAAGCGCACAAAAGACCTTTGCAAAGTTGGGAGTCTCCAACGGCCACTTTTCCTTAAGGTACAGCCAGGACAATAGAATGCCAACTTTGTTGCGAAGAGATGACAGCAGACCACGGTTGGAAAGGATTCTTCTACCGACATGACCAAGTAAACGCCTGAAAGTATCACTTTGTGAATGAAGAACTAAAATGACGATAGTGTCCCCAATGCATCCTGAAATTCCTAGTGAACAAGGTGCCACTCATTCCATCCTCTCTCGAACAAAAAAGTAGATCAAACTTGAGTAACTGAAAAGATGAGTAGTGATTATTATTTCATATCTCTTACAGGGACTTGCTACTTAATGTTTACTCAAATATCATGAATGGATCAAAATAATTGTATGATATTACGTGGAGTAAATTCCTTTATATGCCGATATTAGGACAGCAGGACGAATTTCGCTAGCCAGGAACATCATTGACCATATCAACTATATCGACTTCACTATATTGAACATGTTATTTTTAATACCGTGTAACCACTCTTTCCCAACAAAATCCGTCGTTTTAAAATCGTATTCAAAATATTTTACAGGCAGGCGTTATAACGGTGTAACATCTTGCGTTTCGGGATTGGGTAAAATTAGTTAATAGTAGGAAGATTCAGCTTTCCTAATACGGCATTCCTCGGAAACGAGAGATGTTTTACGGGCTGGTATTTCTTCAAATAACGGCTCATCACGCCATGAAATGTTGTTGATAGCTCAATAAAAATTATCCTAATGAGCTTTCCGTCCTTCGGCTTGTTTCATCCACCGCTGGTGGCTTCATTATAAAGTACCAAACCCTCATTCCATTGTTAAAAAGGAATATTGATGAGTTGAATTCTCCACAAAAACATGTAGTACGTGTTTATCACATTTCATTGTATAGGTATATATTACTTTTCAACCATCCAAAGAATCCATTAATTTTTACTAGTATCGTGTATTGTGTAGTGTTGGTTGAATCTAGATTTTCGAATTCTAAAAACTTTTAGAAGCTTCGAGGTGGTCAGAAACCTGCGACATTTTTGCACTTTTGGTCAGATTTCTCGAACTACGCATTTCAGAGAATACTATTCGTAATTTGTTTAACGTAAAAATAAATACGTTCAATTGAAGTTCCTAAAGAACTTTGTACGTTTAATATGTGTCAGGCAGAGCTCCTCCATAAATGTTGGATTCTTCTTTGATGAAAATGCGACTGATAGAGGACCACCTCTAGCGTAGTCCGCAGAGTCGGGAAATATGTACCTACAAGTACAAAGTAAAAAGTACATGTACAATACTCGGAAAAATGCAAGTACAATTACAGATACTTAATGTACTTGTACTTACAGTTCTAAGCACAAGTACATGGGTACTTATAATTATTAATCTCAGTAAGAGTACAAGTACATCAGGATTTGTACTAGACGGGTGAAGTACAAGTACTTGCACTTGTACTTGTACTTCAAATACAACATGTATATTCTCTCTTTTAACCCAACGTTAAAATAATGGGGAGAAATTTCGGACCTCCTTCCACTCCCTACCCCTCTCCTGACGAGAACCCTGGGGTGGATAAGGGAAGCAGAGTTGGGAAGAAACTGTAAAAAGTACAGGTACAATACTTGGATAAACGCAAGTACAATTATAAGTACTTAATGTACTTGTACCTGAAATAAAATTAGTAAGTACAAGTACAGTACTTGCACTAGAAATAAAATTAGTAAGTACAAGTACAGTACTTGTACTTGGAATAAAATTGGTAAGTACAAGTACACAAGTACCTGTATTTACAGTTTTAAGTACAAGTACGCAATTACTTGTACTTGCAGTTTGAGGTACAAGTACTTGTACTTGCAGTTTTGAGTACAAGTACAAGTACAAAAGTACTTGTACTTGCAGTTCTAATTACAAGTACAATTTTGTACTTGTACTTGCAGTTTAAGTACAAGTACAACAGTACTTGTACTTGCTTAAGCAGTTTTAAGTACAAGTACAAAAGTACTTGCAGTTTAAGTACAAGTACAAAAGTACTTGTAACTAAGTACAAGTACAAAAGTACTTTTGTACATTGCAGTTTAAGTACAAGTACAAAAGTACTTTGCAGTTCTAAGTACAAGTACAAAAGTACTTGCAGTTTTAAGTACAAGTACAAAAGTACTTGCAGTTTTAAGTACAAGTACAAAAGTACTTGCAATTTGAAGTACAAGTACAAAAGTACTTGCAGTTTGCAGTTTACAAGTACAAGTACAAAAGTACTTACTTACAAGTACAAAAGTACTTTTTGCAGTTTGAACTACAAGTACAGTTTAAAAGTACAAAAGTACTTGCAGTTTTGCAGTTTTAAGTACAAGTACAAAAGTACTTGCAGTTTTAAGTACAAGTACAAAAGTACTTGCAGTTTTAAGTACAAGTACAAAAGTACTTGCAGTTTTAAGTACAAGTACCCAACTGGTAGTACTTGTACTTGTGGTTCTAATCTTACAAAGTACAAAAGTCTTAAATACTTGAGATTTTGATACAAGTTTTCAATCAATGTACTTGCGTTAAAAAATGAAGTACAAGTACAAAAGTACAAAAGTTGCGAAGTTTGAAAATACAAGTACTTGGAAAAAGAGCGTCCTTAATACATAAGTTTATCTTCATCCTTTGAACATTGGAGTGAAAAACTAACTGCTTCCTAATTTTTGTACTTACTCGAATATGAGTTTACTCATCATCAAAGAACGTTCTACTCGTACCTCAATCTAACTGAGGTTTCGTATTTTACTCCGAAAATTAAAAACGAATCGTGCCAAAAGTTGACCCGACCCGTCTTTCCATTAAAAAGAGGAGTATTTGAATTAATCACTAAGATGCGACACGTGAAAAACCTAACCGTCTTCTGTGAACGTACCTACATATTACGCGTTGAAAATTTCAGTTCCTTAGTTGTCTGACCCGCAAGACAGTTGTGTTGTGGGTGTTAGTATAACTGCAGCGCCTTACAACATCGGCCATAAGCCGTAACGCTGAACGACAGAATTTTACTTCTAAAATAATTTCTGATACTCTAGTCTCTGTTCGATTTCCTTGTTTCGAAAGTATAAAAGTTAATCTTGACTGTATGGAAAAAAATTTTGCCAATCAAGAATAATCGTACACAACTGGGTATCAATGGAATCCTGAATACTCATATGGATACATAATATGTATATTTAACGTTATTAAATATAGTATAAATTTTATGCTTTCACGTGGAGACCACCATGATATGACTAAAATCCACAGAGGTATTAGAATAATCCTTCTACATTAATACCTGATTATGTATATCAGAAGAAACCCCATCAAAACTCCTGGACTACTTCTTCCTTACTGATCAACCTGACTTGGGTATTTTGACTTACCATCAAGCAAACAATGGAGAAGACAAACTTCATTGGAAAAGAGTCATTGTAATTTTGCTTTCGGACGAAACCGTACTTCCAGTTTGGTGGATCTGTCTCAAGTAGCTGGAAGAGTGCTTTCAAGTAATGGATTCTAAAAATTAAGTGTAATCTGGGCTACAAAGATCGTTAGGTAGTTAAAGTTTGTCACCGACGTGAAGGCTGGGTTAAACGTAGATGTTCTCGGTAAATAATTCGAAATTAAAGTTGGCGTTAATCAACGCTAGTTCTGTCTGCTAGCGGCAGACTTAAGAGTCACATCTTCCCTTTTTATGTCGTTCAGTTTCAGTTTATTTCCATATTACTAAAACGTTACTACAGTTTCAACAATTTTTAACTTTGTTTCCACTGCCAAACCCTGCTGCGAAACTAGAACGAATTTTTTATGGCACTGAAACCAGGTGCGCGAGAAAAAATGGATATCGGCATCTACCCCGAAAAAAGATACTATGCACAGCTTAGCAAATACAATGTGTGTTTTCTATGGGTACCAAAACGTTTCATTTCCCTAATCAGTGTGTCAAAAGTAATGTAAGTGATATTCTTACATACAAAGCAGGGTAGACTGTCATGGTGTATTAATGGATCTAGAGTGACATCTGGAACCTCTGACACTACGGAAGTGGCCACTCACATCTAAAACTTTGATATAGCCAAGTACCTCACTTTGGAAGAGCATACCAGTCTATTCCGAAAGAGCTTATCCTCTCAGATGTGTGGGATAGCATACTTGACAATAACACCAGCAATTTTAAACTAGTCATTTACGGGGAAAAGACACATCAGGCAGTGACAGTATAAGATGAGTAGGTTTTGGAGGATGAGACAAAATCGCATGGACTTGAACACAACCTAAATCACAAATTATAAAATTTGTTGAGGTCCGCAAAAGTCCCTTTAGCTTTAAGAGAGTCCTATGAATGTATCCTTTGTGAATGTGGTAGAGGAGAATACATACGTAGCCGAGCAGATAAGAAGCACGGAACACCGTGAAAAGGAGACTTGGATTGGAAAAATACACAAGCACCTGTTGACACTCTCAACTGTGTTGTTACTCAACTGTGTTCTTAAGACTCGCTCCCCATTCGCCGGTATGGGCGTCTTCTTAAAAAGACCCGGCACTTAAAGGTATAGTTTCGGATGGTGATATGATGAATCGGTTCCGTATGGTGATGCTCTCTTTCAGTAGTTCTCCACAGACATAACAGAGTTCGCCATTTACATCTACTTCATTTCTGTGAGCCACAGAAACAGTTTGAACCCAAAGTTCGCCAATGGAGGTATTTTTGTATACTCAGTCTCTTTTCAGGTGAGTTTTTCATAATTTTTGATTTATTTTGTCATTGAAATGTAGTTATATGATATTTATGGCTGCATCCGTATAATTTTGGGTCTGAGCATTTAGTTTAATCCAGAAGAGCCTTAGTATGACTACTTCTTGCTAGTCCTCCACAAACAGTGAATTCCACAGACATAACAGAGTTGTCCGTTGACACCTACCTCATTTCTGTGAACTACAGAAACAGTTTGAAGTCAGAGTTCGCCGATGGAGTATTTTCGTAACCTATATACAGGGTGTTCCGGGAATTAAGCAAAATTCGACTTCTATGTGTTCTACAATTCATTTCCGAACTAAAATCCCTCCATATCAATTTTTTGCCAGAGGTCTCGTTTCCGAGTTATTCGCGATTTAAGATTTATTCGTGTTTCCGATCGTATGTCATTAAAACTGTCATAACTCCCTCAATTTTAGGGATAGCTCAAATTTGATGACACCCTTGGAAAGAGCGTTAAATTGTCTATCTATTAAATGTCAGAAAACATTTTTTTATTGCACTGAAGATGTGCGATCGCTGCGCGAAATGTCAGTTTTGTCGAAATCTTGAAATCGCCTGTCTTTCATTTCGCCTAGAAACCCCATTAACACTTGACGCAGAACTGTGCAGGCCTGGTAAAACGTGCGCCAAAATGTCAGCATTCCAACGGTGTAGTTGTTTTGAAAATATTTTCAGTTAACGAAATGGTGTTTAATTGCAGAAAAACGTACGTTTTCTGTTAAAATTTAGGTTTTTCCAAAAGCCTCGACGAAAAAAGTTTGAAGGTCGCTGAATCGAATGGTGACAACGCCAGACCTCTCTAGTGACATTGGAAGGCATTGTCTTGGTCAGGGGCGAGGGTATGCAATGACCCGCACGACCCCCGGTCTTGAAGGAGGGGTTGCTCTGTGCGCCGTGGATTATCAACCCCAATCTGATTTGGACGTAGCATTGGGTGTTGCAATGTTCATAATTTGTTGTTTCTGACCAAATTAAGTTTTAGTAAAATGTTTGTTGACTCAAACGTGTTATCCAGTTGTAGGACAATTGTAAGATATTGGGGTTTAAATCGAGTTCATATAAAGAGTTAGAGGTTAAACAAGATTGTCAAAATATCTACCAAAAAATAAAAAAAATGAAAAATGCAAAAGATTTTTATGGATGACAAAGTTCGTTTGTGAACAGCGTCAACGGCGTTCCTAAGCTGTCCTGCCAAAGTCAGGATAATCGAAGAGCCGAGAGACGGCTACTGTTTGTGTTCATTTACGATTGATTGCGATGAGTTGCTTTCAGTTGAGTAGCTATACCACAAGTGAGTATGTTGACATGATTTTTGTGTACGGTTTTGCCAATGGTAATGCTTCTGAAGCAGAAAGGGAGTCACACTCCTCCTGTGTACAACTCACACCCTTGCGAACACGTCGGATAGTATGAGGAAAAAATATTGGTAGAAATATTGTTTATGTAAGATAGTAAACTATCTTTTTTTATCTACTAATCCTTTTTTGTCACTAAGGTTTTGGTTATTACTACCAGCTATGTTCAATAGCTATAACGCACCATGATGAATGGGAATATGCAATAGGGAAACCACGCTGAAGGAAATACAGCGAGGAAAGAGACGAAAGGGAAGAGTTGGTAACGATAAGGAAGATTGGCTTGATAAGAGTCCATAGTGTCAGCAAAAAGATGAATGCAACTCATCGCAATCAATCGTAAATGAACACAAACAATAGCCGTCTCTCGGCTCTTCAATTATCTTGACTTTGGCCGGACAGCTTAGAAATGCCGTAGACGCTGTTCACAAATGAACGGGTTTATGAATCCGACAAAACTAACTTGAATCGTCACTTGAGAGGTGTGGCATTGTCACCATTCGATTCAGCCTGTATCCCGCCTACAACCTTTTCTCGTCGAGACTTTTTGAAAAACCTCAATTTTAACAGAAAACATACGTTTTTTCTGCAGTTAAACACCATCTCCTTAACTAAAAATATTTTTTTAAACCAAAACAACCAACCGTTGGAAAGCTGACATTTTTGAACACGTTTTACCAGGCCTGCACGGTTCTGCGTCAAGTGTTAATGGGGTTTCAAGGCGAAATGAAAGACAGGCGATTTCAAGATTTTGACAAAACTGCCATTTCGCGCAGCGATCGCACATCTTCAGTGCAATAATAAAAATGTTTTTTTACAATAACAACGAGTCAACATGATCGCGAATTCAATTAAGTACCCACGGGTAGTACGAAGTACGTGGTGTGTGTGCGGGATAGGGCGTAAAGACAAAAAATGTCCCTCGAGGTTGCGTAGTACGAAAGCTGTTTCAGAAAAATATGGACATTTAAATTGCTTATCTCCTTCTACCAACTACGTATTTTCCATTCAAAAAGCTCATTGGCTATTGTATTCCTTTTAAAAAACATTATTGTGACTATAAATTGTATTGCTTCTCTTGCGATTATTTAGTCATAAATTTTATATGGCAAATATATTTGTAGAAGAAAAATTGGCAGCGTTCACGTACTGCAACAGTTTTACCGGTAAGCATATTTCGTCCACGTTAATATTGTGCTGTTATGTAAGTAAACCGTGGATAAAATGATAAAATATAAACATTAACATTCCGCCTCTTCACAATGAAAGAAACACCGGTTGGTTAAGGTGAGTAGGTGAAGGGTGTTTAAAAAAACGTCAGATCCAAAAAGTCTGTAAAATTAATTTATTTTCACAGATATTTTTGGCATCTCAATTTGAACTTTCGGCGACTCAATTTCTACTTCTGGCATACCACTTCGATCTTTTGGCAAATCAATTTACACTTTTCACAAATCCCAACTAACCCAACATTCCACCCCATATAATGTTCAATAAATGTTTTTTTCTCTCTCAATTTATTTTCACAAAAAAGCAAAAAAAAAAAATAAAAAATAAATCATACCATTTGATTCAGGAGATCTTGAGGATTAAACGTGAAAAATAACATCGGGCGTAAATGCCGAATATGGGTGGCTGAGAACCCAGGAGTAATTCAGGAACGAGATATGCATACTCAAATAGTTATGGTTTGGTGTGGGATTTGGAGTGGAGGTTTGATCGGCCCGTTCTTTGGGAATGCAGTCACCGTGAACGAAGTTAGGTACCGAGCGATGATAACTGATTTCCTGTGGCCCGAATTGGATCAAATGAACATCGAGACCCCTTGGTTCCAACATAATGGTCCAACTTACCTCACTTCCAGAGAAACAATTGCACTCCTTGGCCAAATCGATGCAGATGTGTGTGATAGGGTTATGGTGAATTTCATGGACAGGTTGATTGCGTGTAGGGCTAATAGGGAAGGGCATATGCCCCATTTTGTTTTTCACATTCAATCTTCAAGATCTCCTGAATCAAATGGTATGATTTTTTGTTGTTTGTGAAAAAAATCAATTGTATAGCCTTTTCAAATCCGCCGTTGTTTTATAAACACCCTTTGCTTATCAAATGCCTTTTTATAGACTCTTTTCCTGGGTTTATTCTCCCTTGGGATAGAAAACCAGCTAAAAATGTGCAAGTCTTAGAAATTAAAGAGGAGGAACTTGGAATTGAGGTTAATGACGTGAGAAGCTCCGATTGTAAAGTTTGCAACATTATATTAAGTAAAATAACATTTACATCAGTTTATCGGTTTTTTTTCGGATTAAATAAATTTTTCCCAAAAGCTAAACATTTCGTAATATATATCCATATACATAACACAGACATTACTGACTAGTGGGACCTAATGTCGTTGGTCTAACATCTCTCATTTAACAAAATACTTTATACAGCAATGGCGAAAAGTAAGTTTCAGCGCACTACTCAAAAACGTTGAAAGAATTAGTCTTGTCTCAGAAAAAATTACTATTATTTAATACATAGGTAGGTACATAATTACTTTTCCTTAGGAGAAATTCTAGTCGGGATCGTAGCCCACCTTATTTAGGTCTATCGGGCTAAATAGGTGCTTAGTGCTAGACTAAGCATCGAATCATTCCAGGCTTGTCACCGCTGAAGCCGCGTACTGCAGGCTTACAATTAAACATACTTATACGGGCTGTAGTACTTAAGTATTCCCACGACAGAGATGGCGTTTTGAAGTTATTGCCGAAAGGAACGAGCCAATCAGAGTTGACGATTTTTCTTACAGTTAATGAAAACAACCGGCACTTCAGAGTTCTTTCTTTCACTTTCATATCAGCAGTATTGACATATCCATTGCAATGTCTTAATTTACTAAAATAAAATAATGATATTTAAAAATAATGATGAAGTTGACTTAATACACTGTAATGTTACAAGAAGATAGGTACCAAAAGATTGACATCCTCAACAAACGATTTCTTTAGAGTTTTGTGAGTGTAATATTTACAATCAAAACTGAAGACAGTTGAAGTCGTACGAATCACCTCTCAAGCATTAATGAATAAAAAGAGGACCAAATTTATATTCTAACCAAAATTTTTGAGATTGATAGACACCTGGAGGCAACCTGGAAGGAACTGTAATACACACCGTTAGAACGTACACATACATTAAATTTTCTCTTCTTTGCATGTAGGATTGGTCTTCGTATTTGATTTCCTTCGTAATCAAGTGATACCTACCCTATTTTACGGCAGTAAAGCAGACAACAGTGAGAATGATCGACTGAAATAAACCTGTTGTATCTTTAACAAGAAGTAAATCATTCTGCAACAAGTTAACGCGGACGAAACGGACCATTTTCATATTGTTAAATCAGCTCAAATTCCGAGCAGTGCGCACTGGATCTTAAGGTTGTTACAAGGGTTAGTGATCGTTTAATAAGTTTTCTCTCGATAATGGTTGTCTTTGTTATAAATAAGCGGAAATATAGAAAGTTAGAAAGGTAGGTAATACATCATAGAAATGCCCAGGGCTGGAAAGTTCAGTGAATCAACCTTTTACGATATTTGTTCTCAAATCAATTATTTATGGATTAAATACATGTAATATTGTCAAACATTAACATTACTGATGGACCAACTGAATAGTTGCACCAACAAAATTTAGCTTTCTATTATTTGTAATTATGGCCTTAGGAATATTGGTAGATACCACATTTAAATCATATTGTTCATTGAAATGTTCTTAGAGCCTAGAATAAGGGCATCAGTGTATAATTAAAACACAAAATCATTCCTATCGAACATCTCAAGACCAGTTTAACTTATATAGCGGTTGCAGAATGTTGAAAGATAACCAATTAAATATCCAAATTTCATAAAACATCAACTTCAAAAAGTACATAGGACTCAAAATATTTTCCGAATTCAGAAATTATTTGACCTGACGTTACACAGATTCCTTCAACTTCCTTAACCTCACCAGCTAAATGTAGGTACCAATATGATACATGTTTCATACGTATGTATACACAATAGTACAGCTATTCAATCATGATATTCAAGGGTGTAAATATCATCAATCTTTACATATCTTGTGATTTTTAAATATATTGAATGAATGAAAACAGGAATATTAAACTATTAAGAAAATCGCTTTCCACCGTCTAACTCTCATAAATGGAAGTTGAAAATGATTAGCGATTAACCCTCATGAATTTAATGATGGGTTTATTTTATGGGACTTATTTCATTTTGGTTTTCGTATCCTACTTTTCCAGCCCTGTCCAAAACGTTACAAATTGACAATGAAATAAATGAATGAAATAAAAATACATTCAAGTTGTTTCACATTAACAACACGGGGTTCAATTAAAATTCTAAAAGGCTAGTTTCAAGCCACAGTTCATATCACAATAAAAATGCGAATGGTGATTCGCAACGTCTGTCGATCAACGTATGAAACATTTCACAAGTAAATGACATAAATATCAACTCATCCTTGCTTGGAGACATTCTAGGAATTTCTTCCACGTACAAACACGTATGTTTTCATTATCTCATATTCAAAACTGGATTGCAGTTGCGAACAGAGTAATGTAACAAATGCCTATAAAACGACCCAAATCATTTTTTTTTTAATTTTCATAAGGCTGTTGATATATTTTAATTCGGTAGGATTTCAGAAAACATCATTTTTGAATTATGATCCAATTGATTTATTTTGATTTCTCCTATTTAGTAAGAGTCGAGAATCACGGGTCAAACATAAATTAATGTTGGTTTGTTTCTATTATTTGTTGCATTTCTAAAAAACCAGTGAAAATTTGAAAATTCATCGGTCCGCGAGGTAAAATTTAGATGCAGGAGTCAATTCATGAATTAATTGAATTCGTTCAGGTTGCGGTAGACAGATACCCTAAAATGAAAATCCCCAAATGGGATATTATGTTGGCTAATATAAAATAGTGTACCTAGTAGGTAGGTATATCGCGCGAAAATGAGTAATTTCCTTTTAGTGATGAGTAGTGAGGAAATTCGAAACATTTAGTAAATTATGGGCTTCGGATGGGTTTGAGTTCCTTCCAAGTTGACTCTGGTTTTGGGACCGAAACGATCTATGGGTGTATATGTTTTAAAAAGGCAGGAGAACCTAAAAAAACAAATTCAGTTCTAGACTCAAGTTATGAAATGTTGAAGTTTTAATTTATTAAACCCAACAGTGAGCAGACGTGTTCATATTAATATCAAGAGAAACAGGCAAACAATGTACCTCTATGTAGGTACCTATGTTCGCGTAATGGGGTGGTTATGTTAAGAAGGGGGCGTATGTGAAACATCCCTTTATATTAGGGGCAAAATCCTTCTTGCCTATAGTTTGAGTATTCACAACTTAGTTCTTCTTTCAGATGTTTCACAAATAAAATATGATATTTTGAATTTTTACATAATTGTAGGTTGGTAGTTTGATTGAAAATTAATTTGTTATTATAACTAAATTAAACAAAGGAGAATCTTTTGGGTGATTTATAGGCATTTGGTGCTGTAAGCGGTACAGTGTTTTTCGTTTAGGTTAGTACCGATGTCATCATAGGTAACATTGTGTTCCTAGAAAAGTGGACGCCAATAGACTTAATCCCTTTACATTGTATAATGACACTTTCCTTTGTGAACACTTGGACTTTCGATAATAAGGGGTAAAAAGAGGCGACGGCGCATAAATGCTACACTGCCCTACACTAAACGTTCAGATCGGCCATCATTCGCCTGAAGTCGGCGAGCGTGTTGTAGTCCGGGTCCGTGTCTATATCGGCGAAGTCTCTCGAGGAGTCGGACTTGTCGAAACTCGGATTGTACCTGGAATGATAAACCGGGATTAATATATCGCATTCAGCAAGAAACCATCCACAACAAATAACACAGCCCCACAAACAAAGGCTAAAAGCCACTGACCAGACCATGTGTACATGTTTTTTGTATCGTTAAATCCGAATCTGGGGTAGTTTTGACCCTGTGACCTCAGGTTCAAGGTCATTCCAAGGTTTTTGGGGTCCCTGCATCCGAATCCGGGGTCATCATCTTCCGAATTGTTTTTTTTAAGATCACACCAGCATAATGGTTAACCTTCCGGCGGGCGCGCCACTTTGAGATACATGAGCGGGCGCTCACGAACTTTTGTTTCGACCTCGTTATAAGGTGTTTACTTGAAAAGTAATGATATAATCAACAGGAATAAAGGATCTAACTGTAGAACAATTATTTCACATGATTCAGTGGGATAAATGTATACCTTCTATATACAGAAATGCATTCACGTGCATATATAACAACCATTTGCTTCACATGAGATAGATAGATAGATAGTTTATTTACATCATTTTACACGTTACATTCTTCATTTGAATAATAACTGATGACCGAGCTGGATAGTGTAACACTGTGGCCCAGCCCGGAGTACATACGTACTTTTTTCTTCTTTTATAGAAAAAAATTTAATTAAACAATGACAAAAATTAGAAGTTACATTATTTTACATTGGGAGTTACATATATTGAGTTACACATATATATTGAACAAAGAGGGAAGAAAAATGTGAAAGCAAATAGAGAAAGCCATTGTAGGCATCAGATATTTTCATCCTTCTTCTGCTGGCATATTTCTGTCATCTTGAATGGTACATTTCTCACATCTGACGATCTTTGCCGAATGATTTTTACATACGTATTGAACGCAGGACGTACATACGTTCTGTTCTCCTGGCCCATTTGCTTTTTCCTCATAAAAAATGAACACTTACATCAGGGACGTAACCCCCTTACGTATTTCACCCGGGGCAAGAAATAAATTTCCCCCCCCCCCATAGACTCATACCATCTTAATATACCAATGAATTGAGCTCAATTCAATTGCCTCTAGTTAAGTGGATAGTTAGTGTGTTGCCATTGAAAGAGGATTACAGAAATCGGAGAAATAAACCTTCAACATACGTTTACACAAAAATGGAAGAACATACGGTCCATTTTGCCGAGCACTTTAGAAAAATAGAGGACTGCAACCTCGGCATCACAAAATTTCGGCGCGCGCCAGCCGGAACTCTTTGGTAAAACCCTGGAAATAAAAAAATATTTTGTTAGCTATAAAATTTTGTATTAGTTGATTTTTTCGTAATTTAAATAGTGGTACCTAACTACAACAATAACTGTTATTCTTATTCTAATCAACTTCCGCTATTCATTGCCACTATTCATAATCTAAACAGCCTTCGTCAACCTGCGGAGCTATTGTTGTATGTGTGGTATAAGCCGGAGTCCTTTTTGTGAAGAAAAACTTGGGGAACTTAATCGTGGTTTACAAGGAGAGAATAAAATCATTTGATGGCTAATAAGGTATTTGCTTTTGAAGAACTAAATTTGTTTTACGAAGAAATTCACAGCCAAGTTTAGTCAACTTCCCAATCTTATTAAGGCGAAACAAGATGGTATTAGCATCTCTTCACAGAATTATGAGACATATCCAAATATTTAGCTTCAATCTGAAGAATTTAAGACAGATTTCAGGATTTAAGAAAAATCAAAAAGTCACCTGTTACTTGAAAATCCCTGGCACTTTCACCCACCCTCACACAACTACACATTGGGGTTTGACCATGCAAAGTTGCTTGATGACGTTCCATTTTAAAAACGACACACATTGGGAAGCTGTTTTCAACGTTTTGTTTGGGAGAAAAAGAATATATGGAATTTTGGAAGTTAGTACCTGACGATTACAAAACATTAAAAAACTGTGCCCACTTGCTGCTGACGTTGTTCACATCGACTTATCTTTGCGAATCTTCCTACTCCAAAATGAAGTATGCGAAGAATGTATACAGAAATCGGCTCACTGATTCTCACCTAGACGACGTACTAAGAGTAGCATGTAGCAATTACAAACCTGATCTGTCTCACATTGTTAAAAGCTTAGCAATATCAAAAATCACACTAATTTTGCATTACCATTGTTTTTGTAATATAGATTTTTTAAATAACTTCTTTTTTATGTATTTTACAGTTCTAGTGGTACTTGACTAAGGTACAACAATAATTTGTAATTTATTACTTAGTGAAATCAACTTCAACTCGAACACACAGATTGGCCCGTAAGACAAGGTTTCAGGCTAATCTAAAGGTATCATTTATGGTAGATAGTAACATGGAATGATAATGCCATCACGTTGTAAACGGAGAATTTAAGAAATCATTGAGCACAGAAATCTACAACGTTCAAATATATGTAAATCTTCTTAAATGGTACCTACCTTCGCCAGTTTTTAAACTCTTTCATTGTTAGCGCGTTATTTATAGAACATGAATCGGAAAACATTTTATGTAAGAAAAAATGTTGTTCGGCTAACTCATATTTTGGTCTAGATGCCTTTCTGCTGAATACAAGGTTTTAAAAAAACTAATTCCTTGTATTTAAAATGGAATAGGTTAACGCTCCGTATGGAGAACGTTGAAATTCAAGAATCGTTTCGCGATTTCTTAACAATGAGTTCTGTAAATGCTTCAAGGAGTAATTTTCCAACATTTTTCAAACATTTACACAACAACAAAATTGCCTATTAGAGAAACAACACTGCTATCTTTCAAATCCTTTAAAGGTTAAATGCAAAACCCTCTCACTTTTGGTTTATTATTCAATAATAAACCATAGTAATCGCTCTCGAAAAAAAAATTTCTAACCCCCTGAAAATTTCATGGTTTACAACAAAGGGTCTGGAATCCAAATCTGCAATAAAAAATTTTCCGTCCGTCCGCCCCAACAGCACAACAAACTTGTTCCCAGCTTGATCCAAACCTAGAGAAACTAGCTTACAAGCTTGTTCTAAGCTTGGTCCAATAAGCCTGTAAGCTTGGAACCAGCTTGTTTTAAGCTTCGAAGTTTACACTTTTTCAGCTTGTTTTAAGCTAGAATGTCCAAGCTTATCACAAGCTAACAGCCACAAGCCTACAACTTGCTTACAATTTCAAGCTTATAGCAAGCTCATTTCTACAAGCCTACAGTAAGCTAAAAAAATCAGGCTTATATCCAGCTTTTGACGTCCCTTTTTAAACACAACATTATTAAGAATATAAAACAATCATTTTCAACCTCTTAGAACGTCTTACTTATAGAGTTGATTTGTGTTGTGTCTGCGTCCTAAACTTTAACCGAAATACTTAGGTAACCGTAGTCTATCTAAACATCACATAATAAAATTGTTAGGCCTAATAAATCAATAATACGGAAATGTTGATCTACTAAGTAAGTTAATGTATTGTAGAACATCTGCGGAACTGTGCCCATTTATACTACTACATATTAAGTCAGACAAATTGCAATTTGGCCTAGGACTAACTTTTAGCCTTGTATCAAATCAACAAAGTGTGATTATGATACGTAGGCCGCTAGGCCTAACTTAAAAATGTAACGCTCATCACAGTTGTGAAGATTAGACCATGTCAACATTAGACCATGTTTGACATGTCAACTCCTTGCAGGTCTAATCTTCACAACTGTTAGTTAGTATACTGCAGTATCATCGTGGCCATGCCAATCAGCATCCAGAGGGTTAAAAACAAGGCTAGGCCTAAGCCAAAATAAAAACATGTGCAAAGGTAATTCACAACAGTTATTTACAGCTTCGAATAATTAGGGCCTACCACCTTTATAGTAAGCATATGTTTTAGCAAGTTTGACATAATACAATAGAGCCTAGACCCGACTAGTATAAACTAACTGTAGCTAATTCAAGATTTAGGCTTAACTGTACCTACTTACAGCCTACAGTACCGTAGGTTTAAGTTAATCATCAAACCACAGGGTTCGCATCATGTTGAACAGAATAAATCTTTAAAATAGCCTAACAACTGTTTAAAATAAGTTTCTATTTAAGGCTCCTACTTAACACATAATAGAGGAATTACTAAGTAAATATTGACATGGTACAACTTCAATACCTAACCTAAACCTGGTCTAAGACTCCTTATGTTTATGCTCTATTTATAAAAACGGTTTGTAGCTACCTACAATAATTGGTTGGTGTAATAAATTTACCTAACCTTTGAAATGCCATTTAAAGCTTATTTCAAACCAACAGTTTCACCTTAAAGGCCAATTTCCTTTTCTTTTTTTAATTACTACCTTTAGCAAGACAATGGACACGTAGTGGGATAAAGTTAGTTAACCTAATAAGAGTACCTAAGTTATAGGAAGTAAAAATAACTATTGATTGTAAAAAAACTTACCTTGGATTTCAATTCTTCAAACAACTATAACTTGCAAACAGTTTACAAACTGTAAATGTACTTTAATCAATTAGCACTTGAACTGTGGCCAAATTACCAAACTAATACCACCAAACATAAACAAACAATAGAATAAACCAAAATCGCAAAATGGCGGAAAGCGGGCAGATTCGGATGCCACTAGCGCAATGAGTGAGCAACGTTTTAACTAACTTTTGAGTGCGCGCGCAGCTGTGATGAGTTTCAACTTTATATTAAGCTTAATATAAGCTTATTAATACTACCTTGTTTTCCAAAGCGGGCACTAGGTTTATTGCCAGCTTAGTTTGTCAAGCTTGCTTGGCAAGGTTAATAACAAGGAGAAACCAAACTTAGTTTAAGCTTATGTGCTGTGTTTATTCACGTACGCCGTAACAGTTGTTTAAGGTATTTTGCCAGCTCAAATTGAAGTGCCATTTAACGGTTCAAAGTTTTTCAATCCCTAAAAACCTCAAAAAACCATGTGGACTACTTTCCAAGGAATCGAATCTCTTATTTGCCGATTTAGCATGATTAATAAATGTTGTTTCATTCCGTTCCCCGTTTCAGTGAAAGAATTTGCAGCGTTTTTATGGTGTAACAGTTGTTTAAGCTATTTTGAGCTGAAGTTCCATTTTTAGTGTGCCACTAAAGAATTGTATTGCCCTCTATACGCTTTTATCTTAACGAACGGTTGAATTCAGACTTACGGATTAGAAGATAAATAGTAGCTCTTTAAAAATGATTTCTACAATGGTCCATTTGCCGAATGACGATATACTGACGTACCCATACCACCTATCAACGTTGTAACGTCCAGATAGTGGATAACCACACATATAAACTGGATAATGTAAACCTTCACCTAAGTTTGAATTGCTCACCGTAACGTTTTTCGAAAAAAATGTGTATTAAATGGTTCTTTGGGTGGATGGTCGCATCTAGTATATAAAACACAGACTATATTTTAGTGTGAGCCTGATAAATAGAGGGTGTAGTGGAACGGAGCATGTATTTCGAAAATCGTGGCATATTCCCCCGAACTATCCTGACTCATAGCAGAAAATAGAACTTGTGTTGTAGTGGAACACACATGATTTTAGGTGAATAATAGTCTTATGAACACTATTGGCTATAAGTAATTGAGGAAATAATGATGAATAAATTGTTGCAATGAAAAATAAGTGGAAGGGTCAAATTTTTGCTCCATCAATTGGTTCTACCATGACTTTGAAGAACAAGTTGAAAATATGTAGAGTATAGCACTTTGTGCTTCATGAATGACTCCCACAGATTTATAACCATTTCAACTTAATCAGAAGCACAGTGTACAATTCTGAAGATCTTTTGAGGATAGTAATGTATCATTAGGTATGTTTCCTGAGCAGCGAAATATTTCAAGTGATGGATACTTATAAGTTATATTACAACAGTAATATTGTGCAGAAATATGTGTTGAAACCATAAGCTCAATTGTACAACTAATAAGAAATGTGCTTAATTGAGTATTAGGAAACCGGTTCATAAATTAATTTGAAAGGAAAATAATAATTTCTGGCTAATTATCCACTTGAAATTCTGCTCAAATGTCTGTCAAACACACACAATCCAAACCGAAACTGACAGCAATAGTTGAAGTGAGGGGTTTTATATCAACTGAAACTTTTGAGCCTCAAAATTTGGCACCAACAATCACAGTCTTTCCTTTGAATAACTTGGATTTGTTACAAATAAGACGGTTTATGTTGAAAGCATAGCTCGTAAAAGCAATAGACTATATCAACGATTTGTAAAATTGATAGCCATATGTAAAATATGTTTGGCTGTTTCTTGTGACGAAGCATTCATGGGAGGGCACTTCTAGTATTTCGTGTCTCAATTTAGCTACATACCTACTTCTTCCCAAAGAGAGATGGGTACCGAGTTTATTTTCAAACGACACTTGTTATTTTCTTTGTGACCTTTTCGTCGGCTGTGAAAAAAAGAGCGCACCTCGAGAGTGTAGGTACACAAACCCCACACGGGAAAAAGAGATCAAAGGAAACACGAAACGACGAACGTTTCCATTCCGAAGTCGTCAAGATTGCTCAGTGAAGTGGAACCTCGTTCCGCGGGGCCTCACCTTTATCTTGTAGCCCTTGTTAGTTCTAAGGATGAGATAGTGAGCTATTCCTAGAGGTTGGAAATCGACTGGGACGCGAAGACTGAGGGCGAAGCATCCAGGTTTGCTTGTGCTCTCTCTCACCATGAAGGAGCCAACTGGTTCCTGGCCCAGGACTTCCAAGGTGATCTCCCTGCAACAGTTCAACAGTTTAGTAATAATAATCGTTTAGGATAATTTGGGAAGGATGAGCCCAAATGATTGGGTGGTGAAGATCGTATTATATTTTTACGACGACAGAAAAAAGATAATCCCTCCGTTCGAGAGCCCGTTGGACTCTTCTCGTGCTACTTTCTGTATTCTGATTCTTTATTGCTTCTTCACAATCATGTGTGACCACCGGAATGAAAGTTCCTTGTGTTTCACAGCGTTTTGTTCGTCGGCCTGATTGTGGTCAATCCAATCTGCCATGTGCCAAATTTTTATAAATCGTAGTCAAATTGTAAAGAATTTCCAAGGAATGGACAGACCAATCCTCAGCTGTCCCCAACAGATTCAATCAACATAAGCAAAATAGGAGATTGTACCCATGTTGAATATTATATTTTCTACAACCCATAATGACCCAAATTATATCAAAATCTGGGAGAATTTGGGCTATAGCCTCCGAATGGATGTTGAGATCTACGATTACTTACAGATCGTACATAAAACACGAGCTCACGAAATCTCAGTTTTTAACGTAAGCCCTAAATATGAAAAGTATGCTGACAAATTTAATTGATTGGCCATCCCCACTGCCGTATGAGTACCAAAATCACTGATAGCGGCAAATCGCTCCAACCATTTTGATTAAGTCTTAACAACTCTTAATTATGAAATACGTATTCATGAATTCCATTCCAACCATTTATCCGTCCATTGAACCTGTTCCAGCAGCTACTGCGTACCATAAAATGTGTAATTACCAAGGTCTAATAGCGTATGATGTGCTGACACAAGATTGAATCAAGTCAGCCAAGATTGCAAATGCATCGCATGCACAGTGGAGCAAAACGGCTTCTTCAGGACATTGCCCGAAAAAAAGTGTTTTTCAAGAACTGGTGCATAAATGGTCGTTATATATAATGACTGAATATTTAAACACAAAGTTTAAACTTTTAAAGCTAGTTCCTAACACCATTCCTTCATAAGAACCAGGTGCAAAACGAGGTGAAATTACAGTTATCTGCAGTTTAAGCGTCGACTTTATTGTATCTCAGAAGCTTCCGGGAAGGTTGATATTTTACGTTGACCATTTAGTTAATATTCATTTCGTGACGTGCTAGGTTCAATTTTGAGGTTATCCTCGCCCTCTCTCCCAGCCTAACAACACCCTAGCCACCTATAAATAATTCTTTCTAAGTAGATTCACTGAAAGGAATCTGTTGGGTTTGTTAACTGTTTACTCCAGGATATTATCCTCCCGTCCGTTTTGTTAGGAAAATTGGAGGGCTCACTAGCGAGCAGGTTATCAGCCGAAAACAGTGTAGTTTGGTAAAAGTCCCAATGTGTGACGCGGTTGCTACCGTCCTTTCAATCCACAGCTCACACTTCAGGACATTAGAACAGCACACAAGTTGGGGCTTGAAGGAACCAAAAAGTTTCAATGTTATAGTAGGTAGCATCATAGTGACGCGTAAGTTTTGGTAGTTACCTCGGTATACCAGCTTGGAACCAGGGAGCCGTTTTGAGCTCTCCTTCTTCCGGCCGGTTGTTGAGGGAGTCCGTCCTCTCGGGCGGTGGCGGTGGCGGAGTGGACGTCGTACTCGTCGCGCTGCTCCGTTTGCTCTCAGGACTTTCTGATACTCTGCAAATCACACAAATCATCAGACATCAGGAAAATTCAAAACACATCTCATATTTAATCATGAATACCATCAAAATACAAAAAAATAAAGCAATACACTTGATGAACATTTAGAAAACTCGAGACTTACATCGACTGTACGATAATCTCGAATGCAATAACGCCGTAGAATAGAAGAAAGTGTGCATTCAAAGGAATTTATAAGGGCAAGTGGCTGATGATACACATTGTTTGTAGAAGAGCTGAGACGGAACCCGTTCTGTGGAGTGAAACGTGAATACATTTCATGAGTGATGGCGAGTCCACCGTATTGGTCCATATGGATTAGCGGTGTGAAGAACATGACATCGGCCAAGAAGCATATTATTTACCGGCGATTCAAGCAGCAATTTGCTTCAAAGACCTCAACGTTTACTGACATCTCAAAGATATCTAGGTTATAAGCTATAGCTAGAGAATCATCTATGAACTATCTCGATCTGACTTTTAGTGAGAGGATCACAAATGATGCCTTACCCAATGTTGTAGTTCAAACCATTCGGAGTTTTGAAGAGCAGCTAATAGTTTTCAAAACGACAAAACTCGCATCTATTTGTATGGGTAGATAATTTATAGGCAATAAAAGACTGCACATTTTTGCATGGGTAATTAAATATTTTTCAGTTCCTAATCATGAACAAGGCCGTTTCCGGGATAACCAAGAACCATATTAAAAACTCTGCAAATTCCTTCACTGGGGTCATTATTCAATTGGCTTGCGTTCGTTATTCAAATTTCTACTAAGCTTTGGAGTGAACGTGTTTCACAGGGTAGAGCGATTATTGAATTTCAGGAGGCACACAAAGATCAACTGATCAATCCAAATAGGTATTTTGGTTGAGAACAGATTTACGTGCTCCATGCATATCTCCTGAAATTCAATAATCGCTCTATCCTGTGAAACACGCACACTCCAAAGCTTAGTAGAAATTCAAATCATGAACGCAAGCCAATTGAATAATAAACCCCAGTGAAAGAATTTGCAGCGTTTTTATTGAACCTCAATACCCCCCCACAATAAAAACATCTATAATTTATCAAGTCCTTTAGCACTTGTATTGCCTTAAAACTTCCGCAAATCCAAATTTAAACGATGTAGCCAAAGGTAGACTGATGTAGAGGAGGCACACAAATATCATCAACTGATCAATCCAAATAGGTGTTTTGGTTGAGAACCGATTTACGTGGTCTATGCATGTCTCCTGAAATTCAATAATCGCTCTATCCTGTGAAACACGCACACTCCAAATTGAGTGAGAGAGCTGGCTCAAGAATTGGGGCGTCGTCGGACCAAGATGGATTTTTCCTGAAAATTTCAGATCTTTTGCTCCAGCCGCTTGGGAGAAATCGTGCGTACGGCGGACGGACGGAAAAATTTTTATTGCAGATTCGGATTCCACACCCTTTGAAACGTAAACCATGAAATTTTCAGGGGGGTAGAATTTTTTTCTTTCCAGAGCGATTACAATGGTTCATTATTGAATGATAAACCAAAACTCTATATTTCGGGCATGATATTATAAATACATTGTCGATCCATAGATTTTTAAGAACAAATTTCAATACTAATTAAATTCAACTTCAAAACTTCCTGTTGCAGGGTAGAAATAAAACTAATATATCATGTTTTCTCACATCATAATGTAAGTATTGAATGTAACAAGTTATACATACTGTGCATTTTAATAAGAAATATGATTGTTACTACGGGATTTATACTAAATAATACGAATCAACTGTCGAAGATGAAACATTTTGATATTTGTAAAAAATATTTACGATATATACAATGCCTGTACACTTTTTTCTTTTTCGCTTCCTAAAGCGATTTTATCCTAAAATTTTAAGGAGTTTATTAAATCATAGCATCGGAGTGTAGCTGCATGAGCCTCTCATCTGAACCGGGGACTACGCATCGCACTAGATGACGGCTCGCCCTTAATTTTCAAGCACGCATCTCAGTGGTAAAACATGAAACATGTTAAAACAAAAATTTTCAACCCACCGGAATAATATTTGTGTAATACTCGAATTATGACCTACCTCAACCTACGACCTACCTCCATACGACGGTGGCTTTTGCTTCATACCGTCGAAGGATAGCCAGTTGATGATCCGCCAACGGTTTCGCGGAACGACTAACACTAATCTCCTAAAATAAATTATGTATATTGGCCCCCTCGTAACGGATTAGGCGATTTCGCTGATTACAATGCGGCAAACTTTATTACGCAAAACCGAGGGCGGAATGCGGGACCCGGCGGGTAATACCTCATTTGTAAATAGATCAGACCGTATTTGCATAGAGAGGGAGGTGCAGGTGGCGGCTTCCGAACGGTGAATCATCGCGAATTCCACGCTCCGACTCGATCGGGGGGTAACGTGGTTTGCTATCGATCAGCCCTCTACCGACTGCTAATGGAAATCAGAAGGAAGTTGTGGGATGTCTCGAAGATGTCCCACCTCCCGCCGTCCTAAGCCCCGTTTGAATAATTTAGCAGTAATTTCGGCTGCTACGCGGACGATATCGTTCCCTTAATGGCAACATTCTATCTGGTAAATGGGTTAGGGATCTTCTAATCATTTTATTGCCGAAATTTTTCCTTCGGCTTGCATATCAATGAGGTAGTTTTTTCTTAAACGGAAATTGTGAAGAAATACTGTCGCGTATTTCGAGCAATTTCATTTACATAAGTATTCGATATAAATAAACTCCTCAAATTGACTATGAACACAGCTTTATATTTGAACGTGATTTGCAGGAAAAACTTCTGGCGCTCAGGATAAAGTAAACTAAATCTGAGTTCTAAGACTTTTCCCGAGGAGAGCAATCGAGAACGACGATAAAAGTGGAAAATTACTAGAAACATTGCCCACAGTGGGATACATTGGTGACAATATACCTCATTGGGATTCTAACCATGTTAGAAATTCCTTAGAGAATAACTTCCAGACCTTTTCCACAACGGTTCCTCCGCCCGGAAATTTTAAAGAATTACTCATTTTTGTAGTTTTCCACAAATTTTATTGAAATACCGTTAAGAGTTGGTTGGGAGTGAGAGTCGCCCGAGATATGTTTTGATATCAACTAATGTTTCGCACTAAGCGATTAGTACCAGTTGGTGTCCACGGGGTTACGTTTAACACAAAGTCAGTTGGAAGGTATTGAGATCATTGATCAGCTGAATGTCCCTTATGGCTATCACGTTCCTTACCCGCTAAACGTGCTGAAGTATAGACGGTGATCTTTATACGAAATCTACACATTACAAGACAGAATAAGAAGATTCGAGGTGCCGAGTTTAGGTTGACCCATTGACCAAGAGATTGAACCATTGACCATCTGTTTTTGGAACCAATCGACACATGCAGCCGTTCCTCTGTAGATTAGTACATATTACGTTACATTTAGATAATGGTAATTCACTCCGTTTGATAATTATCTATAGCACAGTTCTTGAAGGGCTAGTATGTGAAAATGATAACCCCATCTGTTAGAATCAGCAGCGTTTTGTTCTTCGTAGATCACGAAGGTTCATTTTTGAAAATAATAAAGCAACATAAGTACACCAACAAAGTGTAAAACGAGAAACTAGTATGTTCGAGAGAGAAGTTTGAAGAAACACGTGTGTAGTGTCCGCGATGGTTCTAAAAACGTAGGGCTTGGGTCAACGTGTTGAGATCTTAAAATTCTTCCATCCCTCTATTGATGTTGAAATCGGTTAGGATCTATGAACGTGCTTAAAACAATGCTGATTGGATTTAATAATACAGTTCCTTAACACTAGCTTGATCTTATCTTCAGTAGTTTTGATGAATCCCCATTTTAATATACTTCATTTTGCAGATAATCAGCACAATGAATTTCTTCAGTTTAGAGCAGTTTGAACAATATGAACGGTTAATTTTATCCTATAGATTGTAGACCACACTTTCTTCCGGGGAAACACAATCCATTAAGTCATATGCGATAAACAAACCAGGGGAGACCCATGTCCCAGATCATAGATGATGATCGTTGTTCCGTTCTTTACAATAGCATATACCCATAGGTGAACTGAAAACAATTGTTAAATTGAATTTCGTTGTTAATTGTATTTGACCACTCTCCCCCTGGTCCTCTCCAAGCCCTTTGACGGTCCTCCTTCTCTGGACCCCTTTTAATTAAAAACATTCCGACAGCTGATTGAAATTAGCCAGAAGAGACCCTCAGACGACTGAATGAGCGCGAATCACAACAATGCTGATTCGGTTCACTGGTCTCATTGTTCTTCCCAGCCGTTCGTCCCCTTTCATGAATAAAGCAGACAACTAAGCTCTCCGCTCTTCAGGTCTGTGGTGGAATAGTAAGAACCGGTTAGCGTTCAAGGGCTAAATACAGGAGGAATTCCTACCAACTGAATGGGACTAGACTCAGAGCAGTACTAGACCATCCAACAGCCAATCCAGTTAAAAGTTCCGTTGTTTCAGTACCATAAAAGCTACTTACCTGTCTTTACCCGTACTAGAGGCTACCGTGTTGAAGGTGTTTTAAACTCACGTTTCTGTCAAGCTGAACCCACTTCATCAAGTCATAATCAATCAATAGTTGACCCATTATGGGAAAAATCTAAGTTACGTTTTCCTGAATCAACACATTTACTAATTCGGTTCTTCCGAACTATACAGGAAGTCCCCGCATCAGTTCATTAAACTTTGAGGGTCGATAATAGAGCTCATTTCCAACAAAAAATGCGTCTTAAGCATTTTTTAAAAGGTTTTATTTGCGAGTTATTTCACTTATGCGATTTTTTCCGTGTTTTCGATCTTAATTTAATAAAAGGTCCATAACCCTCTTGAATTGGGAAAGATGAGCGATTTCCCATCTCCTTAAGGTAAAATAAGAAAACTTCAACATGACTTAAAAGATGAAAAGTTATTCTGGAAATCAAATTTTGGAAAGTCATGTTTAAGAAATTCATTTTCTTATCTTCAAAACGGCCTTTTTTCCGTGTTTCCTCTTGGTCACAGAAAACAGGTTTTGTAGCTACCAGGAGAAATTTTCATAAGAGAAAATGACGTTCGAATCTGGGAAACCCAGGGTTTATGCTGTGAAATCGACTTCCTACAAAAATGAGGTTGCCATTGTATCTTTTTTTCCGAATCAAATGATCCATGCATTTCAACATAAGTTTCTTCACAATTTTAATTTAGATTTCACCGTTAGAAAGTTGAGATTCTGGGGAAGTTTTTCCCAGCAAGTGGGAGTTTAAAACACGTTATTGAATATTGGACCAAAATAAATTATTTAATTATAGCAGTATTAGTTGGGAACGGAATACATACAACAAGGAACATGTAGAATCGTTTGTTGTCACTATAAACAGTAACAACTGTTGGCATGATGACTTATTATATTGAAATCAACATAAGTAGTCCATTGATGTCTCTATGAAATTATTACAGCTACTAACCAAAGTATTAAGGATACCGTTTCAAGAGAAAAACAAAACGATTAACCACTTGTTGATCCTAATGCAATGTCAAATTATCCATGATGAACCTCCGAGTAATCTCATTTACATGTTGTTGACGATGTGAACATAATAATTCTGAAAAAGTATGTCGAGAGGGGAAACCTTGTTTGGATAGAGGTGAAAGAACCGGGTGGAAAAAAAAACCGGAGGTAAACGGTCGATAATGAAGGTTAAGGGATTTGCATACTTGACCCACCTCGAGATAATTGTGTGGGTTAGGGAGAGGCCGATCTATCTTTCAATTAAATCCCCCACGCGATGTTGCCGGGATCCATCGAGATAAAAAGATCAGGCTGTGCTAAATAGAAGGTGGAACTAAGTTAATCCAAAATGGAATTTTCATGTTCACTTTAGGAACGTATTAAAACATTCATGGCTTATTATCCCAATACGAAATCCTTTGTTATCGCTACGGAAAATAAAATATTTGAGAACGCCCCTTTAAAAAGAATACAGTTCACGTTTCAAGGTACATTACGTTCGAAACATAAATTATGAATTGTCATCCGTACGGTACATTGTTCGCACGACGATAAGAGACCTTGTTTTGGAATCTCTTGAATTTACATCATACACAACAAGGGAACGAATAGTGGGTACTCTACTTTGATATGGTATTTGTATTACTCTAGGTGTACTGTTAGAATATGTTTAGATCGACAAATGAAAGGGGATTAGTGGTGAAATTTCTTTCACAAATTGTAGGTTTATGGAATTGAAATAGCACATTGTGATAGAACTGGCTAGTTTCCACTTCTTAATTCCTTAAACAGCTACCGCTGAGCATAAACCTGATGTCTTCTAGATTGAGGGATATTCTCTAGGTTTTGCAGATAATATCGCCTCACCCTTTGAAGGGGCAGCTAGACCATTCCATCACTTCCCTCTTACAACCTCTTTTTAGCTAAGCTAGATGAAACTAGCAGTAAGAGTAGCCCTGATTGGGTTGGAGTGAATTGTGATTAGTTTATTCCGTATTTCACCTAACAAGGTGCTGATTTGCAAGGAAGCTTTCGGCTTGACTGTTATAGCTACAATAAACTCACCTCATTTACTATAATCTGTCGATTTAGTATCATCAAAAATAATAAACGGTTATGAGACGATTCATAATTTGTTACACGATGAACAGTGTGTTCACGTGTTACTACATCCCAGCACATTTGTTCTTATTGCTAAAGTATTCCATTGGCTGGATATGTAACATTGGCAAATTCAATGGACCCATACAAATCAAAGATCCATATCAAATTAATGAGGCATCCATTACAGCTGATGTAGCATTTGATTTCGCACACGGTTTAAGAACCAGTACAGAAACTTTAGAGGGAGTGCGGAAGAAAACGTCAAACGAATTTTTGAGTGGGATGCATCCTCATCAACAGTATGCCACCAGACGCTCTATGAATAAGTATGATGCTCAGTGGGGGTAACAGTTACTGCTGATAATTAAGGTCTATCCAATTCGCATATCAGAGATGAGCTATCCCTCAATTATGGGGATGAGTGCTCCAAATCACCTGATTTAGCTGGAAGTGCATTACGGTTGAGCCAATCTTCAAAGAGTCAAATATCCTGGAAGATTGGGGCCTTGAGTGTCTGGGACTCTGGTCTGGGATAAGCTGTTTTTTTGTAGCGTGTAGCCTAACGCTCTTTTTTATTGGAGCCTGGATAGAACTCCTTCGATCAGAGTGCAGCAAATGCTAAATATCAAGAGTAGTAGCCATCAACCGGACATCAAAAAGAACTGTAGTCAAATATATGCTGAGGAAATTGATCATGATGCAATAGGCCAACATTTCACTGAAAATGCAACGAGATGATAAGCAGGAAGGTATGCTCCATGGAGCAGTTCAAAGTCAACCAAATGTTCCCATGGCAGTTCAGGAACTCAGGGAACTGTCCAAGAATGGACTACTTTTGCCAAGACGGATATGGTGAACCTTATTTTGTCCTGTTCGAGCATGAGCTTATAGAAAATCTCTCTTTGCTGTCAGTGATTGATTCCTTTGTCCTATCGTCATCTCTCTTTGCTGTCGAGCAGTGGGGAGTGTCACGTGATGAAGTACTGGAGAAGGTCCAGCTCCGTGCGTATAAATCTTTCCTGTTCTTACCCAGTAGCATCCCAGACTACTTTGTTCGCACTGAACTGGCACTGCCGCACTTGGAGATTAGGATCGTCCTCCTGACCTTGGGTTGGTGGTCTCGGTTGTCCAATTTGGAAAACTCCGGACTGCCAAGGCTCTGTTTCTCCCGTCTCCTTGCCCTTAACGCTATAAAGCCAGAATCACAATATAACCGGGTCTCTCAAATAGATGCCATATTTTGAAATATGGAAAAAAAAACCCATCATGTTCCGCACATAGCCCCCGCAATTAGAACATAATTGCATTCTTAGAACGGATTCACGTATTTTGGAGGCAATCGGATGGGGAACATTTGGCCTCACATCTTTCAGCTCTATGAACAGATCATATTGTCCCTCTGGAGACACGCTCCCCTTCTATTTGAACTCGGACCTTAATATCCAGACTAAGAGATATCCGCCTGTCTGGGATCCTGCTTTCTAGGTTAAGCATACCGGGATTTAAAGTAAGATTAGATATCCTAGTGTACTGCCCGTTGTACAATCTTTCTGAACCAGATACTATCTTTCATTTTCTTTGTGTATGTCCTGCCCTCCGTTGTGAGCATTTTTCCTATCTTCTGAATAATAAATTGTCTAACTTTTGACTCCCTAATTTGTTATGTTTTGAAGATGTGTCTGGAATTATAAATAATTGTATTTGAACAAGAGTTTTATTTTTGGACGAAGGTTTCTACATTAATTTACTTATATTCATCAGTTTATTTATCATTATTTGTTTTTGGCACCAATTTTTATTTACTGTTTATTCAGCTTATCACTATATTAATTTATTTTTGTAAATTTGATCGCCAACCTTGTAACGCCGGAAGGCTTCTACAAATGAATAAATTCATTTCATTTCAAAATCCAAAACACAAACTTTTCTCGTGCTTTTTTTACTGAATAGGGATGATGGAAAACTTTTTTTGATGAGTATACAATATAAATGAATGAATATTAATTACCTATTATTGTCCAAGTCGATCGTCTTGGCGGTGTTGATGATGAAGGGGTGTTTGGTGTGGACGAGCGGCGCCTCCTCCTCGCTGGGGGTCGTGCCGAGGCCCATCGCGAGCCGCTTGACTAGAACCGGTTTGTCCCCGAGGCGTCGGCAGGAGTTGAGCTCCGTCGGCGAGTTGCTCTCGTCGGAGGACGTCGGCGACGGGGCGCCCAGCGTCGTCCCGCTCGTCTTCAGCCCCGGGATGGAGCTTGGCGGACAGATACCGCTCATTCCTCGACCTGGTATCGCCTTCGGCTGTCAGAAATAAGAGAGAAATACTGTTGAGTGAAGGGAATTTGTACTATGGCAAATCCTGAAACATTGGAAAGGGGCTAAGTCAGGCTACGAAGTTGTGGAAACCCATTTCAATAAAAACTAAGTAATATATAACGTTGTCTATATACAACTGCCAAGGGGTCAACACCGATTGGAAGTAATCCCGATACGTGATTGACCATTGCCACTGATAAGTCGCATCTCCCTCTCTCTGCCAAGTTTGGGTCCGAGATGTTAGTAATGAGTCAAGTTAGTCGCCCGCGTTGGTAGTCGCAAGGTCGAAAGCCATTTCACTAAAACGTCGCGAGTGCCACGTGGGGCTCTTTGTCATGTACCAATGGTAATGCGTCGGTTCGGTCAGTATTTTTCCTTTTTGTTTAAATTTAATTTTACTACGTTTGGTCACAGCTCGCCAATAACTCAGGGCTGTAAATATTGCGAGGTTCCCCCATTTCGATAGGCTAGATGAATCGAAATTTTTAAAAGTATCTACATATTATTGATCCAGAACCACAACACGCCACCTACAAGAAACTGTAGCGTAAAAAAGTATAGCAACCTTCTATCTTACTCCATTTTTACCCTTGGAAACTTACAAAATGTTTCATGGAAAGCAGCAGTACCTCGCACTAGTACTTCAGCTTCCAATGATTAATTTTCATATTTTATGTCCTAACATTTAAGTAATTTATCATAAAGCGTCCCACAGACGCCACGTCCGGAAGCGTGCCACCTCTTCAACGTATTTCAACGGCAGCAGTCAGAAGTGTGTTTGCATTTGCTTCCAAGAAGTTCATTTGCTAGGTATCTACATCCGGGCTACTGGAAGGTCCGCACGCTAGCCTTCGCGTCTGGGATAGGCAACTCCTCAATAACAAAATTCCCTACAGTTATTGGAGGGGTAAAATCCCCATAACAGCGATTTCCGGCCCCAAATTTTCAAAATTTGTAGCCTAACAGTCCTGACCAACGAACTCATTCTTACTTTTGATATGATTGACATCTAAGTTTATCCTCTGAAGTGTCAAATTTCAGAAATCAATTCATAATGGGATAAAACGGGGTTTAAACCATTTCATATTTGAAAATTTGCATACCAACCTTTCCATAATTGAATCTCTTCGAAAGTTTGATAAAGTTATCTAGAAAACTATATGTTCGCTTGAAAATTTCTAAACTTTAACATGATTCCCCGCGTTATGTTTCTGGTCTACCAAACCTTATTTCATCATACCCTAGATGTTAAAATTGATTTGCAACCCGGAAATCTATGTAATTTGTTACTTGGGTACCTATTTTTATAGTCTTTAGATTTCATTCAAATTCTCAGATGTCTTTCTTTAGATTCAGATCATTGCGATGTCCGTTCGACGAACGGTTCATAAATTTCCGGAACAGTTCGATAAATAATAATTTATACCAGTAGGAAATAATTTGATTCATGCCAACAGTTATTGGGATTGATTCAGACACCACCGATTGGGACCATTTCAGGTTATTCATCGCAACTGACACAACGACGACACGACTATCTATTGTCCTTCAACAATTGATGTTGTCGTGGAACGCATTTATCGAATCGTTTGACAAGGAATCACTTCTGTTGACAGGTACCTGACGGAAAGACGGAGACAAACTCAGGCGGCAGAGGTCGGTCTCAACGAAGCGCAAATCAAAATCTGGTTCCAGAATAAGCGTGCTAAACTCAAAAAGGCCACAGGGATGCGGAACCCACTTGCCCTTCAACTCATGGCCCAAGGCCTCTACAATCACTCTACAGTTCAATCGGAAGACAACTAAAAAATCTCTCTCCAAGAAAAGTAAATATGGAACACTCCAAACTAAAAATGAACCCAGGTTTTAGTTTATAAATTGTTCAATTGCTTCCCTTGGGACGTCAACCATTTCACATTGTTTCGAATAATATGCATCGTTCTACTTGATAAAATTTCTGAATTCGGATTTTGTAAGTGATTTTGGGCACTCAATATTTTCCGAAAAACGTTCGTATTCTGGACATTTCTCCAACTGAAAAAGGCTCTTTCACAAATAGGCTCTCTTAATTGGCTCTGTCATGCAAAACATAAAATTATTAAATAATTCAAGTTGCATACAGTCGTATGTACCATTTAGTAATCCACCACCCGTATGATTATATTTGTTGTTTCAGGAGAATATCAAGTCATACAAAAAACATGCCTTTGTCTATCAGAAAAGTGAGTAAACGTTTAAGACATGGGTGCAGCAAGAAAAGTACCTACTTGTCTTAACTAATGTTCAATTCTCAAATTAGATAAACATTGGTGTTACATCGCTAATTGTCTTCAAATAAACAAAACTATGACGTTTCGAGGTTGGTACCTGTATAATTCTTTATTTTTTGTTGAAATACACTGTCTACAGCGACTGTCTACCTTTGACTGAATAAACGACGCATTAGTAATGCCGATAAATATAGGTCTAGTCATGTTTTTGCGATGAGAATTTCGTTTCAGGACCTATCACTCACTGTATGATTAGCATGTTACCTGGGACAGGTAACAATTAAACCGGCGTTACAAACGAACACGAAAGCGGGTGTTTGTGTTGATTATCATCGCCCGGGATATCTGATGAACAAACGCTTCTGTGAGAAGTCCGTTTTTCTTTTTTTTTTCATAACGAGTGGTTTTTTTCCATGACACCCACTCATCTGCAAAAAAAGAAGATCGTTTGTTGGTCGAACGATATTTCGTTTGTTGGTTGCGACGGGGATAATGATGTACTGACGTTTTTCCCACGTGCTTAGTTCAGATCCTTCAATTATCCGATTTGCGATACCTACACGGCAATTCCGATTTGCAAATTGTTATGAATTGCAACGAACGTAATCACCGTTTGTGTTCAGATGAAGACCCAACTAGAGAATCTTTAATGAAGGCATCTGACTGCTTAATCATCTCAAGTTGAGACTGCAAATCATTTAAACCGATGAAAAATTAGCATAATTTCTGTAAATTTCATCGATACTCGGTAGGCGCTTGGTATTGTACAAACTTTTATAACAGCAATATCACCCTAAGATGACACTTTCAATCCACAATCCATCGGGGACGGCGAATAGTAAAATCTGCATCAACCTCGACAAAATTTCCCTCAAGTACCAATGCTACAATCAATCCTCTGTTGGTTTTTTAGCATGGAACATGCTTTAACCTTGGACTAACTACTCGAAAAACGATACGCGGGATGCGTTACGCGGAAATGTCACAAAAGTTTTCTGATGATTTTCACGTACAACCAAGCCGTTTCTGGGGAAACGAAAGTTGTTCAGTTTTCGACGGACAACAATCGTTCTCCATCCTTTGGAAAGCTCTCAATTTATCACGCAGGCCTTGTGTAGGTACTTGTTGTTAGTATTTATCTCTTACATCAATTCTATTTATGTTATTAATAGATTTAGTAACCAATGCCGCTTGTTTTGCTTTCCCTTGGTTGTAATGTTGTTTACAGTAGACGCTTACCGGAATAAAAAACTTCCTAAATCTCACAGTTTCTCGCGAATTACACGACAACCATAAGAAGTTGTGAGTAATCATATCAAAGTGTCTACCTCCAGCCGTCCACTTTAGTTTCAGAACAAATTAGTTAGAATAATCAATAACACGAATAACCCAATAGACAGGAAAACTCTCACAAAATATAGGGCTTACAGAAAGAAACCCCCAAGATGAAAATAATAGCACAACGAAAAGTAACGCAAAAAAATAAAATTTCGGAATGGAAACTATGAATGGGGAAAATAATTGGCATTATTCGTTGTTTGGAGTATCTAGCTGTTCAAATTCGGTTGATTGGTTTTGATCGTCAACTTAGCACGTTTGATCGTTGTTTTATCCGAACCGGAGTTGGTGAACAGAACATCGTTGTTTATCCGACAAGATCTCAAATTAATTGAGTAAACGTTGATTATAACTTCGATTAAACCGTCTCTTGGTAATCGTTTGTTACTGACGATGTCCTAACCGTCCTAATCGATTCAACATTGTAACTTAACATGCCGTGAAAATGGAACCGTCGATAATTAACTTGCTTTTTAATCATTCAAAATCATGGTTACCAAAGTTGTTTAGATACAAGATGGAACGGAAATTCCCAAATTGACTACAAAAGCGGCTGACCCAGTAACTTTGAACACCTCCCGCCTCCACTTCAAAAGGATCAATTTGCATGTCATTACTCCTAATGTCTCATTTGATTTGACGAATTCATTTGCGCCCTGGAGAGACGGAGAATGCGCCCTATTTTGTCACGGCGGTCAAATTTAAATACAATGCGTCGCGACAAGTTAAACGTTTTCCCCTCCCACCTATTTTGCATCGAATCCCGCTTTCGGATGACAAATGTTATTGTCCTCCGGTTTGACGGTACATTTTATCCGTCGCAACCAGCGGTCGAATGAAACTTTCAATTAATCTCCGAAACCGGGGGGTTTGAATTGGCAGATCGCAACGTTGACAGGCATTTCACGTCCTCGTTTATTGTTATTAAGAGAAGATCCGAACTGAATGTTTTCGAATGAATGAAGTTGATATTTCCAATTGCTGAATGTTGATCATAGAACAACAATAATTTCATACATTTCAACGCTATTGTTTATGGCGTTCCACAGGGAATCTAAAACTATACCGACGCTCTAATGACAAAACACATGCAATAAACCTAAAACCTTCAATAATGTTTTTGAGAATAAGGTCTAAAATGGATATTATAGGGACAAAATTATTGCTAGGTATTAGGATAGAACGGGGTGGAAGAAGTCTTTGAATGTTCCTAGTCGATTAAACGAGTAAAGTTGAGATTAAATAACCATTTTACACCTAAAATGTGAATTTAGAAGCATCTATTTTTTAATTAGATTAAAACCATTGCAATATTGGTTGAAAAGAACTGCACTTTTTTTTTCAAAAATCCTCAAACTTTTACTTACATAATCCAATTTTTTTATTTTTTGTTTTTGCGTTTTCGACCTTACGTCACCAAAATGGCCAAAACTCCCTTTATTTATGCATAATTCAAATCAAAGGACACCATTGGAAAGAGCCAACCATAAACGAGCCAAGTAAGTGAAACAGCGCGGCGTATTGTATTTTATAAATTGAAATTTTGAACTATTTCTTCAGCCCTGAAATCCTTTACTATTTGGTGAGCGAGGAAACCCAGAAAGGTCACCATTCGATTCAGTGAAACAAGATACATAAAATGAGATGTCGAACTAACTTTTTCTAACATAAATTTATCTACTACCTTCCAGCGTAATATATTTTTTCAGTATACCGTTTGAAATCGCAGATGTTTCCAAATAGAGGAACGATCGGGTGTGGGCTGTTATTTAAACTGCTTTCATAAAATTTTATTTCGCATTGAGGAGAAAGATTTGAAATTATGCAGTGAATTAAGGGGGTTATGGTCATTTTCGTGGGTCGAAGTCAGAAACAGGAAACAGATAATTTAAAAATGAAAAAACTAGATTTTAAGTGTTGGAATAAATGTTTTACGTCAGAATTTGTAGAAAATTAGTTGCAAAATGGATCCAAGAAATTCGTATCACTGGTTGTAGGACAGCCCATAAATGTACCTGTTTATGCAATCACACCTGGTATTACTAGTTTACGTTTCATTCATTAAACACGATTTCCTTTATTTTGAGTTCGTTTCCTATCGTCTCTCAACATTTCATATCATTTAAGTTAATGCAAACGAAGTCACTTACCCAAACTATAGTTTGAGGTTCTAACGATCTTTGTATCACTTGCTGGAGCTGGGGCTGCAGCTGCGCAGCATACGCCATTCGAAAGGCATTGCCGACGATCGAATTCAGCTCTTCTGCCTGTGAACAGTGAAGAAAAAAGTCAGATTGGTCAACTCATTGATGGCGAATACATTTCTATCTGAGTTGAGGAATTGGATAGCTGAAAATTGAATCAAAAAGATACGACAAGCTATGAGATTCGATATACTAAATAGGTATGAGCTACAGATGCAAAATAAACCTTCTAGAATCTTGCTATTCTTATCTTATACCCGTTAGGCAAAGTCAAGCATGCCCAACTATGGCGATTTACGATCCAACTACGCAATATTTTTTCCAACATTTCAATAATTGAAAGACTTAAAGCTCGATTCAAACATTTTGTAAGTGATCGTCAAAAATTAACTGAATTCCTTCGCGGACAGACGAATGCGACTATTATGGAGGACATAGTTTTGTACTTTCGTTTTTAAAACCAGAATTTAAGCGGTATACATCTCGACCAGAAGGGCCATTAGCGTAATTACCATTCTACATGGCCTATCAATGTATATAACACATGTATATGGGTGAACTGTTAATCGATAATGCGTATTGGGTTATTGACAATTAGGTTATTATTGTGTTATTCTATCGATTCATGCTTATTTTATGTAAGTTATTAGTTTATTAACGTTTCGAATTTTATTTACCAATCATATTTATTTATTTAATTTAGTTAATTAAAAAAAGACCACTTCAACGGTTGAGAGGTTGATCGAGAAACACCCAGCACAGATCCCCCTTGCTACTTCTTCATAATAGAAATGATCCATAAACATTACTCTTAATATTCGTTGTTCTTACCACTATTTGTTAGTACGACATAGGTGTTGTTGTATTTTCTTCTATTGTTCTTTCAATTGTAATTAAATTGTGAAATTAAGGATTTTCTATAGGATACTTCTTTCAAATAACTATCAAGTTGAGCGAAGTCCTGCTCCTTCTTAATTCTCGTTAATTCTTTTCTTGTTATTTTCTTCGGGTGTGTTAGGATGAGACATCTATCAACAAAATGTTCGACGGATTCTTCCTCTCCTAAGTTGAATAGTGCACACGTAAAAATTCTGTTATCATCCCATGGCTTGTAGTTCAGGTCCAGCATCCCCGTTGAGCATTTGAAAATATTACTAACTGTTTGCATGCTATGCCAGTCTTTTATGTAGAAGGCATTCAGATTTGAAATTTCTTTATAATTTCAATGAAATTCGGCCGCGTTAGCTCTCTGAACGCATTCTAACTTTTCTATATGTGCCAGTTTCCCAATAACTTTAGTCATTTGAGCTTTCATTGTATTAACATCTTCGAATTCCAAATTACACTCCGTGGCATGTAGTATTTAACGTTACATACTTATTAACCCAGAATAAAACCGTATACCAATACAAGGCCATGACAAAATGCATATGTATCACTGACTAGGGTTATCATAGTTCATAGTTGAGTCGCTGTCAAGTATAATAGCAGGGAAAGGATTGCTGAAAAAATTTGCGAGAATTGAAGATACTCTCAGCGGGTGAACAAAAAGTAAATTCATCATTCAAAAGTGTTCATTCAATTCGGAAATGTTTGAATGGTTATTCTCAGTGAATTTCATTGTTTCCGATCGTGGGGTCAAAATTTATTTTAAATTCAGAACCTGGGAGTAAATGTGTATGTGTGATGAATGATTGTACCTGTAGTATTTTCCAAATCAAACTTGACTAGTTCCATGTCAAATTCAATCAATAATTATTGTTCCACATCGAAATTTTCCAAAATGAAATAAGCATACAGTGTACGCGTGTTGTTATTGTAGGCTTGTGCTATAATTAAGCGTTGGTTTGACATTTTCAATTCAACAGAGCATGAAATATTCCCAAAATGTGGAAACATGCCCGAATTGGTTACCAAAATGTCCAGCTCATCATGAAACTGTCCAAATACAACATTATGAGTGAAATAATTTAATTTAGAGTAGGTTCGATCAATGTTGTACGTCATTCGATCGCCATTATACAAGAGATGAATTGAATAAATGAAAACCATTAGGATTGGGCATGTAATGGAATAAGTAATAAAGCTTGTCGCGGAAGAAAGGCGCTAAGTCGGCGAAGCCGCAGAGCACTGACATGAAACTTTCAGCGGCCTTTTGCGAGGTGGTGGCTGCGGAGTGGTGTGAGATTATCCCTCCCGAAGAGCAGTTTCATTTCCCGATTTCCCGCTTCTTGCCTATTTCTCCCTTCCCGCTCTCTTTTTCCCATTTCCCAAACCCTCCCGAGCCCCCACGCACCCAGAGGGTTAAGAAAGTGAGAACCCGGATCCGCGCTTAAGTTTTCACGACGGTTTCAGCGACCGTCACTCAGCTTCCCCCTCCGATACCGAGCACGAGCCGCCCGACATAGAAACACCATTATCCGGAGCCGACCTCCTCCCTTTACCCCCGCTTTCCCTACCCCTCAACTTTCCGTAACCCATCGACGGAGAACATCCCATTTCGGGGGACTGACCCTCTTCTGGGGTCGCCCCTGTCCCAACCGCTGTCCCCGCCAATTTGGATGCCAAACCGCGGCCGTTGGGGTCCCTAATTGGTTCAATCTGGTGATGCGAGCCAAATTATCCCCCTAATACACTAATTTATCCAGCGCTATATTAAATTACCCAGTTGTACCTATCTCAAATACAAGTTGATGTTGGTTTGAAAACATTCCAACTTGGTGAGACCAGTCAACGTGACTCATAACAAACAGGGATGGCGAGCGGTTTCCGGTGTTCATAGTTATTTTCTTGATAATTCGTTGTTATAGGTGGATCTCCTTAGGTTGAAGCGATGAATGATTACGAAAACCTTACTAAAAACCTATACATTTTCTTCACCTGTTTATAGGATAGCACAGTTCATAAAATGATACTAGACATCAATCTCGTGCTGTCCCTTGCCGAATGCTATATTGATGTGAAGGACGATTCAAGAATGATAGCTAGAGTTGAGGAGAACACTTGACATGCCCACCTGCAGCGAAAAACAAGAACAACTATTGCTCTGACTTAGGAATACAACATGTCCAGGATACGAAAAAATCAATACAGCCTTCACATTTTTGCAATCAGCATCAAATTTCCTGTCAACAGATGCCAGTTTCCATCATCAAAAATCATCATCAGAGGATTGACATTACAGTTGAAGCGCTACCAATTTGAAAAAATGAAGTTTCTCTATACTTTTGGTTGTTGAAAAAAATGTGGTCAAAATCTGAGAAATATTGACAATAATTGGAGAAAAGCGGTTTTTTTTCTGAAAAAGTTCTTCGATTTTTGTTGTTTGCAAAAAGTGGAATAACTCTGTAACGAAGCCTCTAAAAAAAATGTCTGTCCTGCTTACAACCCAAGCAAGCGATGCCCAGAGAATGCAACACTGTGTGGAAGGCTAATTGATATGGCCAATTTGATAATGTAAAATTACTGATCTTGAGTGGGTTATAAAACGTATTTTTGTACTGCTACTAATACTTGCTGTTGAAAATAATAAACCCATACAGTATCTTGGAGTAAAAAATAGCCATTCCGTTTTGTCAAGGTTTTTGGGAACGTAAGTGTGTATGTCTAACTTCTGTATGGTGATTTTCATTAAGTAATTTCCACGGACCTGCAAAATACTTACACTGAGCATATTTCTCGTTCTTTTTACACATTGAAATAAACAAGATGAATCATAATTACACCTCTACCCAACTCCACATGGCATGCGTTCAGGGTTGTGGGCTGAAGTCCATGTACTCTACATTTTAGAATATTCTGTAATTTGTTGGAATAATCTATCTATTCATTCATATGCGGAATAGCCGATTAAACTCATCAAATCCTATGACCGTTTGTGTAGAGGCTGCAAATTACGATAAACCGACTTGGTACAACCTTGGAAAATGCCGTTATTATCTGCAAGAAGTAGTGGATAATGAAATTACATGATATTGACGGAACACGACCCAAAATTTTAATTTTGTGAACAAACAAGTCCTTGCACAAATACTTTGCTTCTTGGAACTCAAAACAAGGAAAACTTTCTCCATTTCCAATTTCTCCAAAACATTTTTGGAATTTCCAGTTCGAGGGGGTTTAACTGAAGAATATAATTAGTGTAACGTAATCAGATCTGAACTTTCGTAGGCTTTATATAACTCGTTGATTCTAATGTTAACCAACAATAGGAAACACCGACAATAATAACAACCAATTCAAACACCTGAGTATGTCAAGTCTCAATTCACAACTGTTTTATATAAACGTTTTGTTTTACAGTTTTGACATTGATCTAGATTATTTTTGGGTTTGTTGGAGAATAGATCGAATATTGGAACATATTTCAGGAGTTTCAAGTTGCAACAATTACGGAGTTAATTAGGGGATTTAAGTCCGATAAGCCTTTTTATTTCAATCCCCCCCACCACCATTTTTTATAATTTTTGTTGTTCGATGAATGAGTGAAAGCAAAAATGAGGTTGAGTAACCAATGAAGTAATTATCACCCCAGTAAGTAGATGTGAGTAGAGAATATGGATTATGACTAGAGAAGATACCGTAACGGTATTTCGGCCCCCAACTTGGTCAGAGCTATTCTCATCACAGCGACAGGTGGGCAACTTGAAACCATTCCTGTTCTTTCCGGAGACACGACAATGCACTTCCTAAACAATAGGTACCTTTTCATTAACACCTACGCCCTTTACCAGGCGAGACGAACAACTGACTAGCATTGTAGACCGTACCATCGATCGAACAACTAAATCAACTTTCCTGGAATAATGATGTATTAAAAATGGGAGTTTCGTACCGAATACGGCTAATAGAAATTTCCTTGAAATCTATAAAATTATTACATTATGGGAAGAATAAAGCTGCAAGATCGAGCATACAATGGTATATATATCGTTCAATCCCTGGCGCTAGGAGGGAAATACAAATCCGCCATGCTCTGCAGGTTTGACAAATGCTCGATGATGAACACGATGTTCAGTGTTTGGCAAGTATTTTTCGACATTGATCTGTGAAAGGAACAGCCTCCGAGACAAGTACTTGCTTGACAATAGTTTGGTATTTGGCAAGCACACGAGCGCCTGGCCACACATTCTGAGATTCGGAGAACGTTTGCACGACGTTTGCCGAATGCCGCATGTGTGGCTGAGCCTTAAGAGAAAGTTGCTGGGCCCATATTATCAAATTTGATACCATAAGGTCGACAGGGTGACAGAGCTTTGTCAAAAACAATGATCAATTGAAGTGTTCAGAACAGTGCGAAACGTAAAATGTCTTTTGGTTTAGGTTAACTTGATACCCTTGGAATCATTGACGACATGATATTTCTGAGAATGATTTCGCATTGCAACCATGATATCCTGAATTAGTGATTGTCCTGTAACATTGGTCCATAACAATTTCAATGTTTGATAACTTCCCATCACCTTTCATATTTTTGGGATTTTGAATGGTTCCATGATTCCAGTGCGGATAGTGTGAAACGTAAAACAGCGAATTGTCTAGGTTGACTTTTAACACTCGAAACCATTGTTGGTAGACCAGAGGAAGTCTTACATTACAATGTATTACAAACATGATATCATTATCTTCGTACTTGTCGCTTCACATCGGTCCGTAATGAGTTCCAGAACTATTCATCTGGCAGATAATGTAACTTCCCATATACGTTTCAGAGTGTTGGGACTCTAATAGGTTCCTTCATTCCAGTATAACACTGGGATGAATTCGGAGCATCTTTTTTTCCAAAGATAAGTCCAAAGGCAAAGAGGGGAGAGTCCCAAGTTGAGAGCTAACGACTGGAACGCTTCTTGAGATCCACAACTCACACTTTATCGAATTGCCTCCTACACTTTGCACGGTATCTCGAACTGCCCTGGAAAAAAAAACCCTTCGTGGCAGTCGGCACCTCGGAAACCGCGATGCTCATTCGCGATAGAAACCTCTCGTCTAACTGTGTATTTGATTGCTGAGGTTTGCGCTTTCATTTCCGTTCGTGTATCTTCCGTTACAGTCGACTTGGGCCGAGTCGGCGGCGAGAGGAAAGAACCGATGAAAGTTCGAGGGTGGACGGCTGGGTCACGGCAAACTAAATGAAATTCCGAAGTTTATTTGAAAGTAAATTTGAATAGGAACGAGAAACCCAAAACATGCTCAGAACTTGATCGTCACCACCGGACCATAAAACCTCGTTGCAAAGTGAGTTGGTACATCGGCTCTTTTCCCTCACGAAAAATTGTAATAGAATCTTTACCAACCTTTATAGTTACTGGTAACGAAGTGAAAAATAAAGGATTGCACTCAAAACTTGATGAATTGAAATTACATTTCGAAAACAAAACCTTTTTCTGGAACTCTGTGCTGAATGAACAAACTTTTAATAAAAACTTCAAAACAATGTATACATTACGACAAACATGTCTTCTAGAATTGTGTAGTTATCCTCATTTCATTCATTGGTATTCACTATCGTTCCTTACATGCATAGTAAAAGGGACTTTGTGAAATATCTTGTTCTAATTTGCAAATTAAGCATTGCACAATAAATGAGCAATGTTTAATTTAGAGTAAAAGTTACGATACAAAATTTACGATACATTAACGCAATCCACTCCTGTCATTCAGTTATGTTCAAGAACTATAAACCACAGTCGAACCTGTCATAGCTCAGCCCGTTGGCAGATCCCCAATCTGGCATTCACCATCACTCACACTATTACAAAAACTACAAGTTACACAAAACAAATGCATACGCCTCGCCACCCACACATCACGTCGCTGCAACATTAACTCATTAAACATAAAAATTCAACATTGACACTCTCGACACCTTCATAACAAAAATTAAAAACAAATTCATCAACAAACTCCATTCGCACCCCAACACTCTCCTTCATCACATCGCCACACTCCACAACCCCCATTGGGGTTCAAATTCAAGGCAGACCTGAGCTCACCCTACTAAAACTGTAAATATTATGCAAACTAATTATTATTATAAACTCGTGTAAATATTGTAAATACTTGTAAATATTGTAAATACCTAATGTAACTGTATATATGTATGTAATTATCCATAAATTATTGGAAGCTACTTCTCCTGACAAAGAGTTTTGAAACATCTATTTTCTCTTATGATTATATTCTAAGTTTTATTTAATTCATGCCTCAAGTATCTTCACACTCACTCTAATAAACTTTTAAGGCCGTTAGGCCGCCATTGTATAAATTTATAATATTATCCATACATGTACATATGTAATTTGATTTATGACAATAAAATATTCTTAATTCTTGATTCAGCCCGTTGGAGTGTTGCAACTACATAGGATATTTTCCAATTAGTCGAAAGGATTCGAGTTCGAACCCAGTCAGAGGTAATCATATTTTTGGGCCCTAACAATCCGTTCGCTCAGAACGTTGAGGATTTTATGAATCAGGTTACCCGTCAAAATTGTGGCCACTTTAGGTGTATTGGAGAAGCCTATTAATATTAACAACATTCGATTTTGAAGTAATGATACTTATCACATCCATACACTTGAACACTACTAATGAGATTCATGAGGCTCTTCAAAAATCATTCGAAATCCACGAATTATGGGTATAAGAAATTGCTGCTATTGGAGGAGCTGTATATTTTAGCCAAGTACTAATCAGCCGTGTTGAATCAGTTAGTTCGTTTTATCTTTTTTGATAATTAGTTACCTAACTTCTTTTTAAAATGGGTATTTCATTACTTTTGGAATACTAATAAAACTTGATTAATTGCTCGAGTCAGGTTCTGAACAAGATTCCGACTGGAAGAAGTGCCCACCGGCAGGGGATGATATAGAGTTGACAGAATGTCCAATAATCTACAACAACTTATGTTCACACATGCTATGAGCGATGTCAGGCTCCATGAAATCAACCAGAGAAAATTAAGAGCAAGAGCCAAATTTCAGTTTCTATTGATCCGTGATGTTATCCTTAATTTGATATGTCCTGTTTAAGCTTATGTTACGTTCAAGTTGTAAGCATAATGTGTTAATGTTGCATAATCCTAGATTGAAGAAGCCAGTTCGTTGGGTGAAATGGTTTATGGTTCGCTTTGAGCTTGATAATATTATATCACGCTTCACGTGAATTTTATTTAAACGTTCCTCTTTGAGAAGCGGCGGATTGGGGGACCAGTGCGCAATTGGCTAAAGGGTTCTCTCCCACTGTATTGAGGGAGAGGTTACGTCAAGCTGTCAGTTAGAAGCCTACCTACCTGCTTGTCAGGTGCGTTGCCCGCCCACGACAGCCAGTGAATCATTTGAAACCCCTAAAGCTCCGAATGATACAGAGTGCGGAGTAGAACAAATATTTCAATAATGACGCCCTCCTCCCACGACCCCAAACTAACCGACACGAAACGTTTTGTACCCACGCCTGCCACGAGAGGATTATTTATCCGCTAAATCAAAGTAAATCTTGGAATTTGCAGGTAAATATTATCCCTTCAACAAAAAAAGTCTGCCAAGTGGGTGTGGCACATAGCTTCCTCGTATCCATAACATGACTGTATAGATCATTGAAAATTATTATTGACTGAAGAACTTCGTTCAATTAGGCGAAGTAAATATTGAATTAGGGTAAATTTATTGTTATGCAGGAGCATAACTTGAGAGAATAAAGATAGGCATGTTCAACTATTGAACAAACTATAAAATATACCTAAACAGTCAGAACAATCCCTGAAAATTTCATCGAAATCGGTCAAGAACTCCTAGAGTTATGCGTGTAACAAGGATTTCACGTTTGCGCATGCGCAGAGGCCACTATTGATTCGTGAAACTTGACCATCTACACATCAAACCAAACAATCCCTGAAAATTTCATCGAAATTGGTCAAGAACTCCCGGAGTTATGCACGCGCAGAGGCTACTATTGATCCGGGGGTAATGAAACCTATAGGGGACCATCTACACCACAACCCGAACAATGCCTGAAAATTTCATCAAAATCGGACAATAACTTCGTGTAGTTTTGCCCGTAACAAGGATTTGCTGACAGACAGACAGACTCACAGACAGACACACAGATGCACAGACAGACACGGAACCAAAATTGTTCAGAAAGGTCTAAAACGCAAAATGCGAGTGGAATTTTTGATGTTGGAGACAAAAAAATTTTCACATTCCGAAAGTGAAAACAATGCTTCCGCTACTTTAGTAAACTCGGAAGCAAAACGTCCCATGTCCATTATTTTGTAAAAATGATTTTGTAAAAAGATTCTCTTACTACATACCTACCAAGTTTGAATGAGTCAATCCTAACTATGACAATTTATTGATTAAATGGTTTTAAAAAAGAATAATAATGCTTTCATTGGATATTTTTGGTTCATAAAATCAAATTTTGAATCAGAACGTGGAATATAATTAGTGAAAAATATATGGATATGGGAAAAATATGGTTTTTGGTGAATTTAGGATGGAGATCTTACTGGATGTAAAAAGGGCATGGAAAAAGTGGAGATTCAGAGAAGTTGAAAACTATGTTTAGAGAGGTGGGGGATGAGAAAACGGGTTGTCAATGTTATTTTTCAATCATTTAAAAAGAAAAGAAGTTACGTCAGTGATCACTATAGATCGTTTAGATTGTCTAGTTCCATTATGAGATGTACAAGGAAGTCATCCGTATATTGAAACTTGCGAAATGCAGTAGTTGAAGGGAACATGGTCCCAAACATGGAACATGGAACATGGTCTAATTAAAATCACTGTTCTCACATACTTCGGAATAAACTGTGTCCTTTGCATCAAAGGCTTTGGTGGTTGAGGGACAAGGAATCCAATACCCTCCCACCCAAAATTGAGAAGTTTTCATGTACCTTTTTCCCAGTTCTCGTTCAACCAAATCTTGTAATTTTCAGTTGTAAATTTATTCATTTATTTATTTATACAATATGGAATAAATCCCTGTTTACAGAATTCAATGTACTTGACATTGAAATTATCGAGCCGAGCGTTGTAATAAGTTGAAAACCAAAACCGGACAGAAACACAATTAGTACAATTGAATGATATAAAAATAAAACAAAACAAAAAAAAATGTATATAATAAAATAACTAGCTAAAACTAGTGATGATAATCAGTCAGCTTCGTCTTCATGATTGGCAGGCTATCAGCAAACAATTCCACACCTTCGCGTGAGGTGATGTCGTTGACCGACTTCTGAATACTGATCAATGGGCTTTTCATCCCATACGTGGTGCGGCGAAGTGGTAGAGCAAACGTGGTTGGGTTTCTGGTAGAGTATGATGGAGTAAGGAGTCCAACAGAGCTAAAATATCAGAGCCATCTATATCACCCTTCAGCAGTTTTGCCATGAACGCCACATCCGCCACTGCTCGTCGGTTGGGCAATGATTTCAGGTTCGTATGATTCCGAAACGAAGCATCACCGAATTCATCATCATCAACCACGAAGGATTCGTTGGAATTAGTAGTATATATTTTCATCTTTTGTGACTCCTATCCTTATCCCCCTTATAAAGTGGATGAATCCATTTTTTGAGCTCCTATTTAAAAACATGCCAAGTGAATAGGTCACATAACAGATATACAGGCGTGAGTTTGTATGCTTGACACACATTGATCGACAGTTACGAAACGAAAACTGTTCAAAATGATCTAAAACACGGAACGCGAGTAGAAATTTTGAATTTTGAGAAGAAATATTTTTCATCTTTCGAAAATGAAAACAAAGCTCCTCCTACGTACAGGTAGACTCGGAAGCAAAACGCCACATCTTGATTGCAAAGAAATATGCGAAAAAATCCAATTATTGACTGGATTTGCTACAAAGCACAAGTTACGCTCCACTGAAAGGGAGATCCAGCCAATTTTCGAACATACAAATTGGTTCCTTGTTGATCATAATAGGAATATAAGGAAAAAAAAACCTCCTGATTAAGGCCCGGAAAAGAAGAAAACTTCAATGATGATTTATCACAAAAGGGGAACTCTCTTGAGAGACGAATAAAAAAAAAGTCTTTCTTTCCGAAGCCTTATAAATAATGGTAAGCATGGTAAAAAAAAAGGCTCTACCAATCAGCCTCCCCTTCCCACCTACCCGCTTTTCATTCCTGTTTCTCCTCCGTTCATCCCCGCTGTCCGCCCTTGATTGAGAAATCTACTTTAATTAAGTAGGGAAAAACGGTGGAACGGTGAAATTTTCACAACAGGAGATCAGTTTCTCGTCGTAAGAAAAAAAAGAAGAAAAGAAAAAAATTAAAAAAAAAAAGACGGACGCAATCAGGGGAGTGCTTCCGAGCGGAAACTGAAAAGCTAATTGTACTCATTAGGAGTGATTAGAGATTGAAGACTTTTATTATGCCTTTTAATCCTCCTTCAAGCCTCTTTTTCTTTCTATACTTTTCGTTCTTTTTTTTTTTTTTAATTCTCTCGTTTTACAATCTTTCGTTTTATGTTGAAGGATTAAGATGTTTGCGTTGGGAAATTATAAAATGGACTCGAAGGGGTTGTTAGTAATCCCAGATGTTTCGTTTCCTTTCTGCAAATGAACAGTATTTGGTGGAATAATTTTAATTACGGTGACGATTATGATAAATAACAGGCATCTCACATTGGAACTGTTATAGTTTTGAGGTGAAATAGAGACAACTACGCGATGGAGGTATATAACAAATAGGAGATGGAATTTTCTAGGACAGCGGTTCCCAACCTTTCTAGTTGTAGGGACCACCTATTTTGAAATAACTTTGAGGCAAACTTACTAAATATAAAAGGAAAATAAATAAAAGCTTAACGGATAAGGAGTATATATATTATAACCAATATACCCTATGACGTCTAACTATTAGTAAAATATGTATACAAGGATTAAACAAAGAACAATTTTAAGAATTCATAGATAAAATAAATTTATTTTATATACTTTGTTACAAAACCTTAAATACGAGCGTTCAAAGCGAAAAGAACAAAAACTCAATGGGGCTTTTGACATTGTTTTTCCACCTACGAGAGAGTCAATATCGGGATTGAAACTTGAAAGTTTTAATCTTATTTCCGTATTTATTTTTCAAGGAAACTAAAGTTGAAATGGCTGTTTCACATAGGTAGGTTGAGGAAAATCCCATCGAGTGCTTCAGAACAATTTTGGCGATTGCTTGATATTCTTGACGAAGTTTGATCCAGAAAGGGATGCGTTGTTTTAAAAAACGATTCAAGAGTCTGGTCACATGAAAGTTAGAAGTATACAATCTAAAGGTTCACACTCCAGTGACTTGAATGTTTAAATTTAATTGTTACCATCTCCATTCTTATATCAACTGTTGAAACTCACAATAATTTGTTTTTTCTTTTTTTTATTTCGCCTTATTTTATGCACCCAAAAAATCATGTGCACTTTCATGTTGATAAAAGTATTTATTTTTCCGGATTTGTAGTTGAAATATTTTTTCTTGGTTGGTTGCAAAGGTTTATTATTGGAAATGATAGACCAAAATAAACACGACCTCATTCGCTTGTCCATATGGTTATTATAGTATACTGATAAGGGCGGAATGATAAGAGATGACGTGATGCATGTTTCCGTCCTGGGATGTGATAAGATCACGTGAGGTCGTCTGACAGCTTCAGCAGCTTCGGACCTTTTTGATTGAAATTGCGGAGAAGGCCATACAGCAGGTCAGTCGGATGGGAAATCCCTCGGACAAGTTTTGTGGGACACCTGCTGCAGGAAGGCCTACACACATGTCCAGCACTCGAGTACATAAAGGGATCAGAGTTCAGCCCAATCGGACCTGAACCGCAACTAGTGGTTACCAAGAGCTTTATAACTCAACAGGTCCAGAAATGGGAGTACAAGACTCGAACAACATATTGGCAAGACACTCCTGAGCAGAGACAAGCCAAGCGGTTTCTTAAAATCTCAAAGAAACGGGCGTACAGACCCTTGCAAACTTGCGGGACTCCTCGCTGGCCACTGTCCTTGAAGGTACCACCAAAACAAAATGGGTAAGGCCAGGACAATAGAATGCCGGCTCTGTTGCGAAGAAGTGGAGACAGCTGAACACGTACTCTGCGACTGTCCTGCTGTTGAATTGATAAGATTCCTCCATTTTGGAAAGGGTGCCCTAACACCGATATTGCCAATATTGCCAAGGAAACACCTGAATATCTCCTTCACTTCATGAATGAAGAGGCCATTAACAAGATTCTGACGTAAAACTGGGAAAGTGTCACAATAGATCAAAGTGGTCTCAGTGACCAAAGGTTCCTCCCATTCCATATCGAAAAAAAATAAAAATAAAAAACACCTAGTACAAGCGGAAAGAGAGAGAATTTTTCGGTGCCTTTAACTTGTGCCTCGACTAGCTGCGAAATCGGCTTTGTCGGACGTATTTCGGAGATTTCTTATAAAACAATTGAGGGTGTTGCCCAAAACCAGAAAACCTCTGGTGCCCTCAAACTGGCACTTAGCGGTATGTCAGGTGGGTACACTGTCAGTTAACTGAAGATATGTATAAATCTATTCTGATTTCTTACCGCGCAGGCCCCACTTCGCTAAAATTTTCGGTTTAAGGTCAAGGAATTAACGCGAACGGCTAAGATGAACCCTTATAAAACTACTTCCGCTAATTGAGATATTAACAGTTGAATGGACGTCAGTTCCACCGACCCTCCGTTAAGCACCCATCGGGAAAACGTAAGAGACTAAGAAAACGGGTATTATAAGAAGATTAGAGTGGCGGGAGAGGAGCTAAACGACCTCCGGCTTCATCCATTTCAGACCAAAGTCGTTAAAGCTCCTTATAAATATTATCCTATTACCGGGGCGAAGGAGCAATTCTGAAAGGCCACCCCTTCAGCCCGCAGATTTGATTACGTTTCATTACATTGAATTTGGGTCCTTGCTAAACGTTTATCGAGTCCAATCAAAACTCGAAGTATCATTATGGATTTCAAGGTTGAATTATGTCAGCAGATGAACGAGGCACTTAACTCTTCGTACTCAAGAACTTCACGTTAGCGCATTTTCATTACCATTGAGGTCACAATGATGAAATTCGTAAATACTGATGTGATATGGAGTAATCAATTGTATTTCGTCAAAGACTTACAGCAGGAGGAAGTAGTATTTCTCAGTCAAATCCGTTTATATCCATCGTGTTATTGCATAGACGTCATAATTATTTTTGTAGAATGAGACGTTTTGACAGGAAAAACCCATTCGTGGAACAGGAGATGAATAGAGCTCCAGTAAGCACAATATGAATGCTGAAAAATAATCCATAGGCGGATGACGGATGGTGAAGTGACACTAAGCTTCCTTTGTACTTTCCAGGGTTCGATTCCTTGTGGGTACCAATTTTTTCTGGGTTAATGAATATTTATATTTTAACACCTGTTTTGGTAAAGGTTGGGATTTAGATTGGGGAGAAGCCAATAGCTATCTAGATATTATTAACCATAGGTTCTTTTTTCACAGCCCTCATAAGAAGATCAGTGGACTGCTGATAATTACGTTACACTGAGAGTCAAGATCAATGGAACATACCCAGAAAATGGATGATTAGCCAAATTTCTTTTTCCCTTCAGTTACTCAGAAAAGCTTAACCAACGTAAACTAAGAACGCAAAGCAACTCAATTTAAGCGGAGGAATCGGTCCCGCTACCTGTGAACTACTCTACTTGAATGAAGCTTGGGAGACAGCGTTATCTACAGTAAACCAGAATAGTACCCATCATACCCACTGACTCCACTTGTTCCGACCCGCTGTCAAATTAAAGACAGTGTTCCAATTTTCTAAATGGGGAGCAAACGGAACTTGGAAGGATTATTCAATTCACTGAACTAATATAGCGATCAAAATAAAATAAATCACCTTCTTATATCGACATTTTTCGAAATTTAGGTTCGGATTAGATATTTCAGCCCTTAAATTATCTCTTTGCATTGATTGGATAAAAACGCCGAGGTTACTGGCACATCCTTTGGTCCAGTAATGGCAAAGAAAAGCTTCAGACGGCCACAGCGCAAGGATGGATCTTTCAAAATTTGCTTTTTTTTATTTAATTACATTTTTTTTTTTAATTTGAACCAACAAACCTGATTAAGAGGGGTTAAAATTGTTCGTTTTTTGTTTTGGTCGTTTATCGAGGTTCATTTTAGAAAATAATAGAAAAAAACAAGATCGAACATAATTCGTTACTATGTGGGGTAACATAGCGTCTAGAAGGTAGATAGTTCCGTATACTACTAGTCTCAGGAGCTCCTTCAATCCACTCCCATTTGTACAGGAGTCAGTGATTCATCAGATCATTTTGTTCTCAAGCCAGCTATGTTATTTTAGGAGGACAAATCAATAAATTCGTCTAGAAACTCCCTTTCCTCCCGTTGATGTAGGTCAGGAACGAGTGCCTAGGGAACAGGATCGGACTCCGCCAGGGTGCTAAACCCGTCCCATCAGTCCTCCGAGGGAGCGACGAACGCATCCGGTTGCAAGCTGAACTAGCGCCCACATCCGGCTTGCGCGTTTCCAACTCCGATCCCACGTGTTCCAACCTCAAGCTCAGCCGAGGCCTCTCTCGTAATTGCTCCCAAACCGAACAAAACTGTTTCCATAGGACGACTAATGATCAATTATTAAGTCGCCCCTTCGGCCCGTTTTTTATCGTTTCGAGAGAGGGATCACGCGATCCGCGCGTAGAAATACAAACGACTACGGTTTCCGACATTTTCTGCCGTAATTAGTGAGCACATTTGTAATATCTTTCCACTCTCACCCTATTTAGTTGTTCGCTTGCGTGTTAATCCGCGGGGAAACGGGCGTTTCACTCGGTGTGTTTACTAACCCTTATCCTGCTGCATTTAAACTATTTTAGGGAAAGTTGTTGAAACATAATTTCATTCTGTCGCTACAAAATACAGTTACGACACGTAAAATGGCAATTAGCACGATTTAACTCATTTCTGTGCGTCTAAAACGTGAGATGTTGTGGTGGTGCTACATAAAGACGTCTGGCAGGATAATTGGCCCAAATATCAGAACGGAAAAAGAAAAGATCTCTTCCTTAGAGCATGATTTCCATTTGCTCTGGGGTTGGGAAATTGCGTGCCTGCTGAACTAATAGGTTTTTCTTCCGATAAGATTCACACAGGTTTTATTAGCTATTTCAGTTCAGAGCCAATAAATTAACGCGTTCTAAGACTACGTCTCCGTATTTTTCTTTCATAGGAAAAACGGGCAAACGATTTTGGTAAAATTTGCAGTGCCCCCTGTCTCTATATCCAAATGATTTTCTATAGCACAATCATTAGATAATAGTTGGTGCCAAATGAATTTTTTTAATTGACCAAGTTTTATCATTTTTTTTTCATTTATTGCAACTGAAATATTACATTTCATCTAGCAACGTTTTACTTCATATTATTTTCACTTCTATGACCTAAGTTGACAGCTAAACGTGACCTTTAATAGCAGGAATAGTTACACACTAGTTTCATTGCACTACTTAATTAGTACAACTAGGTCCAGTGGTTTCTTTCTCTTGAGTTGCCGGAGTTCATGTTGGTTGTCGATAACGTTGAACATCTCCAGGTTCTCATGTTTGTGGAGACGATGTTCGTGCTTCCGTGCGTAGTTTACTATAGTTTGATTGACGGTATCTATCTTCAAATCCCGATGAATATCATCGTTTCTCAAGTACCATGGGGCACTAATGATGCTTCTTAGAATTTTATTCTGATAATTTAGAATTTGTTCAACATTTGATTTACTGGCACATTCCCAGAGTTGTATCCCGTAAGTCCAGATAGGGCGAAGAATCTGCTTATATATGAGTAGTTTGTTATGAAGTGAGAGCCGGGAATTTCTTCCCAACAACCAATACGTCTTTTTGAATTTGATTTTGAGCTCTTCTTTCTAAGCCGTCCGCAAATTTCAATCACTGGTAGCTCATTTGCATGTGGAAATGCACTCATCAAATATACTTTTATAATTGCCTAACTGGCCGATTTTTGCAATATACGCTTTGTCCTCATTTAATATCTCCACAACAACAGGAACCCGCTGTAATTATGCTTAAGAACAGTGTTTTAAAACATTTTATTTACCAATCAAGTCTATAACGCTTACTAAAAAGCTATCTCCAACTGTAACCTGTAATTTATTTTATGATTCTTTGTAACGCACGGGTTAACCATCTAAGTGAAGATAAAAATGAAATGAATGACCGTTTCACATAACAAGCGTATAATCTTATCGAATTTTTTTTTAACGCGTTGTGGAAACTCGAAAATGTTGTAAAAAAAGAGATAAATAGGGTTACCATCATCTGGTCCGCTTAATATGAATAAATTGAGAATTATAGCTAGGCGGTGGAAGCATTATTCAAATCGGAGGATCCCCAAGTTAATGTAATGGGACAAATCCACACAGAGTTTCTCCGACCGTGTTAGCGAAGCGATGGAAATCCGGTCATTATCACGAAATAATACGAATCAAGGCGGAGCGAAGAAGAGAGGGGGAAAGGGAGCATTCATTATACGAGAAGGCATCCGAATTTTTTCTCGCTACATTTATACCGGGGCGGAATGAGAAATAACTCGAAAATCGGAAGCCATTAAAACAGTCGGGATAAATATAGAGCGTGGAAAGAGGGGAATTGTCTGTTATTATTTTCTTTTGCCTTGTTATCCGTTGTTCTCATTGAAACTTATTGGAGTATTATGATAATGCCGGTTTCTTATAATAGAGAGAGTCGCCTATTTCGGACGAGCATATTGGAGTGGTTTATCAAAGATACGGAAACTATTGCCATGTCTACAAACATTAAAAAAAAAACTCGTTCAAATCAAATTTTCCGCCGAATATTACTAAGAAAACGTCTATCAGCCATGACCTTGGTCATTCAAAAATTGAAGTTCAAACTTAAACTAAAAAACGTTCTTAAATTTCACTAAAATGTCCTAAAAATCGATTTAAAAAATAATAAAAAAAATCGGTATCTTTGTTTAAAGAAAAATATATTATTTAGACCAAGATTTTTCTCGATAACGTTTATAATCAACCTTTTTGCATTCAAAAATTTAGGATAAATGGGGTACGATAATTTTGAAAAAGTTGCGCACACGGTCACGGTCATGACTAGAAGTTTTTCCACTCTCCTCATGAAAAAAAAGGCACAGGACGTGTTTTTTCGGTTTTAACGTTAATTGTATCCCATTGTATGATAAGAATGATAAAATACCCCGATCCTTCAAATGAGTATATGATTGTAGTCAGTAAGCTAAACTATAGAGCAACTCAATTTTATACATAAGCCACATCGCTAAAAACAACATCAACCCACTCGTAAATAAGTCTTGAATCAAATCCCTCAGAACGACGAACATGGATAGATTCACGAAGATTAAGGCGTCGTTGTCTGGAATCGTTGGTGGTCTGTGAGAAGGATCCTCGAAGCTCTTAAACTACAAAACCTGAGGGGTCACACACACTAAATCACACCCGCAAGGTGTAAATAGGTATAACTACATCATCTCACGTCGGTTTTAAACCGGTTAATGAAGGCAAAACACAGTTTGTGTCTAATTAGTCAGCCAAGTTGGGTTTGGCACTTTTACAAACTTTTACTGGTATCAAGAATGTGTAGATCATTGAAATGTTAATATCATAATCATAATCAATATGGAGAAATTATCATTTTTATGTGAAATAATCTTAAGACTCTCCAATTTAATTTTAAAGTTTGTGGAAATTAAGATTGTTTGAAGAAGTTATGGGATAAAAGTGTCATAGGACATGTTCCCACAGTTATCAACCGCTTCAAGTGGGTTAATCATATAACAGATACTGTAATGGTACGATCGATTTAGAACCATTTGAAATTACTAAACCGTCCTTTTCCTACAACCCTCAAAATCTTGGCAGCATCATACAATTAGGAAGAGAGAAAATGGCGCATGATGGATTTAACATTTCTGCATGCGATTGGTGATGTAGAAGTTTGTAATCAATTGAACTCATTGGTTATTTAAGATGCTAACATTTGAAATGCTATTATTTCAATTATTAGGTTGCTGATACCCTGTTATATCCATTTAGCTCTTTAATTAATAAATCAATGAGAGATAAATCATCATAATACAACAGCTATTTGCTGATGACACTGCTTTTTCGGCAGTTGCAGAAGATACTGTTGAATCAGCTTCTAAGCTGATCAAATCTTTAGTACAAATTCACAGATGGGCAAGAAAGTTGAAAATCAAAATTAATGAGGCAATGTCAATACATGTAGACTTTACCTATAAAAAGGTTGAATGCATACCTGCCAAATTGGACTGAAAGACATCCCTTACTCTAACCAAGCAAAGTACCTTAGGATGACGCTTGATGCCAAATTGAAATGGAAAGAGTATGTCAAGAAAAAGCGAAAGGAGCTTGATATTAGGTATCGAAAAATGTACTGAATTGTGGGCACACACGCTGTCAACGTCGAATAGGCTTCTGTTGTACCAGCAGTTGATAAAACCTGAGAGGACCTATGGTGTTCAGTTGTGGGGCTGCACTGCGAATAGCAACATCAAGATTGTTCAAACATTCCAGAACCAAGTATTGACGAACACCGACAATGCACCTTGGTGCATTCGGAACGACAACCTTCATAATGTTTTGAAGATCGAGAACGTCGCTGCCACAATAAGGAAATTCGCCGTTAAACAGTTTGAACGGCTAAGGGGGTACGTCAACGCAGAGGCCGTCCGTCTTCTTGACGTTGACAACATTTTTCGAAGACCAAAGAGAAAATAGACGTTCTAATTGAACATTGACGTATAAAGTACTCGTAACTCATCGCGAGTGAAGTGCGAACTAACAATTATTAGAACTAAAGAAACTTCTATTATGTACAAGAGGAGTACAAATTAAATTGATACTAGGAATAAGTTTCCAATAAGTTGTTGAAACTGACTTTATTGTTATTAAAATAAATTAAAAAAGAAGAAGATAAATCGATGAATGAAAACTACAAAGAATATTACTTTGAATAAGTGTATTAACTAAGTTAGAAGGAATGTATTAATTATGTAATGTATGTTTGCTGAAATTTCATGGGAAATTAGTTTCTGGTGTTGAACGTCGAATATTCAGTTGCATCAACCGAATTATTTGCACCCACGTTCGAAGAGAGAAAGCAAAAACTGTTCCTTACAGAAGAAGGAAAAACATATTCCACTCAAAAGGAGGAAAAATCGTAGCATTAGCGTTTCAAAGTATATGCATGTGTACTGGTATATGCTCCACACAAGGATTATATTTTGCCCTGCGTCTGCTCTACTTTAATACAAAGAGAATACGAGTGGAAGGAAAAACGGCGGGGCAGAAAGGATTTTTACCATAACACGTAGGTGTTTTTCCGTTTGAAGGGGCGCTCGCTGGTGAAGCACAAAAGACGACTTTCTTTCCAATTGCTCGAGCGAGAGAGGCAAAAACACTCTCACACGGTTCCATGCGGACTTGAGGTAGAAAATCATAAGGGGAAATGGGAAGGTACACTACATTTAATGAAAGGGGACGAGTCAGAGAGAATACGGTACGCGAGGGGAGTAGATGGAAACGGACAAAGAGACGTGTGCAGAAATATATCGCATGTACTGCCAATAAGATGTGCTCACATTATCTCCAACAGAGCGATGGAGATAAACACCTTGGGAGGATGAAGTAGACAACGTAGTTTTTAAAAAGCTGGAAGGTTAACCACTGCTGTAATAAACAGGCTTTTACCCAGATCATTAGCACATCATCTGAATTTAACTACATGGACATTGGTCAATCCAACATGAAAAGGGCTAAAACTTCTACCTTTATCGCATATCCATATCAGTTAAAGTATTGTTTTCACAATATAAATTCCTCTATAAATTGCATACAATTTAAAATGGATCTGTGCAGTAAATGTAATACAAATTGAGAATTTTCTACCGAGTAGTGAACGATTTTTTCGAGTTGTAAAATGGGGAGAATGTACTCCTAGACAAAGTTGGATTTAGCAAACGGAAGATAATTATGAAAGGATTTCGTTACATGATGAAGTGTCTTGACTTTTTCATAGTTATGTACTTTACATAATGGAGATTTGAAAATGTTAATATCCTGGAGTACACAAATTTAAAATATTTTTATTTCGGGAAATAGGATGACTTCGTCATTAATCTATAAACATATTTTGCGTAAGCATTTCAAAAGGCTCGTGCAAGTATGTAACTAAAATCCAATGTAACATTGTATCAACAATTTTCGCCTGCCTGGAATTGAATTCTTGAAACCTAGAGTTTACGTGTTCGTGAAACTGAAGTCTGCAAGTAAGTATTCACGGGTATTTACGGTAATGAGCGCGTTCAGTGAAAACTTGAACAGAGTTTGAAGGGAGTTGAGTTTCGAGAAACTACAAAGTACGAAATAATTCACGATTGGTACAATGGGTCTGTCAACGAATCAACCGCGGACAAATAAAATATTTCGTAAGTCGCGGAGAAACGTCGAAAGGTGATTTCGATGACTTTAGTAGTTTGCAACATTTCAACTTAGCCGCTTCGAACTCCGGTAAAAGTTTACATAATTCAGTGACCTCCGAAACGCTGGAATAGAGAAACCTGGGGATGGATTAGAAATTCTGAAACGTGCACGGCTGAGCTTCAAAGTCAAACTTTCAACGAGGAGTTGAAAGGGTATTATTATGAATGATCTAGAATTGGGAAGAAACGGGGTATGAGCCTGATTTCTAAAGATATCATTTGGCTGAAAGAATAGTTTCTGCATTTTTCAAGTGACCACGAATTTTGTGCACATTTGTAATTACTATTGAAGAACGAGATGGTAAAGAAAATTGAAGACTTTACAGCAACGTTTGAAAACATACTGGTAAGTACTGCAAGCATTTCATGGATGTCACTATGCCCGGTTTTTATAATCATGCCCATAAACAATCCATTCATGAATTGTGCAAAACGGAATTCCCCCACTCTATTCAATTTCTTCCATAATGCAATTTAAAATTGAAATGTGTTCAAAAATTGGACCAAGTTATTGAATGAACGGAAAAATAATGACGGAAATCGGCTGATAATTCCAGCTTCTTTGAACGACAGAGTGGATTTGCTGGATGGATACCCTCCATCCACCCTCCCAACAGCAAAATCAAAATCCTGAAGATCTGAATACAGACGAAAAAAATACAGTTAAAAACGGTGAAAATGTAACGATTTATCATTATTCCCCTCCCCAATCACCCTCTTCCTTAACACAATTTAAAAGTTTGTAATATGTTTCAAAAGTAGAGCAAATTCTTAAACGACCTACAAAACAAGCTGGAGCTAATACCAATCATTGAAAAATCATCAAAGCAGACGATTGATCGATCGATGTAGATCTTGTGTGAAGTTGCATGAAGCAATTTTCCAATACTACAGAAACAAAGCGAGTTTAATCAATGTTTTTGGCTGTTGTAGAAATATTCCAATATGGCATTAACCGCTAAGCTCTCACAAATATGATATGCAATATTTTGTTGTATATTGTATGCCTTTCACTGTTATCAGTGAAATTTATCTAAGCTGGTGGTTTACTCTATAATCACATGCTTCATGTTAGTGGTGGAGACTCTATACTATATAGAGTAGGTGGATGTACATTTATTCTACAAATGATCTTAGTATTACGGGCCGGGAAAATAAATTATGATATCCTCTAGTCGTAGGTAATCAGATCTTCCGAGACCACTTGAACATGTCTGCCTTAGACCTTGACATTTGCTTTGTACTTAATCGATACTTAGTAAGTAGTTTTATGAAGTTTTGGTACGTGAAAATATAACAAATCAAACATTGTTATAGAGTTAGGTTGACGGCAAATTAATCTCCTTGGTGGGATTGATCATGGCGATCATACGGTGCTAAATGAGAACCACGAAGTTCAGGGGGAACCGAGCTTTAAGCGATGGTGGGAGTGGGGAGAGGGTGTCCCTTGATGAAGACTTCCCTCTGATAGTTGAAACGTCACCATTCGTCAGCCTCGGGCCAATTTTTCCGGTAGATGCAGGGGATGTTTTCAGGAGGAAATGAAACCACCCCTTCTCTGTTCGCTTAGGCACGATAGTTGCGACACAATTGAAAAAGAGGGAGGATGAATGGATTGCAACAACATCCAAAGACATGTGGACCATTATGAAAGACATGGAGGGTGAGGGTGAGTATGAAGTATTTGACAAGTTACCCAACCGATCCTATTGTAAACGTGAAGTGTAACCGCAAACATCCGTTCTGGTTATCGATATAAATCTCAAACTTATAGTTCGTTTTGAATCGTTACTCCACAAACTGTTATACAGTTGCGTAATCTTGAACCGAAATTCATTCCATATAGCCGTTGTCCAATTCTATACATATATTGCATATTAAGGTTCAAAATTATACCACTAGCTAAGTGAGTTGTATTCAACGACACGAAACATGTGATGTTTTCTTCTTACCTACGCCATACTGGGTGAATCGTAAGTTGTTTCGGAACAGAGTTATTGCAAGAAACTACTGGATCATTTCTTTTTCTTTAATTTCATTCATGCAAGAAAGAGCTATTGTCTAAAACCTAGTGCTGGAAATGGAAAAATAACTTACATGCAATTTCGTTGAAAAAGAAAAACAGATGTTCACACAGACTCTAAAGAAATACTACAAGAGGGGAGCTGCCTGCAACGACAAGAGGTTGCCCCCGAAACTAGAAAGCTACAAGTTTATGCTCAGGCTAAGCAGATTCAAAAAACGGGAAGAAGTTACACTATCAAGAAGGATTTCAATTATAAATTTCATATAAAAGTTTTCCTTTTTTGGAGTAGGGAATAAACCTTTTTTTGGCACTGTGCTTTTCTTGAGAAACAGCCTAGAAAGGACCCCAGGAAATTTTGGATTTTCATGAAAATTTCAAAATTTGCCCTATTGTTGGAAGAAGACACAGAAACTATTTTCCTATGCAATTTAATAAAGTTAATCTGGAATCTGCAACTAAAATGAGGAAGAACCAACCGCGATTATAAATTCTCTGGTAAACGGCCAAGAAAAACGGGAAAACCATTATTAACATCCCACATATGGGAGACTGTATTTTGTAAAACGTTTTTAAATTCTGGTTCAGTTGAATGATCTCTAGGTTATTTTCAAAATAGTTGCTGTGAAAAATCAAATTGTGAAAAGGAAAGCCATGACGATCAATATTGGAGGGCTGAGAGGTTCCTTACCTGGCAATGAAACATATAACAAGGTGGTGGAATGGATGTTACCCCTTCCAACATCTGAGACGATAGTCATGCTTGAAGCGTAAAAGTTCATATTTTGTTCAGCCGCCCCATTCTCTAGAAATGGAAAGGGTTCACTATCCATCGCCCAACAAAGTTGAATGAAAAGCGAAAGGGAGTAAATAAAATACGATTACTGCAGATACTATCGCTTGTATTTTGTGCGTAGTGGTTTAGTATTTACAGGAAAACAAAAAATGTATTGAAGGAATCTTCTAAATAATGTAAAACTCTCAAGAAAACCGAAGAAATCTGTTCCAATTGTCTGGGGGAAAAAAAATTATCCCAGCTTGCAATAACAGTTTGTGATGACGCAGAAAATTATGTCTTGAATTGTAACTTTCATGTTTTGTGATCTCTAAAGTGGATTGCAATTGATTTTAATGTCAAAACATATTGATAGGTAATGCAACCGGTTTTTGAATGATCAAACTTATAAAATAATTGAAGCATGAATATTCTTTCAAAACTCTGTCAAATTTCTAATGGAGCAAAAAAGGACAAAATTGGTGGGGATTTCAGGAGTGAATCAGCCATCTCCACCCCACCAACGAAGACATAACATGTAGTGACGAAGCCAGTAGTTCTGGGAGGTGAGGTATAAGGCTTTAAACTGTCTAGTCTAGATAACCCTTCCAATATTTTCTGGATAACACAATTCACACCCCAAACATACAGGAACATTCCTGGGGATCACCCAGAAAAATATGTCCTACGATGTGAATTACATTAGAATGGGTTTTAGTGTTCGAAAAATGTTTCTGTGAGCTTGTCTTTTGACTTCGGTGAGCCATGGGAAAAACCGCCCACACAATCCATTCGAAGTTCCGCTCCTAAGAAATAGGCAGAAACAGATGTTCGCAGAGACACGATAGGAAGACGAAATTGAGGAAACAACGGCAGGAAGTGTAGACCGGAGGGTAAGCAAGGGAAGGAGCCGAACGATTTGAAGACGGCTATCTTAATTGAGCGCGCTCATCCGGACAGTTCAATTAACTCCTTTGCCCTCGTTAGAGAAATAATAAAACGCGACGGAATCGATTCTGCAGTCGAGCTCCCCTTATGAGTCGGTCACGCATCGGCTACCGAGGTTTTAATGAATGTCAGATCGAGTCCATTACCGATGGAGCGATTATGAGGGGAAGCAAGAGGTTTTAAAACGAGGGTAATTACTGGTTTTTATCGGACAGCAGTTGCCGAAGATGTGATTCGACAACCCGGATGTTATTTCAGTGGATGAATCGGAGGGCGGTGACCGGTATGAATTACCACCGCTTAATGGCCTATTGAAATGGTCGCTTTGGGTGAGCAACCAAGGGCTCGATGCTGTCTTCAGAACTACTTTTACGATATGCACTTTTGGTGAATTTTCTTGGAGAATGATGATTTTAGATAAGGGGTCCTCATGAAATGTGTTTCAGCCACCAGGGAACTCCATCCTACATTTATAATGCGTTTTTATATTTGTATATAAATGGGACATTGCATGTGGAAGGTCAAACTCAACAAATGAAACCTCTTCAAAAATGTCCAATTTCTAACATGATGCCTCCCAAGCAACATAACATAATTGCAGACTCCCCTGACGCCAGGGGCTGCCATACGTTCGTTCAAAAATGACCTTTCTAATTAGCCATTTCTAATCTTTTCAGTGAATTTTGAAGCCCTTTCACTTTATTATAATTAACGTTTTAAAAGAGTTAAAAGTTTGTGTGATCAATGATGATCTCTTTCTAGTTAAAACTTTGGTTAAAATCATGATACATTCTGTTTTTAGGCTCAAAAACCAATTTTGAAGTTGTTTTTCAAAATTGTTGCGATTTGCACCTTTTCAAAAAATAGTTTTTGACTTGAAATGTTTCAATTTAAAAGCGCTACGTACCCGTTAAAGAGAAGAATGGGATTCAAATTCATTTCGACTGTACAATCAAAAATATTTTTTTTAAATAGTTTTTGACCAGAAAACGACCTTTTTGCAATGTTGTTGTTTAATTAAATTTTCTCTACGGAAATAAGTTAGTGTTATTCTTGAAACCATTAGTACGAATATTAAATGTTATATCTTAATTGAAATGGAAATGTCACTACTTTGCCATATTGCAAAGAAGAGGTTTGGTGGTCAAAAATGATGTGTTTAAAGGTACTTTTGACTGCATAGTCCAAACCGACTTCAAATCCCATAATTCTCTTTAAGGGGGACCTAACACACATTTCAAAACAAAAACCAATTTTTTAATGAGGGTAGAAATTGCAACATTTTTGAGAAACAATTTTAAAATGGAACTTTTAAGTTTAAAAACAAATTTCATCCAAATTTTGATGACTCCAGCAGAAAGAGCAGACAATTTCACGTAAAACTCACAGTTTATACACATCTTTACTGGAAGTCAAAGGGGTTCAAAATTCACTGAATATTCCAAATGGCTAATAGTAAGGGCAACTTTGAATGCTATTGTGGCAATTCCTGGAGTTAAATGGGTGTGAAATTCACTATCAGAAGTTGGTGAAACAAATCATTAAATTGTAGAAAATTAAAATCATCACCGTTTGAAAGGGAGAAAAATGATCATTCGGTGAAAATTTCGGTGGAAAATGAAAATTTTGATATTACCCACTACTCGATAAATACGGTATTTAACTGAATTATGCCAACCTCGAACAGCCGGCATAAGGTAAACTTGATTGTTCATTGTTTGTTTAATTTTCGTAATCTACGTAAATGGAAACGTAAACCAACACATTTTTGCGAGGGTTAAATTGTGTTCGAAATCTGCGTGTCACATCCAATTCAATAAGATCATATCATTATTCAGTCTAATTACACAGCCCCACAAAAAAAGTCAAGATCCGTAAAGTAGACTAGGGTATCCCTATGTATTTTTTTATGCCAAATTTGTCCCCCAAAATTTTGAGCTACCCATAAATAGGTGTCACAACCTTTTTTTGAATCGTCGAGTCGAATATCATAAAGATATCACAAGGAAAGAGAACAAAATCCGAAAGAATTAAAAGTCATTGGAGAAGACCACAACAAAGTTTGAAATTCTTTTCAAAAATCATATCCAATTTCAGCGAACCTGGGAACACAACAATCCTTACCTTATTCAACTTGGCGCAATGAAAATCAAATTTCAACCCCTAGGAAAGGGTGGCGGGGGGTGATTGAGAGGAAGGTAGTTTCCCCAAGTACTCTCCTTGTCTGAAGTTGAAAAAATGTAGAAATTCGTTTAAAAATATGTCGTAGTTCATCGTAATCTCATGACTAAAAAATAAGTTCTGACCCCTATTTAAGGGTAGTTTTTCGGCTATAGCTCAAAATGTTGGGGGTCATGGGATTTTTTGGACCATGGATTCGAATTCAGCATAAAAAAATACATAGGGATACCCTAATCTACTTTACGGACCTTGACTTTTACGGGGCTGTGTTGTTTACAATGGATCAGCACCCAAATATTTCCCATATGTTTTTGTACTACAAGGTGTTTATCAGCGACTATTAGTTCCAGGGTTTGAAAAACTTGATACCGAAGGGTCAATCTGTCATTATGAAACAATTTAGCAACAATTTGATGTTTATATCGTGCTACAAATCGTAACTTCTAATTGAAGGCGGATAAAAGATGCTATCATGGCGGTGGTACGTTATGAGCCGAATCGTGTACGAGAGGGTTAAACGATGCAAATTTTCTTCTTAACCGCATAACAAGTAAGATGTTTGCCTAATAACCTAGATGCTAGATGTAGTTTCATTAGGATAAAAGATACAATCAACCACTCAGACAGTGAAATGATCTTCAGCATCCACGTGCATCTTTCATTAGGAGCAGCTGCTCAGTTGCATGGATCGAGTGCGCACCAGATGGAGCTCCCTAATGATTCGTTTAGTTCGGTCTGCTACGGATCTTATTAGGCTGTTGGCGTCTATCTTGATCTCCGGAACATCGGTTACACTTAGATGCTCCTGGTCGGCGTTTATATCGGTTGTTTGCCTCGATGCTACGGGATTAGTCGGAGAGGAGTAATTGGTAGTTGGAGATGAGGAAGATACCGGCTCCGTCGTATTGTTTCAAGGGGGTTCAATGATAGCAAGATCAAAAGGGTGCAATTCCTTTCCGAAACAACCTGTTGTGAACGAGTCGCCTGCAATTGCGAATATCAAACATTGAACGAGCTAAAAATTAGTGGGGTTACCGTTTGCAGTTTTTTTAAGGTTCGGAAATCACGGAGATAAATGATAAAATCCTGTAAATTTTTTATACAAACAATGAAAAGGAATACATCAAAACTACTTAGCCTCCACAAATCTTTGCCTAAATTATCCAAAATTCAAGTGTGATGCGATTATAGCAGATAGCTTGGAGTAAACTTCATTCAGATCATATTATTAAGTCATTTTTGGATTAATTTTAGTACTTAAAAGCTCACTAGTGTTTAGTCTGCCTCTCTGCATTTTTTTAATCATAGTCAGCATTGAAGTCAATCAGTCTGAAAATCATCGCCCAACAGAGAACACCGTCAACGTTCACTAGATTACGACTGTGTACGAGAATTTTCATTTTTATTTGTTTTTGCACTAGAATCCCCTTCAATGGCACACTACGTATTTCTGAATTGTAGTGTTATCATGTAGGTACATCCATGATAGCATTGGGTACATGATTACATGTCCTCAGTTACATAAGTCAGTTAGGAATTAAATTGATTTACCGTTTTGACCAATAGTTACAGCTTGAACACAACTTCCTCGCCTCGATCCTCGATAAAATCCCGAGTACAATAAGTGTTTATTTTATAAATGAAATTTATAAATTAATACAAAAAATTATGAAATTGAAATTCGTAAATTAGAATGTAATTCTGATTGTAAATCAGCTTTAAATGAACGAAAAAAGAATGACATGAATTGGTCTAGGATTCTAGATTGAGCGGCAATTGGCCATCACCTCTGCATTACATTATTATTAAGTTTTATTTGATTTTGTAGTTTGGTTTTATTATAAAAGGCTTCTCTTACTTTTAAGAAGTTTGCGACTTAATTAGCAACGCCTGTCCGTGGAATATGCAATCTTTAACATCGATCTATCAATCCGAAAGAGGTGTCTGATAAATTCAAGAGAATGGACCCCATTGAATAATTTATGATTAAAAGTGCCCGATAACTCTTCCCAGATTTGAAATTACATATGGCGCATGCGCAATGGATGCGAACTACAAAATACATATTGGTCAAAAGAAAACTTTTGCTTTTGCTTTTGCATGTATGAGTTACAGGGACCCCAAGTCCAGTTTTCATAGGATTATTCTTAATATATTTGTTTAAAAACACATAAAAGTGCAAAGCACCCAATGGACTTCCTAATCACGAGAACAACGTTTAATAAATAATTATCGCACAGATATTTGAAAAAAAGACAGAAAAACCCAGGCAAAATCACAGACAAGTACAGAATAACATAAACTGTACTTCTCCTCCTATCTGATCTCTTCATCAGGTATAAAACTAGGATTGCTCGCCACGACTGAAACAGTGCAATCGTGTTCAACTTCTTTCACAAAAACCAAACCACAACATAAAAGGAACAAAAGAATACAAATAATTGAATTGAATAAAAAACTGAAAATGATACAATGCTGAGTCACGTTGGTTACAACAGCATGAAAATACTGCTTCCAAAATAGGGAAAAATATTAAGAAAAATCGAAAATAATTTACTAACAAATCAGACGTGTTAGCTCAGACTAAATTTTCTCTTACTATTTTCAATTTTGACAAGATGACTTTCCTCTGAAACCGGTTTCGACCTTTTTGACATATACAGGTATACTGGTTTGACAGCTATTCAATGCCCTGAGCCCCTCCCACTGCTCCCTTTCGACCAATGAGAGTTTTCCCTTTCATCGGGTCATTTTGACCCGGACGTTGTCTCCGGAAGGTTAAACGGATCAGCCATTACCGTCTACATTCCTCTTCTCTCACAGAAAATTCAACATTTCCGAGGTTCATTGAACAAGACAGTTTTGATAGACGTAGAATAATATTCGATACAATTAGAATAATATTTATAATACAGGACCATTTATGGTCCAATCGGTACAAAACCTAAAAGTTAGTTCGCCAACACAATTGTCAGCTGTTATGTTGGGATTGGAGTTGCCTTAAAATGGAAGAAACTAGTAACTTTATGGTTATTCATGTGTTATGTGTGTGATATCACTTATGATAGTACATTTATCGTTTATTCGCGTGAACAATTCATTACAATATACTTCAGTTCCCCGGTAAGTGTTTATGCAGCTACTCGGTCATTAGTGCAAGCTCCTGTGAGTTTACTAAAACAATGTAGATGAACTGAACTCGAGGGCCTAACTCTTTTTTAAAAACCCTAAACGGAGGCAATTGAGTTATTCGTTATTGTGACTGGGAGGGGAAGGCCGGAGCGAAGAGCATTAACACGTCCCGAGGGAGCAGTTCGTTTGATGAAACCTCCCGCCCTTCTAATGACTCTGATACAGCTGAGGGCGAGTTAATTTTTCTCTGAATTCTCCCCATACCAGGCCAACCAGAAGACGGCTTCACTGGGATTTTCTAAGAATCCCAGGATTATAAACTCCTCGATATTACGGGTTAGATGGGATGCACCCCGTAATGAGTGGTTTTAACAGTTCTAGTTATTTCTTCGGGTTTCTTCAGTCCTCGCTTCGTGGCTGGACATTGGCGAGGTAATTCGTATCCTTCTGTTGAGATAGGTACCGGCAGTAAGTGAAAATGAGAATGTCCGTCCAAGGAGGGGGCGCAAACAAAACCATATCGAAACAAACATGTAGAGAAATGTGTTTTTGGAAAGATACTTGCCCTAGTGTACAGATGTATCCGAAATAGTTACATGTACGTGGCTATATAGGACTTATGTATCACGAAGATATAGTGCCTCTGTAGCCATGACTTTCATTCTGTTGAATGGATTACAAATTGTTCTCTACACCGTTCCCTAGGTACTGCCAGTGTTTAGAAGAGGCCGTACTTCTAGGAATCCAAGGGTCTAAAATCTCTCGATATTGGCGGTTGTAAAAGTAGGCAATTTATCCTGTAATGAGCGGCTTCAACGGTTTTCTTCAGCTCTCTCTTCGTTAGAAGATATTGACGAGGTATTTCGTATACTTCTATTGAGATAGGTACAGTTAATGACAATGAGAAAGGCTGAGCATCTCTCATCCGTATCTGAGACAAACTGTTTACACCGGAATGAATAATACACTTCTGAAACCTTTCTATTGTACGTACCAGTAGTATTCAAAATACGGCTGTACTGGGCTTTTCAAGGAAGCTCAATTTAAGAAATCTCTCAAGATCAACGGAGGAGGATCAGCAAAGGGTTTTTTTTTTCTAGTTTTTCTTCGTGAGAAGGCATTGACGGGATATTCCGTATCACTCTGTTGAGCTACGTACAGTAAATTAAAATGAGGGGACTCAAGCCACTTCAAAACGGTACTGCTCAGCTGTCAGGCATGTATCTTTTCAGATAAATATATCTAGGTAGGCCCCTATATAGTTGCTATATTTCTAGATAGATTTATCTGGAAAGTTAATAAACTAGTATACGTAAATCTAGTAAACGTATGTATCCGAAATATTCATATATATGTAAAGTACATTTGATTCAATCGAATCCTTCTCTTGAATTTGTTCTCTGAATCCTTTCGCGGGTACCAGCAGTATTTCGTAGAGACCGTACTGGGATTTTCTGAGAGTCGTACGATATGGAATTTCTAGATATTTGAACTTGTAAAAGTAGGGATCTATTTCGTAATGAGTGGTTTCAACGGTTTCCTTTTGTTCTCTCTTCGTTAGAAGAAGAATACAGTCACTATATTCTAGGTAGTTTACAGTAGCTCAAAATGAGATAGCCTTGTGACCAGAGAAGTGTATAAATTCGAGTGTGACGAGCTGAAAGGAGTGGAACCCGATAGTAAAGTAGGCGTTCAGGATTTTACCTCGATACCCAACATATAGATGGAAATCTGTCTCCATCTTCACAAAAGTGGAATTAATTAGTAAAAATACCATTAATATTAATAAAAAACCTCACGGATTGTCGTACTTCCGAACATGGGCTTTTAGATGCTATCAGCAATACCTGAAACAATAACATTTTATTAGCTGTGGATTGAATTGGCATTTTTATCAAACATGAATTGCATAGTGTTTTCAAGAAATCAAAGAATTTTATTAATTATTATTATTATTATTAAATATTGTTATTAGACATCACACAATATCTAGACGTGCAATATTGATATCATGGATAGTTAATGCTAAAGTTTGAATTGTACCCTTTTTTGCTCTTGTGAATCTTTTTATTCTCAACAATATAAATAAAAAAAGTTATGTGCAAAAGTTATTCTCTGTTTTTCTGTCAAGTTCACATGCACCTTTACTCCATTTGGTTGCTTTGTGTTCGTGCTAGAAATCGAAGAAATTATTGACCTCCTAGGTATGTTAGAATTTCCACTTGCTTTCTGTCATTCAAAGCTTGCTGAGCACTTTTTGTTTCCCTAGCTGTCAGTAATAAATGCTTGTCACGTTCATTACTAAGACAGTTTACCAGAAAATGCAAGTTTTAGTCCGACTTTGGTGAAATGTTCAACGAATTTCGGGGTTAGCTCTTAGCCTTATATGAATTCCATTACATCGGATGAAAGCGTTGTCATCGCGTTTTGTCGTTTCGTTGTGCCGGGGCTTATCAAGTCCATACTTTGTAATTTTTAAGAAAAACTCCTAGTCACACCCATCAAAAAAAGCTGGAAAACTCAATGGCTGGCGCATGTTGCCGTTAGGAATCGTTGTTTAGTAGATCAGTTGGTCGCCAATTAAAACGTTTACCAACACCATACAACCGATCAACAGCTGTGAACCGATAACTGACATTATTCCCAGATGTGATAGTGCGATGAAAACAGAAGGAAGTAGCTATTTACCGTGGTGAGTGTCGAAGTGTGAGACGAAAATTGTAGTGGTGGGATCAAACACGCACCCTTTCCGGAGGGAAAAGTCACGCACCCTGTCTATTGAGCTGGGTTCATCCCTTACGTTCACCAACTTTTCAAATACTCCGACACAACCTCTATAATTAATTTTTAACGATTTATGAATCATTATTGTCACGTGTTTGTTATCAAAGATCTATTATAGATATTAAAATAAGAAGTGAAACCTGATTACATTGAATATCAACATCTATTAATCAAGATAGAACACCTCACTTGATATAGAATCACAATAATAATAATGACGTGGCTTCTAGCCAGCGTAGGTGTATATGTTACCATGGAAACATGGTTCAGTCATAGTAGTGAAGTCACTTGTCATCCCCCCTCTTCTGCACAGATCTCGTTTTCTGCATAAGTCTTGGACTTCTTCTTGTATGAGTGCTGCCAGCATTTATCTTTGAAGGAGAAGGTAGATCATGAAGGTTGAAGGTAGAATGGGGAGGGTCCGATTTGTTAACTCTAAGGAACCAAGAGTTTCGTCTAAATCTTTCTCCCTCTTCTGTTTCGATCATGTAGGAACGGGGTTCTGGACCAACTTGTAGCACCACAGCAGGAAGCCACTTTTTGTGGTCTTGTCTGTAGAGGACACGCTGTCCTACTTCGAATAATGGTGGTTCATATTTGTCTCTACTTAAATTGGTTACTTTGGAAACTAAAAAAAAGAATACACAGCCAAGGAGATGGCATAGCAGCTTCCTCGTTACAATCAAAGTGACTCTATCATAAAATAGTAAATAAACAAATCTTCAGATGAAACATGTTGAGATTGGTCAAACTTCCTAAAGATTCGTTGTGACATTCTACAGACTGAAGTAAATAATTACTTGAGATGAAAGGTGATTAGAAATCAAAATCTGTTTAATCGTTGGTGTGTGACAGCAAGCAGGAAAAGTGTGAAAGTTACACCTGTTTCAAGAATTTCACGTTAGCGCATGCGAAGAGCGTATCGCTGATTATATTAAGATGAAATTCCTATGGGACCTCGAGACCTTATCCGTATATTCCCTCAAAATCAGTACTAAATTCATTGAAAATGGTTGAAGGAATGGCTGTAACAATGAAATGCGGACAGACAGACAGACACGGAACCAAATTTGTTCAGAAGGCTATGAAACGCAAAATGGGAGTGGAAATTTTGAATTCAGACAACGAAAATTAACACAAGCTGTTTCCCAGACTCGGAAGCAAAACGCCATTCTTGCCCATCGACTAACCAACCCAGTCGAACCAGTTGAGCATGTTTCCTTGTCACCTTGAATATTGTTGTGGAAATACAATGTTCAAGTATTTTATTGAAATGGCAGTTTTTCTTCAAAATGTTTGAATTGTATTAACAGTAGTTGCACATTTATGACATTAGTGTACACATCGTGTGTATTTTTTTATTCATATGATCTACGTGCCGTAAATACGAGTAGGTAATGTGTATAAATAAAAACGTGATGATCTAATTAACTTATTATAGTTTTCTTGCAAACGCTATTACAGTCAAGCTCACAGATCTCTTAGCTACAAATTCAATGGTTCGTGAGTTCTTAACATTCACATTCTTAAGTATGTTGTTACATACACATATTCACCGTCTTATAATTGAAATATATCACGAAGATGTTGCAAGTTGATTGAATTATACAAATTTATATTCCTACTATTGTATGATTGGAAAAAATGTTTACCCCCAAATTTAGATTTGGAAATAGTTTATACTATTGGAAGTCATTAACCACTCCTTCAATTTTATTGATCCGGAAACTGTGCAAGCTAAAGGTGAAAATTGGCAATCAATAGAGTCAACATGGAAATGAGCAAAAGTGGCTTGATTCCTGGATTTTGACGCTTTTATAAACACATCAATATTTAGTTTTGTACATCGGAAAGGTTTCACGTTTCAAATAGAGTTTCGGGCTTCACCGTTCAGCTACAGAACGGGGGATTCAGTAGCGATGTTCCACACAAAAAGCTCGAATTCCATACAGGCGGAAACACAGAAAAGCTGTTGAGAGAAGAATCGGGTAAAAGCAAGGAAACCGGGTTTTTCAAAATACCCCCAGGGTATTAGTCGGAAAACGAATGCGTGGTGAGGATTTGGGAATTATTTTCGACATATCAGTACCAAAAACTGGATGGCTCCCGGCATATGAAGCTGTACACGATCCGAATGAACTGGAGTGGGATTACAGCCGGACCACTGGCCACTTTTCATTGAACGTGAGAGAGATACGAAGAATGGAGATATTTAAATCGCGAATGGAACGAAGTTATTTATATGATTATCAGCATGAACTCACCCACAATACCTCCAGTTTCGTTAATTTTGGAATATCGGCAACAAGAGGGTTTCGAAAGCTCATATTGTAGCCGTTCCCAACATATTTCCAAATAAGGTTTCCCATCCGTGGAAATGGGTTTCAGAGTTTTCATTTTCCATCATTTTCGTACGCTGTCAAATTTATTCGACATCTTTCTTGAACTTGCAATAGGTAGGTAAATTTCCTCTTATTCATTATATTTGTAAGCTGTCAAATTTTATCAAGCTTATGATGAATTTGGAATGAAAAAATGTTTTATTTCAACCATTCTTCAGTTTGGTCAATTAGTTGCTACGATCAATTAGTGAGCTGTTGATAGTAGAAAAACGCTGCAAATTCTTTCACTGGGGTTTATTATTCAATGATTCATGATTTAATTTGTACTAAGCCTTGGAGTGTGCGTGTTTCACAGGTGATAGAGCGATTATTGAATTTTAGGAGATATGCATAGAGCACTTGAATCAGTTCTCAACCAAAATACCTATTTGGACTGATCAGTTGATCTTATTTGTGTGCCTCCTGAAATTCAATAATCGCTCTATCACCGGTGAAACGCGCACACTCCAAAGCTTAGTAGAAATTCAAATCATGAATGCAAGCCAAATGAATGAAATTGGATAATAAACCCCAATGAGAGAATTTGCAGGGTTTTTTTTTTTCAGGAGCCATTACAATGGAAAAATATTATATGTGAACATTTTAAATTTCGTAAGACGGAGCATGCATATCAGAATGCTTCAACCCGTGTATCGGCTTTAAACTCTTTTAGGAGTTCACTACAGTGCAATCATTAAAAAAAAAAAAAAAACGCTGTTGTTTTTGTGTTGATTGCAGTAATCTAGTGATGCACTGAATATGGATGCAATGTTGGCACCATAAATCGGGCCATACATCGGGAATGGTTTGAGCTACGGACCTGGGGAGGGGCTCATTTGATTCCTCATGGAAAGTTCTTTAAAAAACGCTGCAAATTCTTTCACTGGGGTTCATTATTCAATTGGCTTGCGTTCATGATTTGAATTTCTACTATTTGCAATTTATTACACTTTTGCAATACGGCCACACAGTTGTTTGATAAGTTCCTGAACCGATCATTATGAAATGTAGACTTGTTTTCCTCAGAACGATGAGAACATTTTGAATCTTATAAAAAATTACATTTTTCAACAAAAACAACTGAAACGTCTTGCGTCAAGAGGGGGAGATTGAAAGGGGCCCTGCTGCCTAATGAGGGAAAGTCAGCGGACTTAAAGGGTCCGCTGTGGCGTTGCCACCTGATGGGCGGGAAGGGGTTTCCGTCCCTGCGGCCAGGGGTCGCACCTATATGGGCAATAGTATAGGTACAGGGGCGCAGGGACCTATATTGGCTCTTCAGAGGAAACTCTCCCACAGCGCGGCGCATGTACATGAAGAAGTCGCCAGCCGCAGACGCGTCAGGGTCATATGTGAAAAACGAACGCGAGCGAGTGGCCCGCGAGTGGCCCACCGATCTGTTCTATAAGCGATCAAACTATGCTGTTCTATGGAATTGTCATACGTAAAAGCGCGGTACCGCGCTAGTTGAGTTTGTCGCGCAAACCCTCGTGCCGCGTGGTGTGACTTTCAAATCGCTTCCGTTAACATTTGTTTTACGTTACACTTTGTAACGTTAACGGCGGACACTTTGTAAGTTAACCCGCTTCTGTCGAGATTTACCGTTCTTCGTTGATATTGCCTTCGTGGAGTATTTTCAATGATTTTCAATTGAATATTTCAAAAACTTTCAGTACGAAAATTTCAAAGATTCTGATAAGATAACTTCAACAAAATGAAACTTTAAAAACGTGAATTCTTATCATGATTTTAACGATTTGGAGAGTTTTAGAAATGTTTTCATCCGATTCAGCGAGAAAAATTACTTGGTCATTTCCCCTTCGTCTCATCATTTTCATCCAACAACACAGGCATTATTTCATGTCAAAACGCTGATTTCGTTTGAAAAATTCATGTTTTTCCTCGTTCAAACACCGAGTTCTCTGTCGAAAATCGCTCTGAAATAAAAAATTCAATAGACCTATAAAAATGCTGCAAATTCTTTCACTGGGGTTTCAGGAGATATACATGGAGCACGTGAATCTGTTCTCGACCAAAATACCTATTTGGATAGATCAGTTGATCATATTTGTGTTCCTCCTGAAATTCAATGATCGCCATGAAGCCTAGACAGCGCCATAATAATAAAATAATAAATAATGTATAAAATACGTGGTTGCTTCCTATTTCAGTCGTAATTATGCCTAGGAATGAGGCAAAACTAGCAGAGTAAAATGTCAACCAGATATTAATAGTGGATGAACCGTTCACACATACTTCACCCTCAATCACGAACTAATATTATTGCAATAAAAATGAAGATTCACTAACGATGGTTAGAGTCTGTCATACGACCCGTATCGTTATGACTCAGGGAGGCTTCCTAAAGAGTTTTAGGTATCTATGGTGACAAGGAGAGATTTAGTTTTGAAAATGCTCATCATTTTGCTACAACTCCGTAGTTGTTTGCTCTGAAGATTTGCTACAACTTCGTTTCAATTATTATTGAATGACTGCTGAAGTAAATTTCATTGAAGGGATATGAAAATAGCACAAAACATCCTTTGTAGCACACCGAGTTCATTTTAAAACCAATTAAAGTATCAAATGGTTGGTCATCGCCAGGTCAAGGCTTGCAGTCAATATTTGATGCTTGAGTTAAAAGCATCAGTGGGCACAAGAATCTGCATCAATCTGGTTTTACTCTACTTCCGCTCATTTGAATCTCTCACTAGACGACAAATGAAGACACACGTACCTTTTCTGTAGACAGTTACAACTCAGGGCATTTACATCTACATTTACAAACACTACGATTGAATGTCATTTAGAAATTTTGAAGAATAAAATAAAATTTCTAATCCTTATCGATAACGCATCCCGCATAGTGAACGTAGTTTCTTACGTTCTTCTCCAAGTTCATGGAACATTAAACCACCCTGAGCCTCCACAAATCATAAGCCTATAAAATGGTTCGGTTACGTACAAAGCAAGCTCTTACTTTCCACAGAAAGCAAATGAGTTGCTTGATTGAATCGAAATGCGAGATCTGGCAACTTCAACGTAGAATTAAACCAGAATGTGTACAGAATCATATATTTCTCACCTACTTACGCATCCGCGTAAATCTTCGTAAATACAAGTGAAAGGAATGAAACGGAAAATTCGTTCAGGGTGGATGTTGTTTCGGAGTTGGTTTCCGCACGATAAATTAGTTTTAAAAGTGAGCTGCAACCTGAGAAGCTCCCTTCATTCCGTGTCTTCTCGAATTACAAGGAACGAGGTAAAAACGTCGGGCGCTAATTCGCTGAGAATCAACGCACCTGGTCAATTATAAGTTTGAGCGAGAAATCCCAAATACTTCTCTCCCCTTCTGTCTGGCTCTTTGCCTATCTCGATTTATTTATGGAAAATCCTCATTCCCTCCTTCGAGATTCTCAGTTGCTCAAAGTTGATCAAAACCTTGAATTGGAAGGTATACCAATTGATGTATTAATGCATTGGAGGCTCTTGGTATTGTTGATTCTTAATAATTGATTATTTAAAAGAAGAGTTTCTGGTTATTTCAGGGTTAATAATCTTTTCCATACTCTTCAAAAGAAACAAGAAACAGAAAATCTCGACACTTCGTTAACGATTGAAACAACTAAAAAATATTTTGGGAATTTTACCGGATTTGGGACAGCAAGCATTGATGAACTATTAATGAATTTATAGATAGGAGAAAAATGTTTATCCATCCTTAACACCTTCATTTTTCTTCTCGAATACCAGCGTCTAATCGTATAAACTGACCAACTTCTGAGATGATCGATTAAAACAATAATTAAAATAGTCGGTTGAGGATTGAAGACAGAACAGTCTTGCTCCATCTCAACAAACTCCCAAGACGAATTTTATAAATTCATACAACCTCCTCCTACTTCATACAAAATGTAAACAATATTCGTTCGTACTATAAGGTCATGTAAGAAATTTCTTTTATAAAGTCAACACCATATCACAAAGTGTACACATTATTATAACAAAGTTTAACACTTTAAGCTATCTTTCTAAGCACTCAATGGAGAAGATGAAGATGAATTTCATGAAAACAATAAAATAATAATCATACACGAAAAGTATCAATAATTCTTGGTTCATGTATGCAATACCTCTAATAATGAACAACTAATACTAAACTCTTGCGTTTTATATAAATGAATAAGAATGTTTGTAGCGGTTTAGATCGTCTCAGTAAGAACGTGAAAATACATTTTAGTAACTTGCTTTAAAGTTACTGTGAAGTTCTTTGAAAATCGTTACATCATTTACTATCAAGTTCGTTTTTATATAAATGTTCGTGCCATCGCACAGATTAACTTCTCGTTATCTGATAGCAGGAAATTGGGAGTTGTTACCACTTTGTTATAAACGATTTTCGGAATTGGTTTAACTATCAAACGCATTACTATCCATTTATAATTGTGATGGATATGGATTAGTCTCTCTTCCAGTTTCTTGAAACTGCTAAGCCCGAGCATGAATAGAACCATTCAAGCTTCAGGGCAGCATATCGCTGGGTTTGTTTGTCCGTGTTGCGAGCTTATCGTCTGTGTCATGGGCAGGAGATTGAAAGGTGTATGTGTGTGGAAGTATAGACTCATACTGACTGGGTAGATTGAATGCGATTTTTTACTAAAAGCTCAACCAACTTTTGAGGTAGTTTATCCACATTTATACTCTCTAAACACTGACAGTGTTGTCAGAATGTACCGAATTATGTAGCATTGTACTCTGCGTACGTATTGAATTGAAAATTGTGTTTCTTTGAATCAAAATCCTATTTACAATTGGTAATTTCCAGCAACAACATATATTGCTTATTACCTCATCAGGCCTGATAAATGTCAGCTACCCGGAAATTGAACCTAGGATTAAAACTTCCAAGTTAACGCCTTAGACGACTCGGCCGAAGAAGATTCGAATTGTGCAGAATATTTAATTTCTCTCGAATATTGCACTGCTGCACAGCTAAACTAAATTGCTTCAAAAGCACATATTTCTGAACAGCTAACAGCAGCAGTTAAGCAGGGATAATACAGCAAGACCAACTGATAGTCAGCGTTATGTACAACATTCATTTCTTTATTCATGGTGTGTTATTGATGTTGAATTGGGTGAATGATGGGTGTGTATGGGTTTGTAGTCAACCGCAGTTCGAAGGACAGTAAATCTCAACATTCTGGACCCGCGCCGTAAATTGAACCGAGGTGATTCGCGTCACTCCTGCATTGAGTGATAGTGATAACCACCAGACCTGCGGTCTGGGCGAGACGCATTCAGGGCAACCCAGACGATAAACCGCTTGCATTTGCATCGGCGTCAGTAAACAGGCTGTTACGTATTTTTTTACGACCATCTGCCAGCGTAACTCGCTCCCAGACTCGAATTGACGATCTTGATAATAAAAATGGAGAAGGGAAGGGCGTTTTTACGTCTAACCGAACGATGGAGTGCGGAAAATGGAATGACCGCTCTGGCCGAATAGCGGGGGTTAAACGAGAGCGTCGATAGAGTTGCCACAACAAACACCGGAGCACACACTAATGAATCTGCAGCAGCTCATTAGGCACATTGAGGAGGTAGCAGTGATTATATGCCCAACGTTGCTGTAGTCTGCATATACCACAAAGAATCAAATGTCAATGCATTTGATGTTACCACAAGATACGTATATTCCAAAAAAAAAAAAAAACATAAAAAACAGCAAACTATTACTGTAATGTTTATAATTAATCTACTAGAAAGCCGTTTTATGCATTGTACCACTGATTTTCAGATCTATTAAATTGAGCGTTGAAAATATGAACTTTTTTGAAAACCACCAAAAAAGAAGAATCTTGAACATTCCAACACTTCGATTTCACATTTCAGCGTCATCATGCCCAGGTTTCACGACCCATAGATGATTTTTTTCTAGTTTGACAAATAACATTGGTATAACAGATAAAAACACCGAAAAGCGTCAGTATATAACAATTGATTGTACAATTTGGCACAGCTTTCAATCAAGCCTAAATAATGAAATTAAGGTGTTGAAGCAAATCATATCAGATTATTGGAAATGGAATCTCGAAAATAACTTCTAGAGTTAGTAGAATATCAGCTTATTGGTCTCCCATATATAAGGTGATGGAATGGTATAGTTGCCCCTTCCATTGAGCTGAATGCAGTAATGCTAGCCAAGCTCAGAGGATGACCCAGTCGCTTGATGTCGTCCGATTCATTTCCCAAGGCGACTGGTTCAAGAATCGGTAAGGGCCACCTAACTATATCCATCACACATATTAGCGTCGGAGGATATATTTTACTGGTCAAGGCGGAACTCATTATGAGTATGAGTATTAAACAACTGTAAGCAATCTGAATTGCCCCTAAATTATCAACTTTAAACTTTATTGTCAGTCGTAGTATTAAACATGGAATTCAATCAATGTAGATATGGAATAATCATCATACGACTGCACATCATCCAGAAGTTGTCAGTAATGAGCGACGTCCCGTCTCCAGGCAACGTCGTTTTCGCAATGTGAGGGCGAATCCATTTGCTGGATCGAGGATGAGAATAGCAGAGCGAGTTCATGAGTTATGGATACAGTTCATGGTTTATTGAACGTACAAGCGACAGCCCTGAAATATACCCCGCCGGAAGGCTCTGAAAAAGTGAGCGGAATAATTGATGCCTTTGGGAAGCATTGAAACTTTATAATATGAAGGCTTTGGTTTCGCCACTGACGCGAGAAGAGCACTTAGGCGAAGGCATCAGAGTTCAGAATTCAAGGAGGAAAATTTGCTTGAGTAGTTGTATTTGATCATAAATAAACTCTTTCACATAATTATTTCTAGCTAAGTAATGTTTTCATCACTCCCATTTTCCTTTTAGCTCGGATGAGATGTTTTTGTATTGCAAGAAGGATATTGCATTGTACCGGCATCATGAAATTCATCACAAGTGGCTTAACGTAGCTTTTGTGGAGGCACAAACGCAGGCATGAACTAAGCTTTTGCTTTGGAGATAGTTGCATATTAATTAATCAAATCTTTCCTTCATTCCTGCTTTTGATGTATCGCAACTCATAAGTAAATCAACATCCAGTAAATCGTCCTTAACATCCTACTCGTACATCAGTGATTCGAATAGGCATGCGACGTTCGTTTGCTGGAGCTTTGTTGTAAGTCAATATAGTAACCTACACGATCGGCGATTCCGCCTAATTACATTCTTCAATCACCTGAAAGAGCTTGAAGAGCACTTTCCAAAAAGATGCAATATAGAGGATAACGCTTGATTGAAAGAGGTAAGAAGAGAGGTGTAAGGAATACTGAAAGACGTTTTTCCGTCTAAGTTAGTAAAAGGATGCCAAATAAAGGGCTGAATTAAAAATAATTAGAGAAATGTTGTTAAATGTTTTAATCACTTCGATTGGACCCAAATATAATATATTATGGATTCTGAGTTTGCACCATCGTAAGTGGTGTGTTCAACTTTTGGCATCCGAAAAACTTCAAAATGTTGGGGGATTTCTCAGTTTTATGCCTGTAACTATAAAACGATATCCTACAAAGAAAAAAAATAAACACAATCGCTTGAGCGATCTTAATCCTTGATCAAGTTGTTCCATATCTTCCAATAATACGGAGATCACCGTTCTTCAGAACTTTCAACTCATTAGCATGCATAAATTGAAGGTAAAAATTAAATTAAACATTCATTTGACACGTGGGTCCACCAGCAAGTGCTCATGCATCAGTTTTATATTGAAAACTGCTGTTTATTAGATTTTTTATCATTCCACTTTTCTCCCCGAACATTTCAAGTTGTGATTTATTCTTCCTTCATCTTGAAGCAACAACCATAAAACGGTTTAAAAATAATTGAATTACATTTCTTCTTAAATTCCAGAATCGATGTGAATATAATTATTTATATAGTTAAAAAAAATAATTGAAGTACGTACCTTTTGATAATCAGAAGGAGAAGGGGTAGTAAGGTATGAATTTCAATGATTCTTTCCAAGAATATTATTTACTCCCTTGAAAGTAAACAGAGCAGAACAATGGTTAGTTATTACTGTGGTAAGTATATATTCGTTTACAAAAGAACAACTTTGAAGAAGGAAATTGTTTCTTATTGCTTTTTACGACGCTTGAAAGGTTTCCAGAACTCAATGATCGCATAAAAGAACTAAAAACCCAGAATTCTCGAGGATACGATCTTTTAGCAGGTCAAACCATCTACGAATTCCCTGAAATAGAAAAATGGAAGCTTCTGCACCTTACATTGTGACTCATGTCAAATACTTGACGCTTCAGTGGAAGGTAGCGAGGTCATAACGATCCCAAAACCCGGGAAGGACCATAATTATGTAAAGTCCTATAAACCAATATAACTCCTCCTAGTAATGACAAAATCATTTGAACTATTAAATTTAAAACAAATTGTCTTGAGTAGCTAAAGGGCTGAAACGATTTCATCGGGGGTTTTTTCATTCGGCGCAAACTTCGAAGGGCTTTAATAATTAAAAAATGTTGCTTTAATTAATTATTAATGTTGCCGTATTTTTTTCAGAAGGATGCATCGCTGCATCAAGTTACAGGAGTAAAATTGAAAAAATTCCGAAAATTTCGATGTTTTTTTCCTTCTAAAAGTTAAGATTACCACCAAGAATGGTTGCGAAATATGATTCCATGTATTTGGGTTCATTTGAAGAGATTAAACCGATTTCCGACTTTCCCACAATTATTTCCATTTCAAATTCCTCTTTTACTGGCCTATCGAGTTTTTGTTCTCTTTATTTCTGAGTTTCAAAAGCAAAATTTCTATTTGATTGAATCAAGGACACAGAATCCATTTTCATGTATGAAAAATGGACGATTTTAACACATGGACGAAGTCATGCACTGCCTAATTTTACCTTGTTTAATTTATCATAGGTATTATTTTCTAAAAACAACAAACTTTTTATGAAATCGTTAGATTGTCCGATTTGTCAAAACAGGGACACCAGGATGATTCAAGTTTGACGGTATTTCTGGACAAACTTGGCGAACTAGTGAAATTATTAATTATGAACTCCCTCTGGAAAACTAATTGGACGATAAGAACTCGTCTGTAAGTAGACGTCATTTCTCTACAACAAATGGGATTCCTAAAAAGGCCCCTCCTTCTGATAGAATTGTCTTTTCAATTATTCGCCAGTCAATTCTCTTACGGTCTCAGTTTCCCCTGGGGGAAAATAACTTATTCGAAAGTAGATTTGCCCCAGAGCCGAAGTGTCTCAGGTATCAATAGAGCAGAAGTTTGTTTCGGGAACTGTACCAAAGAGAGATTAAACTCCGCTTTCTGAGAGGCTTCTCAATGCGGTGTAAGCACTTCTCTGTCTCCTTCTCCCGAGACTTATCACTCGTAATGCTTTAACCTTAAGGATAACTTTCCCATCAGAAATCCTCAATAGTTCCGTCATTGATCAACTCCAAATAATTGAACGAAGAGGGACAGGCTATTAGTTGGAAGGTATTGTCGCACTATAATAGGTGCCGTCGACAGACTATTGTAATGTCTCAATGTAAATTTAACAGAAGCCCCAAAAACCAGATCTATTCCATTGTTGAAAACAGCTAACCAAACAATAACTATTTATTTGTGGACATTATCAAAGAACACGATGCTATTTAGGAAATGAGTTCAGGCTGAATTGAAAGAAACTTCTAAAAAGCTAAAATTGCGTAACAATAACAAAAAGCAAGAAAATTTTGTGAAAATCTTCAAGTTTTCACAAATGATCGTCAGGCTCAACCTTAGGGGTAGCTCCAAATTCAGAAAACCTCAATAGTTTTGTTGACTCCAAAAGTTTGAGCTAAGAGTAAAAGGCCACTAATTTCAGGATAACGACACAAAAAACTGGCTATACTTCAGGCTGTACCCGAAATTGTCGACAGATTCTAGTTCAACATTTTTCTTTTTGACAAAACGAATACACACATAATTATTTTCCAGTGTGGACAATCAAAATATTTTATTACAAGCTTAACATATTGAAAAGGGAAAATCAACAGCACAAGCGTTTTCTCAGGACAATGAACTGCTGACGGGCGCAATTTGTCTCAGAACTCAGCACATCTAACTGCAAGTTACTGATAGTTAATTTTAAAATGTAAGTGAATAACTGTAATAGTGTTGTGAACTTAGACAGTGAGACCCAAATGAAGTCTCAAGACAGGAGGAAAGTGCAGCCCCCGATTAATATATAATTCATACCTAATAGGTACATAATATTTTAGCTCTTGTTTTTAGCGTTTGTGGCAATTGATAGGAAGAAATAAATAAAGCCAATCACCAACAATGTGATGGCAATATATGAGGTAGCAACTCAAGGGCAATGAAACTGGGAAATCTAGAGGAGAGGAGTATGAAAAAGACATTATTGATCATCTCAAGAATGGTATATGGCGATTAACCGATCCGAATGTATTCGGGCTTTTAGCTGATCGTCGAACGAGAGAGCCTATTAACATAAACATCATCCTGACGAGAATTCGGTGAGAACATTTATAATTTTAAAACAGCACAATCTGTGTTACACGTTCAGTCATTCATTAATGAATAAGTATTGTCATTTATCAATATCCAAAAGTAGTGTTTCATCTTGTTCCTTCTCCTGGAAGTTAGTTTAGTATCTCCAAGCCCATAGACCCTTGGAGTCACTCGGCGAACGCCAAACGACTTGGTGTTTTAGCATAGAGAACTCTGGTGGCTGTTTTTAGCGTTTCTGGCGTTAGTGGGGAGAAATAATTAAAACCAATCACTAACAATGTGTGAAACTTGAATCCGACAAACACACACACAAAACTTCAATAGGTACCAATTTGCTGTTTGGATTGAATTATTATTAAGCAACTTTTTAAGCGGAAATGAAAGAATGAATGTGTTTAGATTAACACTATCTGTCCAGTTGTAACCGTATGTTCTAAAACTGGTATACTCTAATGGTAATACCATCAATTCACTTCAAAATTCGTGTCGATGAGAGATGAGCTTGACAGTTCTAGTTGCAATACTCGTGCTTTACTTCCTTGATAGTAGTAAGAAAAGTTGAGGCCTTTAAATGGCGCAATCAAATTTTATTGGCGCTGGTGTTTAGTTCAACTAAATAACCTTCACTGTCACCCAAGGTGTTCTCTTTTCAGGCGTAACGTTTTCAAAGTTATGCAGCTAAGTGTTCTTTGCTAAGTAATGTTTGCCGTAACTAGTTTTGCCTTTCCGTAGGATCACCTTGCTGTAAAGGGTCATAAGAGGTGGAGTACCCCTCAACTAACGAGCCGTACACTCGGTGTGCAACAAAATTGATTGCCATCATTGATAGCCATTGTACAAACGAAACTGAATCTAAATATTTTGATAAAAAAGAGGTTTTAATTTTTAGCATATTTTATCAGCAACTTTGAAGAAATATTTTCTTCAAAGTTTCTTAGTTCTTGGTTGGATCGTTAGTTCAACGAACGCCGTAGCACACCTAACGGAAACCGTATGGGTTTCAAAGAAAAGTTTCGGCAAAGCTAATCAGGAGGTTAAATTCTGTCGATCGATTTAACCAACTACGGGTGTTGACGAAAGGGTGATCTCTCTAAATCGATTTAAGTCCCTATTACGATGCCATTGCCACTAATTTTATATCAACTCGATCAAAAGATTGAAGACCATTTCAACTCAATTTTCAATCTTCTAAAGGTGATGGAGGATGGCGGGTTAGTTATTTGGCTGGAAATGGTCACATTTTATTAGGACTAAAATTACAATTTAACGCAGCGTTAAAAGTTTAAAGTGAAACTGATATCACACTTTATAGTTTTAACGCTTCTTTTTTTACAGTCATAAAAGTACATTGATGGATTCTAACTTTTTCAATTAGCAAAGAGGATGATATGAGTTATGTTTGTTCTGTCGTAAAGTTTCGAGACGGTAGCGTCCTCGCCGTTTAACGTTCCACAAAATAAAATCGCATTGCGGGAGTTACGGCTTTTCATATAATAGAGGGCAGTCACGATCAAATTCCCCTCAATAAAACTTGGAAGGCGCGCGACGCCAGGAAAAATGACTGTGGAACGGGACTGTTTACCATCTGCTACGAGAGGTTACGACTTACGGCTGTTATTATTGTTCTTCTTTTTTCTCCTCTCACCTAACCCAGCTTGCAAGCGTTCTATGGCAATACATGAGCTTCATTCTCGATATCAAACCCCTAGAGTATGTCAGTTTACAATTGGTACTTATAGAATGAACTAGGAGTCTAGTTGTAGCAGGGTCTTAGTCTAACCAACCCGATCGCTTCACTTGCGTAGATGGCATGGCCAAGAACTGGCCAACCAACTGATTCTGAAAATTGTTTGGTTTCTGGATTTTGAGCGAAGTGTTGCACAAAATGGATCAGCATTTATGTTATTTTTCAACAATAAACAATCATTTTCAAAATAAATGTTGGCTTAAACAATAAGTTTTTAAGCATTTCATCCATTTATTGTTGTTTTTGGACTATGAGAGAACGCTCGAAAATTGCCAACACTGTAGATCCTTGCGGACATTCATCAAACCTAACTGTGCTGTGAACGTATGCAGGTGAAATCTAGCGGGTCTTTGATAAGCATCTCCGTGGGTCAATGATAGATTGGTTGGCACCGGAGGGTGTTTCCGTGTTTGATGCCTAAAGACAACTCTCTATTGGAGGGAACATTAAATGTTAAAATTTTAAATTATCGTTCCAGTATTGGAGTAGGTTGGACCTACAGGTTTGATAACGGCCATTGCCTCTTAATGCTGAACAAAGCCATACTATACTCACATTTTCCCAATGCTCAACCAATCCGAAATGACACACCCACTTACTCATTATTATCATCTCTGAGAGATGTCCGTAATCAAGTTAGATTTCACGACATCAACCAATGTTCAATGGTTTGCAGATAAGAGCCGTTAAGTTTGATGGATGTTCGCGAGGAGCGCTACTATAACAACTCGGGGTTCTTCCTCTCCTCTCACCGAAGGGTGCTGAATTTGTGGACCCTACAGTCGATAAGCAGTGCAAACCGAATTTCGCTGCACCTATGTTTTATGCTAATGGTGCTATGTTCAACGTAGCATTGCCAGAATGCTTAAAACCATTACATAAGATTACCTGTTGAATATATTCAATATACGTACATCGAACATTGAAATATACGGTAACTGAACGAAGATCTTTTACATTTAATTGATTTGAAGTCCTTGATACTGATTCGAGACGCTCTGATTGGACAAAATAAAATATGGTTCTATAACGCCGTTAGCGGAAGAAGTTGTAAACCATCAGGGAAGTGTTGGTATGTTGTTGATTGGAGCGTCGCCATTGTGTGGAAGTTTTGATGGAATCCAAGCTCTGCTCTTGTATTCAGTGTTGTTTTGATAGGTACCGTAATAATCAATTCCATTGGGAAGTGGGGATACAATGAATTTACCAACACGTTTACCAACGGATAATCCAACCTTAAGCCAGACCATCGGTATCTAGTGCTGTCTCAGTAGCCGTACAGGTATCTGTGAACCTGAGTTGTTCTTTCGGATTCATAATACCAAACTTTACGTTACCTACTCATATGTAAGCATCCCTTGAAGAACGGCAATACAAAGAGTTTAGGTATAACAAATGGGCGGTTTCTGAAATAATCAACAACAATAAGTGTGACGTTAATATTAACTTGCCTTTCGTTTATTCGTGGACAACATTAATGAACTGGGGATTTTTTCGGGAAACCTTGTTTGGGTAGTTCTCCTTGTTTTGGAGTTTTTATTATTTTAATCTGAAGAATTTTGAAATATTTTTCGCAACAAAAGGCTCGGAACTGTTAATAAATGGAATTCGAAACGCAGAACGAATATTAAACTGAACATGCAAATTTGAATCCACTCAAGTTTGCACAACGAAACCGATTAGGGCTTGTGCTGGACAGTTCTCAAGCTGGATTGTGGAGCTTTATGCAGGGTGTCAACAAAACAGGTCTGACGTACTAAAGAGGTCGATTTTACAACTAATTTGCAACAACTTTTGCCTCATAGCAATTTTTTTAGAGGCTTCGTTTTTGAGTTATTTACGATCTAAGATTTTTTTCGTGTTTTCGACCTTATCTCCTATAAATTGCTATAACTCCCTCAATTTACAAGATAATCTCAAATCTGAGTACACCGTTGGAAAGAGCAGTAAATTTCCTTTCGGATTGATGCCTCACCTTTCCCGAAATGTGAGGTTTGAGACATAAAAAAGCTCTCTGAAAAGCTAATTTTACTTAATTTGGGAAACCTAAAGTTTTTTCAATCGGAAATTGAACTATGAGAACCAATTTTTTTTTAAGATGCAAGAACGGTAAAAACTGCGCTAAGATCTCACCTTTCCAACGGTTTAGTCAATTTTGTCCTTAAAAAATTTTCCTGGGGAGGAAATTGAGTTTGAATGCTGAAAAACATGAGCTTTTCGAGAAAAATCGGGTGATTTACATGGAAAATGACGAAATCAAAACTTTGGAAGTTGGGAGAGCTCAGTGATGGCACGGAGGGTGTTTCGTACGCTGAATCTGCCCTGAATTTGTAGATTCACCACTTCAGACCACGTGATAATGGGGCTCCTGCCCTGGCTGGAACAGGTAAGCTATTGGATCAGACCAGATAAAAGCCTGTCAAATAACTAGGCAATCCGAAGCCTGTATTAAAACCAGGGAGGCAGTATTAAATTTTTAATAGCTCTTTAATAATAACTAGTTTCATTTGACAGGCTTTTGTTTGATCTGATCCAATGGTCCTTCTACGAACTGAACATAATGAGAAAGGCTCGGGAGTGCCACTATTCGATTCAGCGTACGAAACACCCTCCGTAACATCACTGAGCTCTTAAGTAAATTGTAGGGAGTTATAGCAATTTATAGGAGATAAGGTCGAAAACACGAAAAAAATCTTAGATCGTAAATAACTCAAAAACGAAGCCTCTAAAAAAAATTGCTAACAAGCAAAAGTTGTTGCAAATTAGTTGTAAAATCGACCTCTTTAGTACGTCAGACCTGTTTTGTTGACACCCTGTATATATTTCTATGATTCGTCGTGGTAAAGTGATATTGAAGGGGTGTTTACAATAATTCAGGGAGTCATGGGAACCCCTGGGGCCTCGCACATGATCTCTGAACGCGGGAGGTTCGGAGCAACGGCCGAGCATAATGTGTTCGTCACGGGAGCGGACCGTGGAATATCGGAGATAGGGGGGCCGATCTGGGACCGACCCGCTATTGAACTCTTCGACGAGGGAGAAATTTCCATCTTTCCAAGTCGGAATCGTAGCGGTTCACAACAAGTGCGACGAATTCATGATCAGTTTGTGAACGCTTTGGAATCTACTGTTATTGGATTCCCATGAATGAATGGTGTGATTGTAATGGAATGATGTGAAATTATTCTCAAATTGAGAGTATGTGCTATCTGAAGCTGTCTGGGTGCCAGTAAAGAGCTTTTGATGCCTTGAACCTAGTTGGATGAATCACAGAGCAAAGTTCTGCTAACTCCAGAGAACTACCTCTGATGATCTTGCACACTACGCACTTTGTAATATTTACCTATCGGAACTCTAAATGCTGACCATCGAATATAACCATCTCTCAGAACTAGTGGATACATAAACCACTGTATATAGTGCATATTATTATCTCTCTGTTATAAGCATGGTCATACCGAATAACAGTTTTGATACCGCGAGCCTGTTTCGGTAGTCCTATGCATGTACTGGACATAAGCTCATGGTACGAAAATGCCAAAAAAATGGTTGCCTGGCTCGTTCACTCTTCACGAAAAAATCCTCACATCAGATTGCAGTTTTTAGATGGTGACAATTAACAACTATGAATAATGATGATCTAAATTCGTTCGAGTTTTCCATTTTTACCTTCCCTTGTACAGTTTGCCCAATCCCTCATAAATATGCACTAAACTGGTCTCTTCTACGAAGAATGGAGATCATTGAGATCTCGTTGAGGGGAGGTTCAGATATGTTACCTGGAGGTGGGTGCCCTGGTGTTCCTAAATAGAAGTATGGGATTTAAAGATATTCGCGCTATGGTGTTACAATATGAGGGTCCTCTTTGTGCTGGAGAATGCCTCTCCTGTTTGGTCGCCAGTTTTCCTGCCCACAATTATACTCTTGTGAGGAAAAAAAAAAAAACAAAATTTCTCGTTTCGTTGCTTATAAATTGGCAATTCCTGTTAAGCGGTGGACTATGGTTTCCATGTACCAACTGCTTCAACTCCAAAGACGACAATGCCGGTCAGACCTCATATTTCTGCATTGACTTTCTAACAATCGCCTCGATTGCCCAAGTTTGAAATCAAAATCACGTTTTCTATATCTCAAATGGTCTTTGAGGTCCTCAATCATCTTACACATGCCAGGTTTCCCAACTAGCCACCTCCGGAATCACGCCTCCACCGTTGATGCCCGTTGAGGTCATCCGATTTGAATTCTGAAAACAGTTTAGCGTTTATTACAAATCAATTCCTTACTATACCATCTCACAATTAAAATTAGGAAAGTTGAAAGTTCGGAATAATTATTTTGAAATTTCAATTTTTAATTTGAAATGAATTTTTTTTTTTTTTTTTTTTAATCCAGACATAAGTACTGAGTTTGTTTTCATTTATTGCAAAAATGATCTACCCTCGATGATGCTGCCGCCAATTGAAAAAATTTCTTACCAAAAATCGGTATGATTGCCCAACACGTTCACCATAGTTACGACTTTTTCTTCAATTCACCTAATGCGTTCAGGGCGCATGTTGCCTCTAGTTCTTCATAACTTAATTAGCTTCTGGCTAATATATTCTCTGTAATATAGGGTAGCATTTTCATTTTTATAATCTGATTTTTTGACATATTTGGGATACCTGTGGTGTTTTCTTTGATCTATGGAAGTTACGTATTTATTTACCATGAAATTGTAATTTGCAGTTCACTCATGTAAATTGTGCTTATCCATAATATATAAAATACATTTGAAGAAGCCCTTGGACTGCTTTTGCCTAGAACTTGTTGCTAAAATTCAAGAAAAATGGAACATACTTATCAATAATAGTTACGATGTTGCCTCCGTGATTTCATAAGCGGCACATAGGGTTGTTTAACAAAAATTCGTATAATCCCATTATCGGATTAAGATCTCGAAAAATGAAGATACAACATAAAAATGCAAGATAGTTTTCTATGTAAGATAAGCTTCCCTTTCAACAAATGGCGAACGATTTCAGTGGGATGCAAATACCATACGTTTCATATTCCCTCCCACAGCTCCGTAGTACACGGAAATTATTCTAGAAAAATTCGTCACTCATTCTTGTAACGTGTGGGAAAGTTAATAAAGTTAAATAAAGTTGAAGTAATCTTTTTCAAGTGTGGTTGTCGGAAAAGTAAGAAATGTTTCATTTAAAAAAATGTACTATACATTGCGAGAAAGATTTACTAGCTGATGCATGTACAGCGCCAAGCGCAATTCCGAACAACAAAGAATCCAGGAATGTATTTCAGGCTGCGACTTGAAGAAAACCCGTTCAATCGCTTTCTAAAGGCTCCTTCAATATTGGCCGCCCCCACACGGAGCGTGACAGCTTTGGCGAAATTTGTTTAGGAATGTCACCGGTGGATTCCGAAGACGCCGAAAGAGCCCCTACACCCAATAAAGGTCCGTTTTATATAACCTAACTTTCGGTTATAACCTCTCCTCCATTCAAGCTGTACATTATTGGTTCACCGCCAACAAATACCCACTTCCCCTCCGGTCCACCACACCACCGTCTTTTCTCGTCTCATTCTTCACTTAAATCCACAATGTTGGACCCCATTACAGATAGGCAAGCTGCCATACAATTCTGACTGATAAAAAAAACGCCATTTTGTATGTACCTACCTCAAACTGCTACACTCAAACTTGATGATTGACTCGTTCTGCAAAGCAAAAAACTGACTTTTCATTTATTTGGGCAATATTGATTCCACGCTTATTGTAACATCATGGATGTATCGCAACAACACATCTAGCAATTCGGCGCCACAACGGGAGATCAGCATCAGAGACATAAAGTCTAGCTCCTCTTCAAACGCCGAAATCGCTATGGACCATCCAACAGCTGGGAAGCCTCTGGGTTCGTTTGCTTCAGCAGCCTTCGTAGATTGTAGCAAATTTTTAAATTTTCTCATTGATGGTATTCACGTGAACGTTTCTGAGAAGTTCTTCATTTCTTAAGTAAGTAGTAAGTTGCCTGAAGTGCTTTGTTCTGAAAGGTTTGTATAAAAGATTGAAATTTGAAATTTTGGACTCATTGAGCACTCTATTCCACTTACTCGAGGATGATGAAACGCGAACAACTTCTACAACTCATTTCCGACCAAAAATGCCTCGTAGCAGTTTTTTACCAGAGGCCTCGTTTTTGAGCTAATCGCGATTTAAGATTTTTTTCGTGTTTCGGAGTTTTTCGGAGGAGTCGGATTGTGCATAAGTCATGGGACACCCTGTTTCACTAAAAAAAGACCTAATGTTTGAAAATTGGGAAAGCTACAGAAGAGGCATTGTCTTGGTCAGGGGCAAGATATGCAATGACCCGCACGACCCGCCGGTCTTGAAGGAGGGGTTGCTTTGTGCGCCGTGTATTATCAACCCCAATCTGATTTGACCGTAGCATTGGGTGTTGCAATGTGGATAATTTGTTGTTTCTGACCAAATTCAGTTTAAGTAAAATGTTTATTGACTCGAACATGTTATCCAGTTGTTGGACAATGGTAATATATTGGGGTTTAAATCGAGATCATACAAAGAGTTAGAGTTTAAACAAGATTGTTAAGGTTTAAATTAAAAAATAAATGTTTAAAAATGATAAATGAAAATTAATTTAATGAATGAAAACGTTCGTTTGTGATCAGCGTCTACGGCATTTCCAAGCTGTCCAGCCAGAGTCAGGAGGGTGTCCTAGGACTTATGCACAATCCGACTCCTACGTGTTCTACAACTCATTTCCGACTGCGATGAGTTGCATTCATCTCCGAGACTTTTGGAAAAACCTAAATTTTAACAGAAAACGCAAGTTTTTCTGCAGTTAAACACTATTTCCTTAACTAAAAATATTTTTAAAAAACCAAAACGACTATACCGTCGGAAAGCTGACATTTTGGCGCACGTTTTACCAGGTCTGCACAGTTCTGCGTCAAGCATTCATGGGATTTCTAGACGAGATGAAAAACAGGGGATTTTAAGATTTTGGCAAAACTGCCATTTCGCTCAGCAATCACGCATCTTCAATGCAATTTAAAAAAAGTTTTCTGACATCAAATAGGTAGAAAATGTAACTTTCTTTTCAACGGTGTCATTAAGTTTGAGCTATCTCCAAAATTGAGGGAGTTACGACAGTTTTAATGACTTAAGATCGAAAACACGAAAAAAATCTTAAATCGCGATTAGCTCGAAAACGAGGCCTCTGGCAAAAATTGCTACTAGGCATTTTCGGTCGGAAATGAGTTGTAGAACACGTAGGTGTCGGATTGTGCATAACTCCTGGGACACCCTGTATATTAGTTGTTGATTCGTAATTTGGATAATCATCAAATCAAAGTTGCATTTCACATCACGAATAATTATGCAAATTTGTGTAAATGAGCAACAGACCGTGTTACAGGTACCAATTAAACAATTGGACAGTTATGAGAGGATTTTTTCTGTTCGGTCGCTAATTAGGGGCTACCACCGTAATTGATATAATAATCAATTGATTTGGCCGCCCCTTCATGGGACCTTCCCATTATTATCATTTCATGTTTTTCGTGTTTTCGGTATTTTTATTTTTTTGTTTAGTATCCGATTTCCATAAAAACTGCGTAGGAATCTTCCACCGTGAATCCGGTTTCCTCTCGGACATTTTAACGGGGGAATAGGAATTGGTTGTCTTGGAAACGTCCGGGGCAGCGTGACAACGGTCCGGCCGTCATTATGCCTACTAAGCCTCCTCCATTCCGCCCACCGCTTTTCCCAGAGGTCCCTTAAGAGCTTTTAATTATCAGGTGTTGAGCCGTCCCAGTCTCGCTCGGTAACATCGTTCTTCGGACGTCGTTTAATGCCTTTTAAATACCCTTGCATGTTCTCAGGAAAAGGAGGATTCCGAGTAAACGTCGTCTCCTGAAGGAGGTTTTTGTGACCCCTTCGCCCCACTCACGGGACCACTTGGAAGTGCACAAACCTCGGAACTGGATCGTTTCCGACTTCAAAATATAAACGACGCTGTTTTTGTTTCTTCGAAGCCTCCCCAAAAAAAAAAACGACCAGTTCGAATTACGTCTTCTTCGGGCGCCCAATCAACTAAACCACGCTCAATTAGGGACGGTGGATCCGTAAGAAAAGTGACTCTAGGGGTGCGACTCGGACCTAATTTGCCCAATTAAGCCGTTTAGAAAAGAAATAATTACGACGAAGGTAGATTCCATCCGTCAACCTTCCAAATAGCTCTGAATGCAGCAAGATGGGCGCGTGCAACTTGTTAAAACGTCACCCAAGATCAAGGAGAGATTCGGATACAATCGAGTAAATGCTTAATCAAGCAACAAGTTTTACACATCATTTAGTGGCTGACGCAACTAACTTGGTTCGCCTAACAGCAATGAATCTCATGTGGCATTTTAGCAGAAATTGAATTATTTTATAAACGTAATCCCATACTACAAAATAAACATCATGTTCATCACACAATTAGCATTATAATACAAGAAAAGTATTTTGTTTTAACTTTTTTTCAATTCAATTTTCGGTTTTTACGCGTTTCAAAATAGTTTGAAAAACATGTTTCCAGATCCAAAAACAAGGGATCGTAGGAATTAACTTCCTTCATTACCCGATTTCATTCTACCAAGAGTGAAAGACAAAACGCAGAAATACGAACTTACCATGTATTATACTCGTAGATAAAATTCTGACCGTAACTTTTTGTCACACAGTACATAATTTTGTTTATTTCATGTGTTTTTGGGGAAATTACGTTTTTCAGTTTACCAGTCTTAAAAACCATTTTTCCGGATTCCCCGAGAAATATAAAGAAGTTTGGATGGATGAAACCACAAAAAGAAAAGAAAATTGGGTAGTCATAATGTTACTTTTGTCTTTATAAAGTGGTTCCATGTTTTCTCTGACAAAACTACAAATGGAGGTATTATATTGAATATATTCAAGCCCCCTTCTGATTTTGATCCAAAAGCTCTCCGTTCCTCGAGACTCCCACCCTCACATTCACTTGAAAAATACATATATGCACTACTTCAACGCACTTCAAGCGCTAACTTCTTGAACTCTCTTGCTCCACGGGATAATTTGTCCGAAAGCAAACGTCATACTCTCAAATCCTTGAAATCTGATCCATCAATCAAGATCATGCCTGCAGACAAGGGGTCTATAGTTGTTATCATGAACGCCATATACTACAATCAGGAAGCATTGAGACAATTGTCTGATGAGAGATTTTATGAGACACTTGATAACGACCTTACAGTGCAGCTAGCTAAAGATCTGAAGAGGTACATTTAAATAAATGAAGGGAGAGAAGAACTAAGCTCCAGAGATATTGGTCTTTTAGTTCCAAATGAGCCACAATGCCCTGATTTCTATCTCCTCTCTAAGATCCACAAATCATATTCTCTCCCTGACCAACCTCCACCAGGTAGACCAATTGTGGCAAGCTTTGGCTGCGTTACAGAACGAATCTCTGCATTCGTGGACTCCCAACTTCAACCTCTCGTACAATGCCAGCCTTCTTTCATCAAGGACACACAACATTTTTTGACTTTACTGAGAGAAACCACGATCCCAGAAGATGTGATTTTTGCCACCATCGATGTGAATTCTCTATACACTGAAATTCCTCACAACGAAGGATTGGCTACAGATTTACTGCAGGTAACGCAAATCCTCTAAAAATGGAACCCCAACCGATCAAACGATATAGACGAAAGCGGAGAAGAATCTCCGAAGGCTCTAACAAGCGACAATTGGCCCTTGTGCCACATAAATTCACAGACGTTTCGAATAATGATAAAAGGTTACTACGGATTACGTAAATTAAAAAAAAAAACCTCCGGCATTAATGAAGTTCAAACCGCGCCTTATAACGGGGAGTCGTGAAAACAAAAATACTTTGTCGCGCCTGAAATAGCTAGAAGGAAGAAATAAAAAATATCGAAACTGTGACAGGAGGAGAGAGAAGGGGGGAGTATCATTCAGTCGGATTTCAACGAAGGACTTTTGATATATAAAGGTGGGAAGATGTTGGGTGATTTGTATTCCGGCAGATGAGATGGACCAGCTCGGTGTGTTTTTCCTATGCTGTTTTGGTATTTTACTGGTCGGTGAGTAAGGTTAACATTTCCTCTTGCATAACTGCTCGTTAGTTTCTAAAGCTTTAATATCTCCAATAGGTTCCGTTGTAATCGAACAAGAAAAACCGTTTCCAGTCATTCAGAGTTTGCTAAGGTAAAATGAGCTAGATGCGGGGTGTTGGCCCACCTGGAAATTACTCTCACATCCTGCAGAACACAATTCGAGATTATAACGACGTATTTAAATATATATCCTGAAGATAAATGCCGTCGATTTTCGGATAAAATCTCGTTCCACTGCCTAAAAACTGCTTTTTTAAAACATTTTCAAAATCAACAGGCCCATTAGAAGAGATCTACATTTACAGTTCAACTGTCAAGAATATTGACAAAAATTGATAAGAACGAAAAATTTATAAGAGGATTGTACTACAGTGTTGATAAACCTCTCATTTCTGAATCACTGATCGCTTCCTTATTACTTACTGATAAGGTAGGTAATTTCATGGTTTTTCATTTTCAATTTTCATGTAAACTATTAGCAACTCTTGAAAGTTTGAAGCGAATAAAAACGACTTTGGTTCGGTTTCGAGTCTTTTCAATTAAATTCCGGATTAAACATCTTTTCAATGTTCAAGCTGAGCGATTGTGACCATTGTCAGGTCCCTGAAGTATGTAGTGAGTAAAAAAATAATGATTATAATAAAATAAACAGATTGAAAAACCAAAATTTTCCTCAATATTTGTTTGCTGTCCTCATTAGTTCTTCGAAAATCACCTCTCATAACCATATTCAGGTTTTATACTTGAGTTAAATTGTGTTGGAATTTTAGCATTTTGTATGTAAAAAAGAGTGGACCATCATTGTAAGGAAAAAAAGCTAGTGCCAAAAAATATACTGATATCCAAATAACGAGTTTGGAGTTTCATCAACTTCTTAACCAAAGTTCGATGGTGTTTACGTACTTCTTTTAAAATAAGTTAGAGTTGATAAATGCTCTCGAGGCTTTTCCGGATAAAGAAATATAAATTTAAAGATTTTCTCTTGTTTGAAGTAAATTTTCTTGAACAATTTATTTACTGTACTCAAAACGTCCTGTTCAACGAACTTTTTTTTTAATTCTTAATATTTCCGCGTTACAGTGCAATTTTTTATTCATGTATTATAAGTAAATCGTAGCAACGGTGGCTCAAAATAACAAACCCATGAGGACCTGACCTCATCCGTGAGTAGTTTCATTGTTGTGAATTCAGTATGTCATAATCGATCGTGGTTACGTCAGAAGGTGATGGCTACAACAAGAGCTGTATTAGAAGCTGTACATTAACATAGAAGGGATCATTTAGCTGAAGGGTTGAAGACATTTCACCCAGTCTCAAACATACATACACTTGCTTTTATCATCACCAAACTTCAACAAATATAGATGGGCGATTAGAGACAATGCTGAATAGCGTTTCCGAACGGTAAGATTTTGAAAGGGCTACAGCATGGGTGGACCAAGGCCCGGGTCCAGGCCTATTCGCTCATTCATTCTTGTCATGTACCAAACACAAAATCGAGCAAAAATCACTTCATTGTCGATTATTGCAGAAATTGTATCCGAAGTATCCGATCTTCATCTAAAATTCCCACGTCGGACCTACAGCACCCTTGCCCCATCTGTGGAGGGTGCCGTGGTGCCCTCAATTGTCTGAGTTTCCTCTGGCTGGATGTACAGATCCGAAGGCAACCATATTATTTGAACTGTGCCTGGCTTCACTCAGCAAAAAATTGCCCACCTTGGAATGTGACCAAGCAGTGCACAACATAATCATATATGATCACAAAGATTACCGTAAGATGAAGCAGCAAGTAGCAGGAAGAAGTGACTTTGAAGTCCACGAATGATGTGAACGTCAGATTAGGCACTTGTACCAATTCTTGAAACACATCTCAAACTCTATCTTTGGGGCAGCCTCATATTCTTTGAGCGACGTGCTTTCAATGTCACTAATACTTGAGACGACAGTTTTTCAACATGTCTTAGTTTAGATGGATATGAAAAAGCCACACGAAATGATCAATGTGGAGCCAAGGGAATTAGGCACCTACTGTTTTCCACCGAAAATTAACGAAGACTTTGATGGAAGTAGATGGCTCCCCTTCCCGATTCGTGAATCTACCGGTTCTGAGGCACAAAAGCCTGACATCTTCTACCATCTGGATATCCTCTGAATGTTGCAGTCATAAATTGCATCAGCCCTAGGAAGAGGAAACTATAAAATTCCAACACCTTCATATCACAAGAGAGCACGTGCAATTTCGTGATACAAAAGCCATGAGGTATTTTTTCGTCAAATTATATGAATTTAGGTTTCATCTAGTCACCTGTGGACACAAAATTTGATGTGTCCTAACAAATTGCTCGTCGTGCGGATCTGCAATAATTTAGGTATGAAAATTTGCTTTTCCCTTTTTTTTTTTTAATTGGTTTGCAAAGCTGAACTCTTCTAACGTCTTATTTTCAAATTGTAGGCGAGTTAGCGCTGGCGAGACCGTGTTTTGAGTGTTTCGATCTGGGGAGTCTGTTCGCTGGCAAAGGAGGCGGAGGATTTGGAGGCAAACTGGACATCGAGGGTGGCGGATTTGGCGGGAGCATCGGCGGAGACGGCGGTCATCGGAAGGGCGGCAAGCGAAAGGGAGGCGTCAGCATCGGAGGAGGCGGCGGACACAAGGGAGGCGGTAAGGATTCTATATAAGAAAATTCCACAGAGAAAGAGAATAAGGGTAAAAAAGATTGCCCTTAGTTATCAGCAAAACCTAACATATTGGTAGAAACACAAATGTGTGATGGATTTCGATAGTTTCCCCTTAACAAGTTTTGCATGCTCCTTAAAAGATAAACCTGACGACTAGCGTAGTGGATATTTTCTGGGTGTAGTGGGTTTTTCATCACGAAACCGTCTTGGAAGAGGACACTATACTTAAACTTCCATCACATCTCATGTTACATGGTAGCAGAGCGTGGTGATGATCTACTGTTCCTTTAGTGTTGAGTGTCCAGACGCCCGCTTACCGTCGAATTACCACATTCCCTCACATCTCCCTCATATAAGCACAATACCTTTTAAATATTGCCCGTTGAATATTAATTATCGCCTGCCCTGAATGCCCCTTTCTCTCACCACCTTTGAAGATAATCCTGGCAAGAAAAAAATCCTCTGGGTGTAGCAGGAAATAATCTCTTTAGCCCCCGGAATTATCAACTATGTCATTACATCACATTCCATCTTACGAATTCAAGCCCTACATTTCCTGACAAGCGAAACATCTTATATTTTAACAGTTCACACCTTTCATTTCATAACATAAAAATAATAATGATGGTAATGTTATTCATGAATGAAACGGAAGGACTTGAAATATGCAACCAAGTTGGTTTGGAATAACCTATAGGAGACAGAATAGAATGATCCAATCACGTTTTTAAACCACTAGAACATGGTTCGCCTGTTGGTGTCATATATGAGTTACCTCGTTATGGTCATTCAAAAACGCAATATTTCTACCTGCGAATAATTTTAATTTACAGAAAAGCAATTTTCTCCGTGAATGGTAGCTTTTTTGTGTGTTTTTTAAAATCAGTTTCCACATTTTGGTCGATTTTCTAATAAACTGGTGAGCCATGAAAACATTTCAATGCCTCAGAAACCAGCTAAGCAAACATTTTGTTCCATGCAATTATGGAAAAACGACAAATAATTGGAACTACCAAAGTTTTGTTTTATTTAAAAGTTATGAGTTAAAGTTCATCAGAATTTGAGGATTGAGAATTGATCACTTATTTTTTTGTAGATATTTATTGGTTTTCCTGGGGGCTACAATAATGGTTTAGAGTGCCCAATGAAAACTGAAAACACGCGTAGATGTTGATGGGGAATGGTATGTAAATATGAATCTAGAAAAATTAGGTAACAAATCCCCCACCCCCACCGGTGGTATGAATGAATCACTATTTAGAAAATCTAACCACTTTCCCATCATTTCAAAAAATTGAACTCTTCGTATGTAAACATTATCGTAAACAATACAATTCTGTGTTTCTTTTTTTGCAAGAATAACAAAATGAAAGGTGAATACTGTACACCTCATTTATTGAAACCTTTCGTTTGAATTTGCACATGCGGTTTCACATTATTTGTCTTAGTTTGCCCCATTTGCCTCACCCTCGCCAAACGTTTGATTTGTTTTAATAGAAGGTTTCTTTAGAAATCTCTGATTTTCGGTCGAGGAATGGAAAGGTTCGTTTAGTTTGGGTAAGTTTTCATTTCACCCAAAAATACTAGTTTGGTAAGAAACTGCCTTAGAATACTTGTATGGTACTTGTAAATTAACCATTACAAGGAAATGTTCACAGGCGGAGGGCGGCGAAAGGGCAAGAAAGGCGGCGGAGCTGTCAGCGGTGACGTCGGTTTCAGCGGAGGAAGCGGAAAATTCTCGAAATTAGAATCGATAAAAGCTCTGTTTTCCATATAAGTGTACAAGACTCCTCATGCAGTTCTTGGCTCAGTTTAATGAGTCACAATCGGTTGAATGATTCAAAAATCTATAAGTTAATGTTAAAATAATAATGTTAAGTTAAGTAATGTATTAAAAAAATAAGCTGCGAAAGTAAAAATGCAGTAATTCCCAATTTGTATAAAGTAGGTAACCAATCACTAACAGACATCTGGAAATATGAAATGGAATGGTAGCATTTGTAGCATTTAAACGTGTATAGTGTGTAAATAGCCTAGTTCATGACACTGCGTATATATAGTATTTAGGAATATACAACCACTTTATTTTAATTATTGACTAATGCGATGTGCAAGGTAAAGTAGACCAATGTAAAAGTAATCAGTAAATAATTAAGAAGTTAATTATTTTTTTGCTCCATAATTTCATTCTTAAATTTGATAATTAGCATAAAACATTGTAGATGAACTCTATCGTACAAATAAGTTTCCATTGTGGGATCTTTCATCGTTTTCTGTTGGATAAGACACTGGCTTAGGCTGGAGCAATTAATGTGTGGTACAGTGTGAAGGAAAACCTAATCATAAAGAAAGACTCAATGTTTAACCATGTAATAAAATGAGTATTTGTAATAAATGTGACTGCTTTTATATAATCCAAGGCGTCTTCTGTACTAGGAGCTCCGGAAATATCTAAAAAATCGAGTGTCTAACTGACGTTTAGCAAAACGTGGAGAACAACAGAAATTAACGACAATTGCAGAAATAGGGAATCCTATTTTTACATTTTCATGCCCTTAATACGGCAAATAAAACTGCAACAGCTGACGCGATACCGATAAACAAGTCTTTTGTAAGAGTTTGCAAATTCAACCAATCCAATGAAAGACGCAAAACGATAGTCCCTCATATGTTAATTCCTCATTTCATAAGTATTGAGGGACTAACTAAGCAAATAAGGGACTAACATTATGATTTGAATTCGATGAATTTAAGTCTATGAACCAATGTATTTAAGTTTTAAATTGTTTCCCCCTTTGAGCATAACAGAGTGCAACATTTTTCATGTCAAATTTGACTAAACTGTTGTGCTAAAATTGTGCACAATTCAGTTAGTCCCTCACTTTTTCAGTTAGTCCCTCATTATAATGATTCCATTAAAAACTGATAGGAGTCGGCTGATTCTCACTCTTATTCCACGAACTTCTATGAAAGATACCTCTTATTCCACGAACTTCTATAAATGGTTTTTTCGTAGGACAAAAAAAAAGTTGTTTCGTAGGACAAAAAAAAAGTTGATGAAATACTTCTATTTCAGCTGGTGGGTTCTGAAACGCGAATTTCGTTTATTATGGGAGAACCACCCATATTAGGAACTCCTAAAAAGAAGATGTAATAGTTCGTGAAGCAACGGAGAGAAGACCTCAAGGCAGAACGCGGAGGGAGGAGGGAAGGTAGGAGGCAGGATGTCGCCATCCATGCAGGAGGGAGGTTGTGATTGGTCCTCCCCCCTGGCTGGTTGGTTCAGAGGAAAGGGGTAGCTGAAGAGGTGAGGAGAGAGGCCGAAAGGAGGGGAGGTAGATTGAACTGTGGCGAGAGGGTGGAAAAGGGGTTGGTTCCAAGTTGACAGGGGATGATGGGAGGTGGAGAGCAACGGCCTTGAAACAACCAATCACGGGCCGGGGTTGGGGGGTAGGGATGACATAGTGACAGAACGCGGAGGGAGGAGGGAAGCTAGGAGGCAGGATGTTGCTATCGATGCAGGAGGGAGGTTGCGAGTCATCCTCCCTCCTGGCTGGTTGGTTCAGAGGAAAGGGGTAGCTGTGAGGAGACAGGCCGAAAGGAGGGGTAGATTGAACTGCGGCGAGAGGGTGGAACCACCCCCTTGTTCGCAATTGATAGGGTGGGGACGGGAGGTGGCCTTGAAACAACCAATCACAGGTAGCGATGACATCGAGATGGCGAGGCCCTGGAATCTAATTGGTTTGACTTTCGGAATGTGAAAAATTTTTTGTCTCCAAAATCAAAAATTCCACTCGCATTTTGAGTCTAAGACCTTTCTGAACAATTTTGGTTCCGTGTGTGGCTGTATGTCTGTGTGTCTGTCTGCCTGTCAGCAAATCCTTGTTACGGGCAAAACTACACGAAGTTATTGTCCGATTTTGATGAAATTTTCAGGGATTGTGCGGATTAAGGTGTAGATGGTCCCCTATGATTTTCATGACCCCCGGATCAATAGTAGCCTCTGCGCATGCGCAAACGTGAAATAATTGCCACAAACATAACTCTGGGAGTTCTTAATTGATAATAGTCAATAATAATTTTCAATGATCTATACAGTCATGTTATGGATACGAGGAAGCTATGTGCCACACCCACTTGGCAGACGTTTTTGGATTAATCCGAACAATGTGTTGTAAATTCGACTTTTACCACCTAAAGCTTATATGACACAACATGGAATATGATGATTTGATGATTTTCAATATAGTTTTACAAACATTAGTTTATGTGGGACCATAAAAATAGAATAGTGTCTAAAAAATTGGAATACAAATCAGATACTTTAAAATACCAAGTTCCTCTGTCATTTAACAGAAATCAGAATTTAGTTTAACAATCAAGGGTTAATTCAACAATTGTATGTATATTGTCACAAGATTCTTGGCACCTGAACAAGATTGACAACTTTAACTGAATTCATCACTAGTAGTAGGAACCAAACTTCATCGATGTAGAGTAGCTAAATGACCCTAACAGGCTTTTAGTGCTTACTATAGTTGTTTACTGTAATTTTCATACACTGTTTTTTCCAATGATTAATAATAATAATTCAACTTGATTCACGGTCAAAAGAAGCTAGATGATCACATAACTAAAGAAGCATAACGCTGTTAAATGAGTGAACCTAAATAACTCAGCAGTTTTTGTGAATGACGATTCGGGGCGGAACGAATGATCTTCTTCATGGCTTTGAGAGCGAGGTCGCACTTATATTTTCACGGTCCTTAAGACGGTAAAAGTGGACCGAGAAATTACTTTTAAATTATGTTTCCTTCAAAGAGGGAACAAAGGGGTGTTTCAAAAGCGTTCCGCGTCTTGTAGTTTCTGATAGGTTTTGTGTATCGTTGCCCCTGAATTCGTGATGGACACTATTTATTTAAGTAAAGTCACTTGATACTGAAAACTAAAAACTCTTCTTTTTTGTCCCTTCAGAACATACTTTTTGCTTTTTTATTCCAATTACTAAAAGTTAGTTATCGTAAAGCAAAAATTTGTTGAAACATCGTCACTTTACTTTCTAAAGAATCGATTCAAAATATACGTGATTTAAATTGCGTCAGAAATTATGGAAATATGCGGTATTTCGCATACGGACTCTATTGGAGGTCCAGTTGATATGAACTTCTCACACTCTTGAGTGGTACATGTCAAAAGGGTATTTTGTTCAGGGTTTTTGCTGAAATGGGCATGTAGGGTGTCATTTTCTGGTAATTTTGGACAATAAATCGACTGGGGTAGGTTTCAGATTAATAGAAAATCGCCCATATCCAAAAATTTGCAATTTCCAAACCTAAAAGTGACCTACCCAACAACGATCAACCGCTCATTATTCAAAAAATAATAAACCCAGGTGTTGGGATTGTCTGCGTTTTAATTTTTGAAGTATATGTATCTTCAAAAAACTAAACGAATTTCCTTCGAAATTACGTACCTAATTACAAAGTTCCAAAACAATTTCTTCGTGGAAATCCGTTTTGAGGTAATTTGAAACGGTATCTAGATTCAATAACTTTTTCAAATATGCATTTACATGTACCTAAATGTTATTCCACAAAATAACGCACCTTTAGATTGAGATAATGATCTTGTCCCAATGTCTTCAGAGCGACAAGTTTTAGCATTATTTGAAAAATAATAGCAACGGATTCTCAGTAAGGATTTATTATTATTTGGAAACAGCGTGATTGCTCGTGTCATTATCAAGTTGGGGGGGAGGGTTGCTCCCTTAAGTACAGAAATGTCGCTTATTTGCTGTGGGTGGATTTATTCGGATTTGAAATCTATTCCATTCAATTTCCCATTCAAAGTTACAAAGAAATAATAATCCGCTTGCCCAAGTCAGCTAAAACCCAGAAAAATATGATTTTGACCAGCTTTGGCCAAAAGCATTTAGGAATGTTAGAATTGGCAACGTATCCCAGGACTTTTCAATGTATAACATTCGCCACCTAACCAGTCGACAATCGTGCACACAATCTATGCCACTTGGCGACGTTATGGCACTAAACTGCCAGCATTTCTACACGTGTGTTCCATCTCAGTAAATATCATTAAAAACATATTTTATGTGTCTGCATCTGAACTTCCGTATACATACTCTCACATATAGGTCCACACAAATACATTTCTTAAGACACATACATGTATTTACGAAATGTATGGTCAAAATTTCGAGTTCGGTGTGATAATTGTTTTACCATACTCAATTATTTAGAGGCATTGCGGCACGTTGCGTACTAATATCCAAAAAATATGCACACAAATATTTTTAAATTGTTTAAAATTGAATTTCAAACGCTTTGCTTTATGAGGAAATGAGGAATTCTGGTTGCCGTTTCACCGGCAGGTTTAGGCATATTCCGTGAACATAGTTTTTGAGTTACGGTTCAAATTCAATACGAGTAAGCTCAAGAATGTAATGCTTAGATCAATCACAAAGATTCCATTCAAATTGAAAGACTTTTGACTGAAAAAAATGCATACTTAGGTACATTTTCTGCAGGTCATTTATATATATAAAAAAAAGGTGGTATGATGACAGTATGAAACTTTAACAATATATGATGTGAATTTCAGGAGGCACACAAATATGATCAACCAATATTTTCATTTTAGATCAAATTAACCAGAAATCGTTGAATATCGGAAAAATTTGTAAATTCGGATTCCAGATTTTTGAAACGTAAACCATGAAATTTTCAGGGGGGTTAGAATTTTTTTGTTCGAATAAAATGGTTTATTATTGAATAATAAACCAAAAGTGATAGATTGTTGTCAGGGTGATTGTTCCTGGACGGGCAAGGTGATCCTGGCAGATCATGGCGTGGACCGACAGTATTTCAGCAATTTTGATAATCAATGTCCTTCGTTTGTTCCAACAGCAAGAATGATCGTGAATCATAGTAACATCTACTAATTTCAAAGTAACTGGTGCTCGAGTTAAAGGTTATTTTGCAGCTCGTTCGGCAAGTGAGTAATAAAAGTCTCAATAGTGATTGTATTTGTCCAAATATGACCAATATGACACCGGAAATCCTTCATAAATTTTCCGCAAGCGTGGCGGCGTTTTCCTTGTAGCGTAAACTCAAGGATCTAGGTAGGGATATCTGATTGCAACGGACTCGGATTTTCTGTTGAGTGCCAGAACATGAGATGTATGAGTTGGTCACCCAGCAACAAATAGTGCGTCTCCTCAAAATGATGGAGAAAGAAGAAAATATCAATGCCCCCACTTTGTGGAACTCACTTCATGAATTTCAGCAACAGTATCAAAACCTATCATGGAGACGGTTTGATAAAGGGAATTACTCATCATTCCGTTCTGCATCAACTATCCCAGTTCTCCCAACTGGAAGGAAGAGTTGGAACGGTTGCCAACCGAATGTCGAACTCGGCCGGAAGCGAACCGGGACAGTTTCCTGGAACAGACCCGGACTTCCGGTCTCCACCGATGAAACATGCCCATTTTGAAATTCTAGACACGTTTCGGAGGCGTGAGATCCCCCTTTTTTCCGTTCAGCGTTATAAGTCAACTTCTTTCTCCCTCCCTCTTTTTTTCTTCACAAAAACTCTTTCACCAGCCGGTAATTGTTTTTGAAATCGATTCCGAACGTGGAACGTGGTTAGGAAAAAATACTCACATCTGCCTTCGAGAGGAGATTTAGTGCTTCTTTCCAAATGAGCCTGTATTACCTTTTCCAGATGAATATTCATGACTGCGTTCCTAAGATGGGATCGAGAACGTGGAATTGAATGATGTAAGAAAAACTACAAGCTGAAGGACAATTTTAATTCCATTATTGATTAAATTGTCACTAAATATCGCTACCCATCCTTCTTTGAAGAAGACAATGAGGCAACCGAGCCTTGTTTATGACTGAAAATGTACTCACCAACTCATTCCATGCAGTTGAATCCAAACACAGTTCTTACCTGAAACAGTACGAATGAAATTAATATAACAGCGAATAACTTGTAATATTTTTTCACAGATTATAAGAAATATAACAAGAGTTATCATGTGACAAATACTGTTTCATGGAAATAGAAGTACTCTGACAGTTGGAAATACGTCCCAAGTACTCAATGATTTCTTGAAAGAATGAAGACTTTCGAAGTGAGGAAGAATGAATTGAGATACGTTCACACTGGCTAAGCAATATCTGGTAAATTGGACGGCGAATTACAATACTTCCCAGTAAGCGTGTGGTTACCTCACTTGCATCAAGACGACGCAAGACCTTATGACTTAACCGTCAAATTTAACTTTAGGCTCGTTCTTAAAGAACTTGTTCTTGGTTTCTTTGGTGATTCACAGAAGTCTCTCATTGCAAAAATACAAAGTTGTATAAGAAATGAATATTCTTTTTTAATAAACCATGATTCTGGAATATGTATAGGTACCTACCTACTGCGTTTGGAGTATTGTTTTCAGCCCGGTCCCCAATTACAGGCAATTATTATTGTTATTATTTTTTCCCAATCATTTATTGCGCCAAGTATAAGCAACATACATTTGATAGTAGTATTGATTAAATTACAGAGAGACTAATTAGGTACTTAACTAAGTCTCTATTATTTTTATTGTAGTGGTGCCATTTGACGCACTTGAGTCTCAATGATGTTTCACCCAACTGATTTCACCATGGCTACACTCACTTCCACAGATCATGCGGTTTAATGCTCTTGAGACGTCAGAGTAGGCCGTCAACGTTGAGCAACTGGACTGCCTCTTCATTGACGTGTCCTTGGCTTGCTTCCTGAAGACTTCATTTATGGTCGGTATTTGAAGCTCTATATGCAGCCGAACATTTCTGGTGTACCGATTTGCATTTACACAGCACCTCAGTACATCATTTTGGAACCGCTGTATTACATCGCCGCATGCTTTGAGCAGTGCAGCCCTACAACTGCACTCCATAAGTCCAAACGGGCTTAAGGACTTCATTCTACAAAGTGAGCTTATTGTGGATTGACACTTTGGAATGTCGACCCATTAGCCAGTACGTTTTTCTGTACTTTTGAACTAGCTCTGCCTTTTTCTTTTTGACATGAGCCTTCCACCTGGGTTTCTCATCCAGGGTGATTCTCAGATATTTAGCCTCATTGGCATGTGGCAATATTTTGCATTTTAGATGAACTGGAATATAGTCGATCTTGCGGTAAGTGAGGTCGACATGAACTGACTTCGTTTTGTGTATCCTGATCCTCCATTTATCTACAGACAATTATTTGGTACTACATTTAGGCTCGTGTCTGTTTTTCCACTTTTGACTAATAATGGTAAAAAGGTTGAATTTGAGTTGGAGAGGGTTGGATTTGACTTGGTAAAGGTTGGGTTTGACTTGAAAATGCTAGATATATTACAATAGCCCGAACGTATTTTTTGTAAACGTGTAAGTGTGAGTTTCAAATGCCGACACGGTGGTGTGTTCAAGATATCATGAGTTACCAAGACCCTCCTCAATCATACAGGACAAGCCTATCGATGGAAAAGTAATCTAAAGCGAAATCAATAGTTCAAAGCAGTACCATACTCATTGTTAACATTTATACTAATTTGATTGATTGGCTGAATGAATTATCTATACATCTACCTGTATGTATCCAGTTAATTCATTTCCCTCGGGAACAAAAAAATGTTATTCCATTGTTTGCTCGACTGAACGTTTTCTTAGGATGACAAGAAGAAACGAACAAAAAAAAAAAACAGAGCTGGAGGGTCTGAAAAGAATTAAAACACGAAGAGAAAAGGATCAGTGTCAAGGGACGTTGGTGGCGGTTAGACAACAGTTCGGGTGGGGCTAATTGAGAAGGGCAGCTCGGAGTGAAGTGATATTCCATGGAGTTACAACCACAATAGCCTTTACCAACCCCCGCCATCCCCTCCATCCGCTGTTAGTTATATATTTTTCTTTTTTCTTCTTTTTCAGTTCCACTAATTGTCTCCGCTGGGAAGCCCAATATTGGCAGCCACTCGTTTACCACTAGGCAGAAGCCCTGAACAAAAAAAAAAAGCGAGGTCGAAATTCTTCTTCGGGCTTTTCAACAAACGAACCGTGGAAGTGTGTAATGAACCGGTCGTTACTGGGAGCTGCGCCCTTTTTGGAAATGGGAGGAATACATTTTTATTTTCAAGCCGGCTGGATAAAAATTGTTGAAAACAGTTTCTTAAAGTTACTTAAAGTAAATTTCAAATCAAACATTTTTACAATTGTTTACAAAAATGTGCACAATTTCATCGACCGACTACTTACGGTGTAGAATAAGTTCGAAATACACAGATATCCCATTTCAACAGAGAAATAAAAATATTGAAGGCATAACATACCCTTACTATATTTTAACAATCATTCATTTCTTATACCAAGTATCTGTGGACCAACAGACAGAGTCGATGCTGCGAGGTTCACATTATCGTTACGAATACAATACAACACTGTGAGAAATAAACCATTTTATTCTTCTTGAGGCTGGTTCTAGCCCATACTTTGATTCTGGAGGCGTTCGAATTGAACCTATCCACTTTGTGATATCATGAAAGACTTACTAATCCTTTATATTGTGATAGATCTTAAGGATGATATATATTTATCATCATACCCAGTCCAAAATGTTATGTTCTGTGAACAAATGTTGTTCTATTCCCAACAGTCTGATTTATGTTCGATATTGGAGGGTCTCCCTCAAAGGATAATCTGCTAATTTTCCATGAGTGGCAACCCTGATCCGTGTTTTGTGCATAATACTTAGTATATAATTCTTCGTTCATTTAGTTCGTTCTTTTTTGTCTTTCGAATATTTCTAATGGTGTTAATCCTAGTACGTGAAAAATTTGTGTGCACGTTTTCGTGGCTTTATAGACGCTATGTAGGCTAAGCTAGTTCATTTTCCTAGTTAAAGTTCAAATAGTGCCCGATTCCGTGTCTCACTGTTGGCACCTCATCCGTGGAAGCTTAGGATTCATCTGGTTAAGACGCGCGTGAAGTTCTGAAATTCTGAAATCGATTTTATTATTATTATTTTAAGTATGCTTGGCTGTTTGTGTAATTGTGAGGTTGGGGGGGGGGGGGGGATTTAGAAATTGCTATTATTTGGTAAGGGTGAATTTTTAGGGACTTGTAACCTCTTCCGATCGATTTTACGATAAAAAATCACGAGGAACGCCCCAATTGGGTATGTCCGTAAAACCCCGAAAATCGGTTTTGAACAATAGTAAAATTCGTGCGAGGCGATTAATTTGGGTAAAAGTTAGGACCAACTAGAACCCAAAAGGAGTCCATTTGTAAAATAACGGATTTGTTTCATGAATCATCAAGCAATCCTTTTATGGCCCTTACGGTGGAGAACATTGCAGGTTTGGAATCTACCAGTCTAACCATTGCTTGGTATATTGTGTGTAATATACCCACAAGAACCAAGAAGATGACAAAAGACAAGGAACAAAAGAAATAAAGTAGAACGACCGTGGTTATGGATATATAAATGATGGAGTAGAAGTAAGGCTTTTAAAGCAAGTTTTGGCTGATGGTACGAACGCATTAGATATTACGGAGAGATTTGAAGAACAAAAACAACAGCTTGACTCGGATCGTTTACTTCTAAGGGGGCCTAAACGTACTCCTAATGGGGCTCTAGTTCAATCGTCTATTAGACCACTCAACGATTGTGCTCAAATGTTATGATGAATGGCACTACTTAGTACAAGATAACTTCTGTAGATTCATAGAATTGGTATAGTTTGCCACATTAGCAGTAGTGCTTTAGTACCAGTGCCACGATAGTTTAAAAAAATTCGTTTACATAGCACTGCAGCTGAATGAAACTTTTTTTTTCGACAGAAAACGGCTGTTGCACGCGCTCTCCAGTCAACTCTCGACCCGAGCATTCCTGAGGGGCCAGCCGAAGAATTTTCTCTCTGGAAGTGGACCATCACAGGGAGAAAAGGAGGACCCCCCTCCCCTACCATCTCACGATCCTCGAACGGATAGGCCGAACTAATAAACAGTTTCGCGGTTACGACACCCTCCAGTTTTACGGGGCCCGCCCACGCTCTTTTTTCCCTCTTCGGCGAGAGCCGCCACGAAGGTTTCCGTCCATCCGTTACGTCTGCCGGTTCTGCGGTGGGCTCCTGAAGGAATGCGATCGGCGAGTCCATCAATCAAGGGGGCCCTGCGCCGAGGCCCCGTAATGGTGATGGACTATCATCACACCGGCGGCCGCGACCAGCCTGCTACCGTAGCCATTAGGAGCGGGGAGCTATACTAATTTCTGGGCTCTGCGGTGATTCGTTCCAGAAAGACGTAGGTTGGCGCCTCACCGCCACTGCTCTGGCAGGATGGTTGGAGCTAGAATAGCGCGTGCTGTTTGCATTCAAAACTGTGACCGTAAGCTTCTCTTCAAATACAATAAAATAAAGCCAAGTATTCTTGGCCGAAGGAATATTGACTGGGTGGACATTTTAATTCAGCAGCTTTCCTCTGAACATATATTAGCTCATATGCATGATGTAATTAATGGAATCCGTAGCGGTTTGTTCCAGAAAGACATTTGTAGGTACCTCAATTGCAATGCACTACCACGGTGGTTCAAGTTGAAGCCAAAGTCCCAGTCTGTTCATGTGCTGGAATGGACTCAAAACTGGGATCGATGTCTTCACTCACTATATCTTCCTATATTTAACTAAACGGCATGACATGATGAATGGGAGAAATTTCAGCTGCTCCAATGCATTCATCAAGCGGCCATTTAACGAAAGTTTACATTCTCTTGGCTGAAGTTCGAGGGGAACTTTCTACGGATTTCTCTTTCGCTCAAGTAACTAACTGCAAGATGAGCTCTCTGCTCAGTTACCGTCTTCCGAAGCGTCTAAGTTTTTAGACATTGATCACTATCATATATTCGATTTTCGATTCCAGCAAACGTTTAATCGGAAGTTTGGTCGAAATGGATTTTACTGTCGTAATTTATTGTTTATAGTGAATTAAATATCAGTAAGTACATCATTTGGATCGAATAACCTATTTTCTGTAAGCCCTCCTAGAATAGTTTATAATCTCATCTGATTTAACACCACGAAAATCGTTCACACATTAAAATAGAAATACATTATTTTGATAAGTTATAGGGTTTTGGACGAAAAGCGCAGCTTAGAAATCCACAAGTAGAACAACGGAAACTCTGCGAGGTAAAATAACACTGAGAAACTCGTTTTCAAAAGGAACTCTTGAATGAAATTTCGCAGCAATTATGTGACCAGCTAATGTGTAGCAGCTAATGAGACCCTCACACGATGCTAGGCGATTTTTACTAAACCCAAACGCGTTCATAGTCACATTCGTTTTTTCGTTTATTTTTTCTATCAAATTTCTAGCCCTTGGGACGAACAACGAGGTCGGTGTGGCCTCATTCAGCTTGAACTAGAAGATTCTCAACAATGAAAGAGATATATAAATTCACACGGGGGGAAACGGAACACTTCTAAGATATGGAAATTGTGGATACACATGTTAAAAATGTTGTAAAATTCGATTATCACAATAAAAGTGGTTCCTGATTCGGTTCTGAAAAAAGGAAGTTCACATTGACGAATGGTCGTTGATGTTAGAAAAATACGGTCTTGACACTTTCACTACAACATAGCAGCGAGCTTTTACCGATACAGTTAGTGAATACCACCATTCGTAGCAGCTGTATTTGAAACTCAATTCCACAAATGAGGTCAGCATTTACACATCATCATAAGTAACAGCACATCACAATTGACACAAAACATCATAATCGAATTGGGCCTTCAACACACAACCTATCATCATTCAATTGTTAATCTTTCTCACTTTTGTTGCTTTTAGTAAATGAGTTGAAGTACGTACTTCGGATTGAGGAAGAGGATGCCACTTTCTGCAATCAATATTGTAGTAATAATTGTTGGAGGGAAAATCGAATTGGAGTGCGTGGAAGTGCAAAATCTATGCTTTACAAAGGCATCAGCCTGTCGCAATGACTCTTATTGAGGGAACACGAAAGAATTAGGAATAGGCGCTATTAGACCTGAGCTGTCAAAAGAATAATGTTGACATTCTTGCTTAATAGATTGGAAGAATAAGAAACTTACCATGCAGGGTAATAGCATGAATGTAGAATCTATAGTCAAGTCGTTCGGGTAGAAATGGTATAGTAGACAATGTCTACTAGACATGGCCAAAAGATAGTAATCCGTTTATTCGGACAGGCAAAAAAAGGAAAGTTCTGGTTAAGTCACTCTGTCTAGGACCAAGCACAAAGAGTTCCGAATAGCTTTTCAATTTCGAAACCTTGGTAATGTTTGAATTGATTGGAGTCAAACAGTATGTTAGTCGGCATAAAATTATTATCTGCATCTCATAGCTTCAAGGGATCGAAATCTACCATGGGAGAAACAGGAAGTGTTCAATCTGATAGAAATGCTGTGTAACCCCGCTTTATACACAATAAAAGCCGTAGTTTGCCTGTCAGCCGTAAGAACTGGAAGTCTGGCTTAGATAACTGTCTTGTTTACTCGAAATCTTTCACGTACAAGTGCTTTACCCGTCCGTTTCACACCACTTCACGTCAGAGGAAGTGGGTCAGACGCGCGAGCTCCCTTCCTCCTCCTTGAAAATTTGATATCCCTCCCGTCAAATGCTCCGAGGGAGTGGCATCTCTCACGCCGAAAACCGCCGGAATTACACCCAACCTAAACCGCGAGCTATCGACGAACTTCCAAGAGAGCAACAGCTTGAAACCCAACGCCGCGCCGTCTCTGCGGTCAATCACAAACCTCCGCCCGGTTTCCCCTCCCGGGCGTCATGTTACGCGGAGCTGCTCACATACCGCGTTTAGGTGAAGGTTTTCCACCATTCACAAAGCGTTTCATTGAAAGAGGCCCACGTCAACAGTATGTCAGCTTATTTTATTTATTATTATTCGCATTTTTCAATGCATTTTTTTTACATCCAGAAATGAATACAGCAATTTCCTTTTACACTACTTCTCTCTTTAAACAACGCATGTGCTGGGGGAAAGAGTTGATGATAAGAATATTCAAAACAAAGCTATCTATTGGTTCTGTGATTGTTTCTGTTACTGTAAAAAAACTATGGTAGGTAGAGTGATTTTTAAAAAAGAGATACTCAGAGAAGGTATGTTTTGCTCTTAATATTACCTAGGTATTACAAGACCTTAGTGTAAACTTCAATGATGAATTATTATTTCAAATTTATCGTGAAAATTTGCTATTGTGATGGGCTTTAATGCAAGCTTTAAAAATTGTCACCTCGTAGACAGAACTTAACACTTAGGGTAGTCTGTTGAACAGGTGCCTATTACCTATTGAATATCTCTTTTGATCATAGGATGTAAAACGGTATGTTCATTTTGTAACACTGCAAGTGGTTTTTTTCGGAATTTCCACAATTAACCAGTGATGAGGAAAGTCAGATACAATGATATTTTCCCAAACATGGGTGAATTCCTGAACTGAGAACTTGTTTCAGCCTTGACAAAACTATTTGAAAATGTTACGAAATCATGGCAGGAAAATGTTCTTGGACAAAATTTGTCCAAGATATTTAATATCCAAACATGGATTTGGACAACAATCGTTCCCCAGTTGCTGGAAAGCTTTCTGTTTATCACATGACATTCCATGGCCAACATTCCTCGTCTGGGCACCCTCCACCATTAAATGGTTCTTCACATTTTCAGATTTGTTAAGAGATTGATCGATTTTTGATTGAGGGACAGGTTCTCCGAGCGAGCTGGGGCGTCGGTCCTCAAGCTGTTTACTTTCAGTGGGAGGACTGATTTTCCCCGGTTCGAATCCGGCTGGCACCAATGATTAGGGCCAAAATCCTATCAAGTGTTGTATCTTTGTCCTGTCGTTGGACAGTTCACCTCTGATCTCGATATCACGTGAATCCAAAACGCTCAAAACCCAGGGGAGTGAGGCAATGGGAAGCCACGAGCGAAATCGTCAGACCTAGTTCCAACTCCTCTCTGGAAAACGGCTGGCGACGTCCGCGTATTGCTCCGGGTAGTCGGACGAAAATCCAAGGTGAAATTCCTTGTTTACTTTACTTTACTTTTGACTTTTTACAGTAGCATAAAACAATAACCCGAGATCCCTCGCATTGAAATGCAGTATCCAGCAGGAGGGGAAGTTTAGCAATCTGATCAGTTAGGTTAGCAAAGAGGCTAAAAAATTTAGCTGGTGCCACCAGTTTTGTTTGTTCTCCAGAAACACTTTTGTTGAATGGAGTGAGAGGAGTATAAATTATAATAGTAGTTATCTAGGGAGACATCATTAAACTGTAATATTAACATTATTATGTCAAGTAACAATGCTGTTCTTAATTTGTATGCAAACCTTCCTTGATTTTCCAATGTTTCATTTTCATGTTTACACCTAGGGTGAGTTTGAGTTGGCATAACAAAAATTTGTTGAAATCATCAAGAGTTCGAGTCAAGCAGTTGAGCCGACATTGGACCCATGACTTTATTTTACCTTCACAAACCGTTGGAAAACCATCAAAGGATTTTTTTTTTCAAACGTCTAGTGATGCTCTGACGATGTTTTCATCCCTGTCGTGCATTCAACTTCTGTTTTGACGCGAGTTGAAGAAAAAACGAGGAGGGGAGCCAACTGGGCTTCCGCTCTCTTTTATCAAACGTTGTTTGCTTGGGAACCAGAATCCGCCCCTTTGAAATGTTTGTTGAGCTGTCACATGATCCTCGAGATCAGGCTTATTTTAATTGATTCCCTCAAACCACTAACCTTGTTCCCTCCTTTAAGGCTTCCATTACACCATTTGTCGTCACAAGTCGGGAATTCATTAAAAACCAATAAACTATTTAGGAACATGATACGTACATATTTTAGATACCAATTGTAATTGCAAGCGAAGCTGTTTATCTCGCCTTCCTCCCCAACACCCAATAGACTCAATAATAATTAACTCATTCTTTATTGGATCATTTAATTATGTATTGTTCTTAACTGTTCTGAAGCTATACTTGTTAGTTCTAACATTTACGCCATAGGGGCTATTTCGAGGTCCTAAACACGAATCTGAAGTCCATTTTCCGATAAAAAGCTTCTTACATACCCTAAATCGAAACTAGAAATGTTGGCACTAAATCACAAGCAGTAGTTCAAAGTATGGAACGAACTTACATTACATGGTCACCCTATTAACACTCACAATTTAATGGTATTTCATGAAAGTAACAGGCAAAATTAGTTATAACAAATGCGAGATGATGGATTGGAATAGTTGCCCCTTTCGAAGGTGGATTTAATGCGTCGAACGCGGATTTAATTCAAGGCGACGAAAACTAATGAAGGGCCAACTAACCATATCCATCATACAACCCTAAACATTAACAAAGCAAAAAAAATTGTTTACCCAAACATATTGGTAAGTAATGCATACACATTTATATGTCATCCGTTTTTACATGTTTATAACCCGTTAAAAATCCCCTTAAATTTACATAATTTCATACTGTGATTTGAAACTGAAATGAGTTCCACAACTTGACCGACATATTATTTGAACGAAAAAAAGGTAACGAAAATCGGCTGTAACATTGTGAATGTATAACGATTTATCACTACAACCCCCTTCATTCGCGCCTCCTTCCTCAAGTACTTTGAAAGTTCGGGAATAAGTTGCAAACCTAGATCGGAATTCACAATCCTAGAACAAAAGATGCATGAATTTCCACTGACCAGCGCTTGAAAGAATTTCAAATTACCCCCTTCCTACTAATCCTCCTGACAGAAAATCCCAAACATCAGAAGTTTGTTACACGTATAGAATAAAATTGGGGTCGAACAAGGAAACGATATAAAATGAATCAATCAAATCATATGGCTCAAGCCAGCTTTATTACTTCTCCATTAACCCTCTTTTATAACGAAAATTGAAATTTCAGAAATTTATTCGAATATCAAAACAAAATCCCATCTGAACGAAACAAGAAGGTCGTGAATCGCTCGAGAGTTTTTGGTTGAGCAGCGATGGACAGATTTGTCTATTACCTCCTCACAGCAAATTCGAAATTTCCTAGTTGTCTTCTACAACTAGTGAGAAAATTTGGATCTAATCAACAACAAAATCCTGAAAATTGGTTGAGGATTGGAAGCTGGGCATGTTACGAAAAAATTGTCTCACACACACTTAAATTTGTCCTGTACCTTGGTTAACTAGCGTTCCCGAAAAAGTTTTGCTGAGATATACGAGCCCAGGGGAGCAGGTCAAGCTAAACCTAGGCGCCACCAACGCTGGGAACCATGGTGAGTTCTGAGTCCGTGTTCTCCACTGTCAACACTCCGTTCCAGTACCGATCCAAAGGACCTCCCACAACTTGTCAATAACGTAATGTGGTCTACTTGGAATGCTTGGACTCCTTCAACTTTTCATCAGCTGGGGTATTGCTCTTAATAGAAGCATGAATGCTTACTATTGAATTTTACATCGCAGACTTGAGGAACATTCAAGTATAAAGGAGGGGTTTCACGGAGTCACGTATTAAGTTGCTCGCTACACTAAGGATTCAGTTGTTAGGGATGTGCTAATTGTTGAGATAGAACATCGATGGATCCTAGGGGCACACACCACTTGGTCTGACTGTGAACAGGTGATCCCAAACATAATTTATTTATTTTTATATACATATATATCTTATGTATACGTCTATATTTGTTTAAGTGCTTTTTCCCAGATTTCTTTATGCAATTTCCCACTTTTCCTAAGTTACCGTTACTATGGATCTCCTTTTCCATGTATGGGAACCACGCGTTTTCCCTCGCTCCCGGAGAAGGAGAGTGCTGTATCGGGATGCCTGTTAAGATCACTCGAAGCGAAATGTCCAGGTAATCAACCACTTTTTTTGTTGTTGCCCCTTGTTTTTACAGATAGACATAAACTTATAAGCACCTAAATCAACAACAATTCGTGGACTCATTTCAATTATTTGCTTTGTCAAACTAAACAAGAAACCAAAACAACAAATTCGGAAATGAAAAGAGGTCATGGATGGAAACCAAAGAGGTGGAAACAGGAATCATGTTAATGGGTTAATGGTGTCAATTTGAATACGTTCAAACTGCAGGATGAGTGACAGTAAAACAAACAGCTTAGAAAGGGCAGAATTAGATTCAAAGCGGAAAATAATATTGTGACCAGCAGGGTTTTAAACGATTGGTGAAAAGGGTAACGGACACTAATTCAACAAACATTTGTTTTGAACACTAAAACCACACGAAAAAATATAATGCGGGACGGGGGCGTATAGAGCTCATCGGCGGTACGACCGCGCCCGAGCTATACCGTGCATTTGAAAAGAAACCGTAAGAAGGGTAAGGGCTTCCGAACCTTTTGTGTACAGGGAAAAAAAATCCTTAGCAAACCTCGCCGCGGGAGCTCTTTGAAGCACCCGCGAAAAACCTGTTGGTAATGAAACCGAATGGAAGCTCTCATATGTGTACTGGAGGGATGAGACACATTATGGCGAACCTCAAAATGTGGGAGCATTTATTATATAAAGGGTAGGTTGCTTGGAAAATGAGGTTTTTCGCGCTTTCATCTCCGCTGCTTCTTTTCTTCTCCGGCCGCGGAGCCTTTTGTCTGTTCTTTCTTTTCATTCTTACACCGCCCCCTTTTCACCCGCCTCTTTTTGGTGGCAAACTAATTCCAGCTTATTTTATACGACGTGATAAAATAAGGGAGGGCCCTTGGAAAGGGTTTCCTTGAACACGGCGGAGTGTGTTCTTGAGGGCGGTAATCCTTTGGCTCGGCGATGATCAAAAAGGAGGAGCCCTTTTAGTAACGGGCGACGAAAACCCAAGTGTCGTGCGTCTTTCCAGTCAAAGACCTGTTACTGACATAATAAGACCGGACTCACTTTTCACTACTGCACGCTTTGTGTGTTTCAAGAGGTGGAAAAGTTATATTAGTTCCTTTTATAAAATTACACCCGGCGGTATTGACATGGTTAGCTATACTAATCGGGCACATAAAATAAATTTAGCAATCCAAGACCTACATGTTAAATTCTTGAAAAGTCAGATGGTAGTTAGTATATGAGGGTGAATTCACCAGAAAGGGCGAATCGCTGTCCAGAGCCTCCTGCAAAACCCTGGTAAACTTCTTCAATGTAGAAAACTTTTTCACGTTTCCTATTACACTTCCTTTCATAAGAATACACCTTACACAATTTCATTCATAAGAATACTACTAAAATATTATTGAATTGAACGAAATTTACATTCAAACCCACAATGATATTCCCTCAACACGTCTAAACTCAGGTTTCTCATCTCATCGTTCGGAGGGCCATTGAAAGTTCTACATAGTTATCTTCATAGTTTTTTTTAATGATTTCTTTTGAATAACATCTTATTGTGAGGGAGGGATCTATATGAATATATGTGGATATACATGAATTTATATGTGTGTCCAGAAGTGATGTGGCATTCCACACTGCAACCAATTTTCAATATTGTAGAGGTCTAATTTCCCTTGTGTTTGTCATCTAGCTCCAGTTCTAAGGGCAACGCTAACGACAGCCCAGGCGTCCATGCACACGATGTCAGTCCCTGAGAAACCACTCTCGTGATGATTCCTGTTGATTCCTAGACCGTAAAACCATACCCTGGCATTCTTTCACCTGCATTAGTAAGTAGATGAATTTATTATTCCTATTTTTTTGTTCGTTAATACTTGTGAACCTGCAGTTCCGGTTTCCATTGAAGTACCCAATCATAAAGAAACACCAGCATTTTGTTGAGAAAAACCTGTAAAGCCAGGATTTTACATTCCTCCATCCTACCATTATTGAGCCTTTTCTGCTTGGTCGGAAAATCACAAGTGAGGTGATAGAAAGCCTGTTAAAATTACTTTCATCACGTTGAGGTCTTTTTATTTCCCTCGTGTTTGGCATCCAGCTCCAGTTGCAGAGGCGATCCTAACGAGCGTAAACGTCCATGCACATGCCGTCAGTGGCAAAGAAGCCATGATCATGGTGAATTCCTTTTGATCTACCAAGACCGTAAAACCATACCCTGGCATTCTCTCACCTGCATTAATTTGTAGATTCTAAGAAATGTATTCGCGGTAGGAGGAAGTTGTTCCCCATAAAACTAAATTACTTAATAATACCCCAAATCCATTGTTGTTCCGAAGTATCATTGATGTTATAGCAATTCAACTCAAAAGGGGGCCATCCACATTCTAACCCGCACATTCCTTGAAAATTTCACTAAAATCCAATGATGGCAATCACGATGATCTTATAAATATAATGCAACCACTCGGAAGCTGTGGTAGTCGAGAATCTCACTAATTCGGGAAACATGTTGAATTTTCTGTAAATCAATTCCCGAATGGTGTTTGTTAGCACACGAAGTTATGCTCATCATTTAGTTTCCATGACATGTTGTTTTCAAACATTGAATTGGAAATGGTGATTCTCATAATTGCGCAAGTGGAGAGTGAAAAATTGATTTAAGAGCAATACAATTCATAGGGGAACATATATATCCCAACCCGCACATCCCCCGGTTATTTTATCAAAATCTGATAGTAACTGACGAAATTGAGGTCATTGCAAAAATTCTTGCTGAAGCACGGCAGACAGGGACACAAAACAAAAATTGCACAGAATGGGTCCACGTGTAAAATGTGAATAGATATTCTGAAGAACATATATTTGTCATCTCTCAATAATGAAAACAAAGATTCCATAGACTCGGATGCAACTCTTTTAACATTGAGCTCAAGGCTGGAACCCAAATCACCTCTTCACTTGACAGTGAAGATGTCGCCATTCAAGCTTTCACATTTTACAACCCCTTTTACAGTCCTTTCCCGTCTCCATCCCATCAGTAGTACGTGATTCCGCAAAACGGGCAGTTTATGCACTAACGGCGTTTTCAAGGCATTGGAATGATGGCGCCAAGTCTCGGATTTGTTAAGCTTGAAAAGTTATGGATGTTTACTATGAAGCAAAAGAACGGTTAGGAATTGGAATTTCCATGCAAGGTAGCTCTGGCAAAGTCCAATCTATGTCTTTGCTTCTACGAGTGTACCCTAAATATGTACAATTTTTCAATATTATATTTTGTATGTTATACCTTCATTAACGTGTCTATTTTGCGATTGTTATCAAACTCACTTAACCCGATTAATTTTAATAACATCTCTGATATCCTGACATACCTACTGTTAAAAATTAGTAAAAAATAAATCGATCAAGAACAAGGTATTTACAATGGCTTATTCGAAACTGCATCTATATGTTCTATGGGAGTGATGGGCCAGCCAAAGTTGATATTTATTTTTTGATAAATTGTTAGAATAGATAAATGGTGAAACAATAATGAAATGTTCCACCAATAGACGCGGATTTTATGTGTTTCTAACGGAAACTGAGGGAAAGGTGATTATTTCGATTCAGGAGAACGTGGGGCAATAATTGTCTCAATTTCCTGTTCCGATAATTGTTGTTCTCACTATACTACCTTTCGCGTGAAATGGATTCCTGCATGAAACCTCCAGTTTGAAACGAATCAACAAATTATTACCTGCTCAGCATTTCATGTGTAGTCTAACGGTAGAAGAAATCGTGTATTTCTCACCTGAAACAAACAGGAATAAGCTATTAGCAACAAATTATGGTTAGTCTAATTTAGCTTCTTAGTTGGAAACTGTCAAGTGAAACATTGGTTTGATAGAAATCAATATTTCCATTTTAATCTTATAGTTTTAGTACCCCCCGATGAAACTTTCAGAGAATACACACGTTGAACCCTATGAGGTCCACTACGTGGATGTTAATAGTGCACTGGTCACTGTGTCTCCATACATTTTAGTTGAATTACAGGAACAGCACCAAATACAGTTGAATGACTTCCTCTTAAATGTAAATCCGTGATGTCCAACATTTACTAGCCCCTTTGTATGAAACAAAAGTTGATATCAAAATGTCACAATGGTGACCGTGACACCGTGAACGAAGAAAACAAAGAATGGAACAACTAAAATTTACATTGATAATATAGGTAAAACAACTTCCAACGCTTCACTTGCCCGTTATAACGTCTTGACTACATAAAAAATATATAAAGTCATGAAATACCTGATTTCAAAAGGAACTGTTGAAAACAAAATTCCATTACAATTATATCAGAGGATTTGATCCTCACATGGCAGTAGATGATTTTTATTGCGACCAAGAAAATTCAAGTTCTCATTCGTGTTGACGTTATTTTTTCTGTCAAAATCCTAACCCTTGGGGAAAGTGAACAGATAAACTCAAAGCGGCCAGAGTGGCTCATTCAATTAATTGAAGAGGCGTCTATAAGCAACGAAGATAAATACATCAGTGTTATTTAAACAAACCAAAAATTATTTTCAGATTTTTGAATTTTTTAGCACATTTATTTCACTGTTTAGAATTGACGTACGGAGTACGTTTTTTATACGATTTTCGGATTCTAACACGTCTTGAAAAGTAAAACAGCCACCTCGGGGGTGGGGTAGGGGTAAAGGATTTACAATTTTTCTTCCTTGGTCGAATACAAAAGTTCATTATCAAAAATAATAAACTAAAGCTTATTGATTAAAAAAAACTCCTCTCATCGAGAGAGAAGGAGAAATGTCGATTTATCACTATTACCCCCTCCATGCACCACCTTTCATAATGAAAATTAAAAGTTCTGAAGTATGTTTAAATAATGAACAGAAATCTTAATTATACTAAATTTAGGTGCTTCGAGCCTCAAAAGAGAATCGCACGCTTTTGCTTAAAATCCGTCGGTTAAAATTCAGTTGACATGGTACATACTAAGGCAGGTCCTTACTCCCCACTACCATACGTTTTATTCATGTAAGGTCCCTTATATTTCATTCCAAAAAACGATCCAAATATATTACACGAATAGAACTTCACTAAATCGATTATGGTTTCTATCGCAAATGTTGTTTACAGTTCTTTTAACTCGAGCTTATAGAACGGCTTCTTCCTTATTTACACCGGCTGTATACAATTTATGCATGAATCGTTTCCTCTCGAACTGTGGAAGATTTTTGTACTATCACAAATGAGGAATATGAAGCCACCCTCGCTTGAAATTGATCGACTAGTTTCTCCAAAAGCATGTTCCCTGCTCAAATTCCAACGATGAATGTGTACAACCTTGATATAAACGGCAGAATCTTGTGTTTTTCGCTCAAAACAGCAGATGCTTTCATGTTTACAAGAAAACTTACAAATACAATGACATTCCACATTGCAGAATTTGTTTTGAAGTTTTGTCAGAAAAATATCAACCTTCCTCAGTTTTATAAGTAAGATGTATTTTCGTATTCGTGTCAAAAGAAAAGTGGATTAAACGGTTAAAAAACCGGTTAAAAACCAGTCTGCATGAGTTCAAACAGCTAGTAATCACGAAGTTGGTTGACTGTGCACTGGCATTATTGCTAAACGAACGGGGGAGGAACACCCACGATAATTACGGGTTTCATTTTCAATTAGTCTCCATCGAGTATAGGTACTTACGTAACAAAAAAATGAAATAAAAAATCGTTTTTAATGGTTTTTAATAGATACAGAAATATTATATGGAGGATAGGAATCAATATTTAATGAAGGTATTTAATGGTCACGATAGGTTAATTCAGGAAACTGATTGATTCCGAAGGACGTACACAGGTTAGCTCTATTGATGTCTTGGCACTATATGAAACTGATAACTTTAAATATCTGAATAGAAGTTCGTAATGTTACTATTCGTTGGTAGACCGTTTATAAGTCTAAAGAATGAATGAACTTTTGCGATCCATTACTTCTTTATAAGAACGTTACCCAGAACAAGGGTAATTGAAAATCTTCCCACACGTCATCAACCACACGCCCGGAACACTCGGTGCTTTTAAGGTTACAGTTATAACCATTAAGAGCACCATCTTGACTAAAAACGAGCGAATAACAGTAAAGGCATACGGCGGATTTCGGTACGCCTCTCACCGGATTGAAGGCCCACACAAAAACTGGGGTACAAAAAATCCGAAGGTCCTCCCGAAGGGATATACGGCAAGAGCTTCTGAAATACGTGTAATTTGGTAGCGAGGCAACTCATCTGGTTTTCAAATAAGGACCGGGTCAATTCTTTTTGTGGCCTCCCCGAGCCGACAACACCTCTTCGTAATAAGCTACATCCGATCCGAGCTAGGTTACACCTCTGGCCTTTGGAGATTCCATTGATAACGTTGACAGGCCGTTATAAGATCATAGATCGTCGACTTTAATACAAATTATATATCGTCCCATGAAAGTTAATAAGTCCGAAATCATTCGAGATTTCTTCCCGTCGACTAAAGAGTCCGTCAAGAAGAACAAACACAGTACACGAGAATATCATCAAAATCCGTTTTTCGCTATCAGGCATAGTTTTTTGGATGTAGTGCATCTATTTTCAGATACCTTTTGGTGTTGAGAGAATCGCTTCGAAAATTCCAATCAATTATTCAGTTTCAACCACTCTTATTATGCATTATAGGGTGTAGACACCGAATTTGAAGAACGATTTTACCTACTATCTACATCCATTCCACGAAGCACAGAGGTGAAGTTAAAAAATAGAGATAAAAAACGTGGAATTGCTCTGATTCTAAAATCGGATTCAATTGCATTCTTTCATTTGGCAAATCTCAAAAAAGTGCTTGTTCTATCTATATTATCTGGTATGTTCCATTTGTACATTCTGGTGATTAACACGAACGTTGTTTATTGGTTCAAAATGTAGATTTAACGAAATGATTGAGAAGATAGTAAAATTTTATGTTCATCACAATATTGACCAATATAATTGATGAATTTTTTGGAACCAATTATTGGGAGGTACCTAATGATGTACATTTGAATAGCAAATTACAATAAGATTGGCTAATTGAGAAACAAATTGGCAATATTATTCTGAATAAAATTTAGTCATTTCTAGTACGTTGGTTCATTTTTAATGTTTTCTAATTAATTTCATCAAATCAAAATTTTTTACCAACAACCAAAGTTTCTGTTGATCACCCAAAAAAATAAATTAGAATTATCAGGTGAAACAGATACAACCGCACTTTTTGAGGAAACACATGAAAAAGAGAAATTATTACAGGGTTTTTTCATGCTGAATCCGATTTTGGAATGCGATTTTTTCAATCTGTCGTTGCTCTTCTTCAAAAACCCAATTTACAAATCACTAAAACGGTTTTTTTTTTCTCAAGTATAGTTATTCGTCAACATCACCTTTGTTCCCGTGGAATAGGAAAATGTAGTTAAAATTGTGTTTCAAATTCGGATTAATAACATATGAAGAGAGGCTTGAAAATTGATCAGGATTTTGAAGTAATATTTTCAAGACTCAAATGAAGCTAGAAGAGTTCAGACTAAAAACATCATCCCGGGTCTGGTAAAAATCCGTGAATATATCAGAACATCTGGAGGACAATCCGTGGAAATATCTGTTCTGTCTACCTAGCAGCTTAGGAAATGTGAATCCGGGTATGTCATATTTTTTCGTTCTTCTATTGCACTAATTTTCCAGACATTTTCAGGAGATCTCAGCTATGAATTTGTAGGAGTTCATCATAACTGAACGAATTCACCATACTAATCAATAAAAACCGACTGTAACGAGAAAAAAAACCATGGCAATGGGTTCGCCCAGGACAATGAACTGCTAACGGCAGCAATCTGCCACGTCCTCGAGGTGTCTACCGACAAAACTATTAGAGGCCCCCTATAGTTGGCCTTCAGATCTGAAGAAGTGTACATGGAGAGTGAGCCTCCGCTCTCAAAGTCACAGCAGAAGACTAAAACCCAATTGCTGCTTCTTAGATGTGGCGATCTATGATACCTACACCGCCACACTACCAAGAAAGCGACTTCCGAGAAAGACTATCTATCTATAGGGCAACGCTGAATTTTTTACCTCTATACCAATCGGAGGAAAATTGCACGTTTAACCCACTCACCGACAGCGGGTGTTTTGTCCTATGAAAATAGTTCTGGAGAAATTAAGTACGTAGAGACAATAATTCTCCTTCCTTCAAAACAAATTTAAACATCTGCTATCTAAATTTATCTGTTTATTCTAAGATATAAGTATTCTTGCCGCATAAAAAGAATTGTCTCTCAACCTGTTTCCTAACCTAGAAGGATCTCCTAGCTGAATACTGTTGAGCCAGGAGAGCTCACTCGGGCTATGCCAGACTAATTAAGTAACCTGATTAAGCAACAAAGAGCGCTGAGGGACTGTTTTACATTCGCGGCAATACGAGGAGATAGTAATCAAAATCAATCAATGTTTAGGAAGCTAACATAACAGAACCTGACACTATTATTTCTGCGAAATTCCCTGAAAATTCCTAACGATTTTCTTGAGTGAGAGCGGAGCAATATTGCTGGAATCTAAGGTGTTGGTAAGGGCGTCACAACTGGGCTGCAGCCCTTAAATTCGTCACATATTCACACATTCTCTTCTTAGGACCACTAATCTAGGATCTAGGACTACTTCCCAAACGAACGCGAAGGCGGCAGGGAGTGGGAGGCCAGGCCGTGACCGATGGACCGAGACCGGGGCGCTATCACTCAATCAAAAAGGGAGTTTCGTGAAATCGTTTTCACGGGCACCAGACGCGGTGGAATTCGTCGAAAGGGCTGCTCCCCATCTCTGAACGCCGCGGCGGGACCGGTCAGGACGCTGAGAAAGGCCGGCTGGCTGGCCGGGTCGCGGGAGCAGAGCGGGGAAAGCGTGAATCATCCTCAATCCCGGCTCCACTCTCCCGCAGCCCCGTTCGTGTTATCAAGCACCCATAACCGAACGATACGATCCTCAGACCACTCCTGTGCTTCAACGGATTTGGGTTTATCCAATGCCACAACATGCTACCACATCTTTTATGTACGTTCAACAGGCAATCAATTACCTGCTTAACGATTCAATTAGGAGGCGTCTTCGTCAATATTTCCGCCCAAGTTTCCCAATTGAGGATGAACAGGCTTGACAGTGAGAATAAGGCAGGACTCTCACAATGATTTTCTGAAAAGAGTTGTTTTGTCTACTGGTTTCGCCCGAAATTTTGTCTTCATTAAGAGGATTGGAAGAATGATTTACCTATTGTCATCTTATTTGCAATAGGTTCGATACAAGATCATGAAGAACTTCATAACTTCTGTTTAAACTCAATTTAAGATGAGAGATAGTCACTAAATAGCAGAAAGTAATAAATAGTAGATCCAATTTAAAAAAATTAAAAACCGAAAAGAAAATTAAATCCATAACGATTTTTTTTACAATCTCATTGTAACGAACTACTGCATATAAAATGACAAATGCAAGTACTATCATAGTAATCATTTTAATGTCCTGATAAGGCCAGCATTACTGGCGAGTCGACATAATTAAATAATTTTAAATAAATCTTTCGAAGAATACGAATTTACTTCCACCTTCGAACGTATACATTCTCAATTGGAATGGCAACACCACTCATCAAAGTTTCTCAATAATTATGTTCTATTTGGGGACTATCTACCAAATTTCTCAACAATTAATTCAAGGAACAGCGTAATCCATGATTAGAAGCTCTTAATTTGGTAGAGAGGGAACGGAGATACCACCATAACTTAAATTCGCACATAACATTGCAGTTCCTCTCCATTTGCTCACTCTATCAAAACAAATATATATATTATGACAACCGTGCCTACTAAATTACATCAAATTGTATAATTAAAAAATATAGAACCTCGGTGGTAGGTATAAACGAGAGATACCTACATAATACGAGTAGGTACAGTAGAAAAGAGGGCTTTCTACCTACTATGTAAACGGGAAAAATCATCACAATATGATATTACATATTATGTAACCTATGCGTATACCTACGCATCATTATTCAGCAACCAATCGCTAACAACAATGTTGCAGATATATTAGCCAGGTAGCTATGACGATCAATGAAAACCTGCTGGTGAAGTTGAGTTGCTAGCTCATCGTACTGACAACAGAACAACATACTTTCAAAAAAATGATGAACCAAAGCTTTAGAACTGCGGTTTTTACACCACATGACACCTGTGCAATAACGCTGCAAATTATTACAAAAACGTTTATTCTTTCTGCATGAAATTGTCTTCCAGTGGACTGCTGTTGAGCATAGTGATGTAGTATCCACCATGCTAAGGGGCTATCGCCAGCCACTCCAGTAACCACCTAGAGACCACTAAAGTATATCTCGCTCATCCTCGTGTTAAAGACCATCTTCCAATTTTTTTTCCAGCGGGGAAGCGAATTGATGGTCGTACTGCAACCCGGATGGTCACATTCAATTCACGTAACTAATTTATATCTGAATCGAACAAAAAATCTACACTCTTACTTCGAAAGTTTTTGAGATTTCAATTTTTTAATAGTTCAATCCTTAAATATTAGCCCTCAGGTTTAATTAACCAAGACGCCTAGATTAAGAGTGCATCCCCAATTGATGAAGGTTTTTTGAGCCAGCTTTTGTAAATTTTGGTCCAGTAGTTCAATAAAAAGGACGAGAAATGGAATTTTTTTATTCGATTTTTGAAATCTTCGGATCTTGGAACGGACAAACTTTGAGGGGTTAACATTTTCTTTTCTTACACGACTGCTGAGGTTCCTTACTCAAAATAATTAACCAAAACTGATGATGCACAATTCATGTAACTGTTAGGTACTAAAATAGGTATGACCTTATCGACGCTTGTATTAACGGCTTTATTCAATTGACAATGCAATGTAAATGTAAAAACAATTTTATTCTCGAAGGCAACGTCGTAAACATTCCTCTACCTACTTTCATCGTGTAGCTTTTTTTGTGACTCAGGTGAGGGGCCCGGACCTACGGGCGGCCACACAATGATAATAAATCTGACGACAGATGGCGCACGAGAGGACCCGGATGGCAGGTGCCGCACGCCCTCAACCTTCCATTCGTTACCGAGGGGAGGACGCAGTTTGTTGATGGGATCCCTCGCCCGCATGGCTGGGAGGCTGTTGCGGCTGACTGGGGATATAAGGTCGTGTATGGCGACGTGGTTGTGGTTAGGCAACCTGTGATACACCACTGTTACACATATTATGAATGAGGATGGTGTTCGATATATATTTTGAGAGGTACCCATATCAATCATTCAGCAAATGGGGTGGAAAAAACAATAACAGTTGATGTTCCACAACTAATTGGGTTTGCTATTAACTAGGTTTGCTCATTTCTGTTCGCACAATTACGCACTAAAATTTCCTAGTCATTGATGCTTTTACTCGCATTTGGTAAAGATTGGTAACATATGGAGAAAATAGAATAAGTAAGGGAAAGGATTGACAACCTTATTTACACTCGTGTGCTGCTGACTTCTTGGGGTGTTACGAGCAGCATTACTGATTAAACAGGTCGCAGTGTTACCCAATCATTTGGCGATCAGCTGATGGCCTGTTCGAAACTCCATGAACTCGTGCATTTAACGAGTCCACCAGCCGACTCCGACCTTCCTATGAAGAAATAAATTTCTCGACGCAAGCCAAACGACGAGCCCATCTGTTACCCCTTTCGCATCCGACCTAACAAACGATCAGTGGACTTTTTTAAGCGTTCTTTCAACCAAGTAATCCAATTCGAAGGATTTACGACACTATAAATTCCGATCCTTTAAAAGACGATCAGCGAGGGAGGGGAGGAACTTCCCGTTCCGTTCTCGAAATAGGTTACTCTTTTTCCCTAATCAAATTTTTCCACGTCCATTGAAGGCAGTTCATATGGAAATGAAATGGTGGAAATAAAGGGTTGGATCCATTCCCGGAGCAAATCGTTCGTGCCTAAACGGACGCCCCCTAACTGATCGCGGAAGGGGGCGGGGAATGGGTCATGATTTACTCTTTCTAGGTCTACCGTCTGCCCTCCGCTGCGAGGTTACGAAAACCTTTCTTGAAATCACAAAACTACTTTACAAAAACGGAAATAGAACTAAAATAGAAACGGCTGACAGTACATTATCGCATTCATGTAATTATCACCAACATTTTGCTGGCAAATACCTCATCTTCATGGTGTATAAATCAACGTTCAACTGTAAATCGGTGTTTACTGATAACAGGGGAACCATCAATTACGTCAGTGAATTGATTCTGTAAAATTTTGGTCTACTTTACCCATGTTGATTATTTAATTGTAGAGCAAACATTTTTTCAAGCCTCTCCTTCAAACATTGAATTCCATACGGGAGCTGTTATGGCCTTGAAAAGGTCTTGTTGGAAAATTTGTTGTTTACAGATGGAGATGTTTAGGTCATGGTATCGTTGATCTCAACTACTTCTACCGGAATAATGGAAGTCGGGTTTATAGAGCCCTGAGTTATATGCCTTGTGGTTTGCCATCAGAATTGCGCCACCGAGGGCCTAATCACGGCTCTTGGTTGTGCTCAACTTGATCGATCAGGTATGATTCTGACCACACTATCAGCCGAGCATGTTGGTATCTCAGCCATACAGTTCCCAATGTCGGAGTGGACATAGCACAAACCTCGGTCACCTGAAATTGCACATAGAACGGCCAAATAAGATAATTCAGAACTATTACCTTCAAGATAACAACCTCAAATGAAGAACCTTGTCCTGCCATAACGTCTATCACTTTATGAGAGTAATGCACTACAGGTAATGCCCTTTTTAGAGGCTGAAATAGACGCTAATCGGACTCAGGGAAAGAAGCTGTGCGTCTACCACATTGCTCTCACACTGGGCAAGCCCAGCCCAAGCTTTATAGGATTCGGAGGGTTGGAAGCCTTTCATATTTCCATTGGTTGCCTAGCTCCGTAGGATCACCCTAAAGTTCCTTATATTATAATTCCTCACACTATGGTACCCAATGGTTGTTTGCCCAAAATTGGAGTTTTGAAGGAAATCCATAATTTTGTAAGAAGCATCAAATTAGAGTTTAGAACTCCGCACAGACGTTTGTCGTATTGCCATCACTAATGGGTTGGAAGAGGTTCTGGACCTTCATCAAACGTCCAGTTATCGGATTCGACGCCTTGCGTTGAGTTTCCACCACTTTTGTTTGGATAATGGTGAGTGGTTACTCATCCAGTGGTATTATTTCAATAAATGCACTAGTTATAGTTTTCTAACTATATTTTGGTTTATTATTCAATAATAAACCATTGTAATCGCTCTTGAAAAAAAAGTCTAACCCTCCTGAAAATTTCATGGTTTACGTTTCAAAGGGTGTAGAATCCGATTCTGCAATAAAAAATTTTTCGTCCGTCCGCTGTACGCACGATTTCTCCCAAACGGCTGAAGCAAACAAGCTGAAATTTTCAGGAAAAATCCATGTTGGTCCGACGACGCCCCAATTCTTGAGCCACCTCTCTCACTTAATTTAAAGTGCCCTTTAAGGGTTGTCAAAGTTTGGTAAAATCCCGAAAACCCTCAAAAAAAGTCAAGGCGGACTAAATTTGGACTCTTTTTGAAGAACGATCTACGAGGAATCGAATGAGCCCCTTCCCCAGGTCCGTAGGTCAAACCGTTCTCGATCTATGGCCCGATTTATGGTGCCAACATTCGCGTTATTTTGGTTTATTATTGTTTTTGTGTTGATATCAGTAACCTAGTGACGTAGTGATGTGATGTAGTAATGTGGATACTGGAGTGAACTCCTAAAAGGCGTCGATACACGGGTTGAAGCATTCTGATATGCATGAAACGCTGCAAATTCTTCCACTGGGGTTTATTATCCAATTGGCTTGCGTTTATTATTTGAATTTCTACTACGCTTTGGAGTGTGCGTGTTTCACAGGTGATAGAGCGATTATTGAATTTCAGGAGATATGCATAGACCACGTAAATCGGTTCTCAACCAAAACATCTATTTGGATTGATCAGTTGATGATATTTGTGTGCCTCCTCTACATCAGACTACCTTTGGCTACATCGATTAAATTTGGATTTTGGGAAGTTTTATTGCAATACGAGTGCTAAAGGACTTGATGAATTATAGATGTATATTGAGGTTCAATAAACAAACGCTGCAAATTCTTTCACTGGGGTTTATTATTCAATTGGCTTGCGTTCATTATTTGAAGTTCTACTAAGTTTTGGAGTGTGCGTGTTTCACAGGGTAGAGCGATTATTGAGTTTCAGGAGGCACACAAATATGATCAACTGATCAATCCAAATAGGTATTTTGGTTGAGAACAGATTTACGTGCTTTATGCATATCTCCTGAAATTCAATAATCGCTCTATCACCTGTGAAACACGCACACTCCGAAGCTTAGTACAGATTCAAATCATGAACGCAAGCCAATTGAATAATAAACCTCAGTGAAAGAATTTGCAGCGTTTTTAAGAGTAGAACTAACCAAATAATAGCGGTGGACGGGGAGTAGGTAATTTGTCTACTTTCGATCTGCTATAGGCATTTTTATAACGGTAGAACATCAAAATGTCTGATAGAAGAAACTGCAGGTTCCACGAAACGGGTCAAATGAGGCTCCGGTTGATTGTTCAGCCGTAATCACCGATGACACTAAATCCGGTTCAACTCGCTGCATCCGCAACGGGGCTTTATAGCTTAAATATGCACATTCTCCCGCAGGACCAGGAACATCAGGATGTTGACAATCAGCGTGTTCCCCCCTGTCATCCCTCCCTTCCCGAAATCGCCTAACTGTCTCGTCACCATCAAGTCATTCCCGTTGATTGTCGAGAGGCGGCAACCTCCTCAACACCGCCACTCTGACTCCTCTAAACGCGGTAATTACACCTCGTTATGCGGTCGGCCGGTGTTGGCTTTTGGGACATCTGTTAAAACCCCCGAGCTCTACCGGATGGAAAGCTAATCAACGAGAGATTAAGGCCCGGTCGGAATGCGTCGAGATTGTAGGTACTTCTTCCTTTTATTTTATATTTTTTTATAAAGAGATAAATAAGGATGAAAAAGAAACGGTCAGTGCAACGGGACGTTGAAAGAATTTTTCGAACGGGGAAAAAAATGCTGATGACTCCGCCGGGACGAAGTGGAGAAAGAAAACCGTACCTGCCTACTTTACAGCCCAAATACGGCTGACAACTGTCTCGGAACAACAATGAATACCCAAACGCCTTTTTTCTGCATCCGTCACTACCTTTCTCTCCCGAATCCGACTTTTTCTTGTAATTCGAATCTCGAAAAACAAATAATAAAAAAAACTTCCAGAAAAGTATGTTAAAAAAAGAAAAAAGTCCGCCGACGTACTTGCGGTGCAATCACCTCTCTCCCTCTTCTCTAATTGGGAGATTGGGGAGTTCTGGATTTTTATTTTTCTTCCAGACTTCAGTTATTTATGGTATGGGTGTCCTCATTCCTCTTCATTACTGGACTGCACCTTTTTCCGTCGGAATGTCCGCCATGTGTTCGTTTCAGACGGAACAACTGCGTTTCGGATCACGGCTCGGATTCAATAGCGGGATCTTACGAGGGGAAAGACCTTCTTACAACGAGGCATTCCACGGGTACGTGTGTGACCACGTTTTGGACTTTAACGCGACTCATTGATGACATACCGTGTTTGTGGTATACAGGAGGCTAAGTACTTATTTACGAAAATTAGGTATTTTAGTGGTGTGTGTGTGTCGAGACATAGATGACCACAATGTGCGTATTATGCATATTCAAGGATAGTAAGATGATCACAATTTCGAAATTTATTCGTATTCTTTCGAGAATATACGCGAGACCCTCGAAAAAACCCGAAAAAACGTTGAAAACATATTGTTAGATGGAATTTTCCGTCAATTTCCTGCAACCAATAGATGAAGCATCGTAGATGAACCATCTTTTCTCACTTAGTGATGTGAGATTGATATTCACTATTAAGTAAAGGCCATGACGATTTTATGCACTAAATTACAGATTGAGAGTGTAATTAGCGTAAATTAGCTTGAGGAGCCTTTCAGCTGATCTTGGGCCTATGCACCGTCTTGTAAACCTCCTAAGTACATTTATTTATTTTTTTCAACATCAAATAACAGATCCCTATAAGAAACAGGGAATTAACCAAAATACAAATGACAGTTAACAATCGAAAAGAAAGAAAATTGAATGTTACACGAACTTGAAGACAACTAACTTGTAAAAAAACATCGATTAATTGGATTACAACTAAGGAGAAGTGAAATAGTCAATATCGGGATTGTTCTAAAGAATTATGTCCGCACTATCCTAAATTCTGGAGATGGGTCGGTGATAATTGTAATTTGTAGGAGAAAAGTCGATCGCAAAAAGAGCTAAGTTTCTCGGGCTAACAGCTGAACTGCGAGAGCAGGGGCAATCCAGCTGTCCAAGAATCGACTTGTAATGGGAATTCAGGTCTCCCATCGATTGAAGCGATCGAAATGGCATCAAATTATACCGTACCATCAGCGAAGAGTAATCAAAATCGGTAGAGGGGACAACATTCAGGAAAACTCATTGGACTCTTTCGAGTTGGTCAATACAGAAACTGGACCAGACTACTTCAGCTGTAGGCAAATCAGCACAATTGCAGGAATTCTGGACAACTCACTCGTGTTAGTAATGACGAAAACCGAGAGACTTCATGGCTTTTTCAGTAATGCCATCGCTATGGCCATTAAAATTCATTCGAATATCGAATCGAACTCCCATGTCAACTATCTCGTGCAGCATAAGACCACTAGTATTGTAATCATGGGTTAATGTAGATTAGATTTCGTTAAATGGGCTACAGAGCAATTGTTCTCATTTAAGAACAAATTATTTACTACATACAATTGTATGCTATCAATATTGCTATATTGTGAAATGATGTGTTATATACCTGTATTAAAGTACTAGTATTCAACCAGGAGAGAGGGGATTGAGAGAACATCTTGCGGGCAAATGCTCAATTATTCGCTACCGTTCACAGGAAACTTGGGGTCATGAGTCGAAAATCCCAAAGCATGTTTCTTGCCTGCAGTTAATTCAGTGGATTTCTGTTGACTCCACATTCAACAAATAGCCATCTAGTGCCAGAATGACTGGTCCTGCACCAGCATCTCATCTCAGCTCAACTTTCGATCGTTTTCTGTTTATTCCTATTCCGAATGATTACATACTCTCTTATGTGATCGTTAAATGCACATTTCTACCTAGGGAAACTCATTCTGGTAGGTATTTTCTTGGAATCAACTCGTTTAAGAATTGTGTCAAAGTAGTGCTCATGTTACGTTGTGGATTCTAGATTATGAGCTTCATAATAAAAACTAGATAGAGCACCGCAGATAAGATAAATTAAATCATAAATAGGTAGTTGAAATAATGCAAATTTGGAACCAAGATAACTGAGGAGTGCAACTTTCACCAAATTTAGGTTCATAGTAGTATCTTAACTTCTGCTTAAATGTTTCGTTATCAGAACTTGAGTGCAAAGTAATTCGAACTACTGTCAATTACGACAATTGCGAGAAGAAGGATGAATGAATGAATGAATGAACCAGCAATGAGAAAAAGCGCTAACCTTCAGAACAATCGGAGTCGGAAATGTGGTAATCGTGAAATGAATGACAAAGGATAACGAAACGTGACAAGTAGAATAGATTACGCTGGAAGATTAGAAATAGCTTTATAGCCGTTCTGGGTATCATCACGCGCTTGGAAGCCGAATAGCTAAAACTGATTACAAATGAAAGGTAGTCAATATTTGCAAGTCATTTGTCCCTGCAAATGCGAGGTTTGTGCAATTCATGAGTCACCGGTTGAAATGAAGAATCAATATTTTATCGTCTGATCCGTTTCGTGTAAGGCTACACGCCTTTTTACACATTCCACGGGTTTGATAGGTTTGAGAGTGAAACCTGATGAACGTTACGAAGGTTAAGTAAATCATTCATGTCTACCCGTGTCTGTCTGGAGCTGGTTGAAATTCCAACGAAGAAGTCAATGGTTTAGAGAAACCTCGTCCAAATGTAGTTTTCAATCATTCTGACAGTGAGAGGGAATGACTGGAAAATCCGTCAATTCCATTCAGTGAATAGTGCTTGGTGTGCATTACATCAGCAGAAGGACAAACGTGGGAAACTAATCATCAAACTGATGAATAATCTCATTCGGAAACTTCGTTCACTCCATACTTGTTTAACTAAAGCACAAGAGTAAACAAAATATGCAGGGGAATCCCTATAGGCTCCACGCCACGCCCAAGCTTGATGACGCGGTCTGCGTCAAAACCCCCCTGGTGGGCACCCCTGCATTACCACCAGCAAATCCCAACTACTCCAAATCTATGCTATAATATAATATGTTAGTTGGTATAGGGGCTAGTAGTTACCATTGACAGTTCAATCTCAAATGAACATTATGCATTATTCCTTTACTTTAGAAAGGACCTTTTTTTAATTTTTTTTTTTTTTTAGAACTTTTTAGTGAATTTGTAGGCTAGTAATGATTTTTCATGAATAACAAACACCTAGTTCGTTGATTCGGATTTTCCAAAGTATCCAGAGACTCGCCATAGCAGAATATTGAGATGATGCCTTAATATAAGATCGGCGTGTTTAAAACTTCAGGTTAGAGGATTTCAGGGGTCTGATGAAAGTCTTGAGCCTACGTTTAGCCTTTTTGGGGTCTCAGCCAAGTTTAAATGGAATCCAATTATACCTCCAGGGACATGGAAACTTCATAAAGGTGTCAAATGCGAATTTTCTTGATATGCCTATATTGTCATCTGTATTATTATTTTCTCTATTTATCATCCGTTGGCTTATATATACTTAAGGGAAAGTAAAAATTGCTTACTTAAATAACATGGTGAGGCTAGGACTAACATAAATGCAAACGTCAATTTACCTTTTGAAAAACTCAAATCGCATTGACATAGATTTAGGAACTAATTCTGATTTTAATTTTGATTCAGTACCTAATTCTAAGTTCAGATGGAAGTTGTCTTGATCAAAGGAAGATGAGAATTCTACTTCATTCGTGAATATTTAACGCGCAAATCTACATTGGCTGTGTGTACAATCTCATGATTTGGTTATATTCATAATTTTGCATCGCTGAATGGTATCACAACGAATCGTTAAATACCGATACTCTATTATGGTTGGTTCGCATAAACCCGATGTTACTGTCAAGGGTTAACGTGGTACGTTATTCATCGGAAATCTGCTATACACGTCATAACAATGTAAACGAATGTAACGGTTTGGGACATTTGACGCTGAACAGTTTACAGACGAAAGTTTACATCAAGAACAACTCTGCGATTCCGAGAGTAACTCCAACATTGTTCTGACGACGACAAGTTGAAGCGAAAGACCATCAGTCTCAAGTTGACGTGAACGTCAACACCTGAGAAACCCGCTTCTAGATTCATATCGCTGTAGTGCGACGCTGTCTCTAGCGGCCCAAGGCGCATTATGTACGCCATTATATCCGCCGTGTTGGGGGAAGTTCCTCCATTTATCGTCATCGTCTCGTCATTGAGGGTTGTTGGTTTGCTGTTGTTTCAAACGACGGCGGTAGAGGTGACTCTCGCTAAACTTCAAGCTGTGTCTCTCAGGATGACGGGGCGCCGCTTGGTTTGGTGACTGCAACTTGTTCTCAAATAGTGTTGTTACCTCGTTAAACTACCCCGTTATATTACACAATTAAATGAGGGCAACTACGAGCTGGAGTTTCCAAGTCAAAGAGCTTTATACGGTAAACTGTGCACGATGTTTGATTCGCGTTCATCTAAAGAGAAATTCGCATTTTCTTAATTGAATGGAAATTACTGGTATATGAAGAGGCCATGTATACATTTCATAAACATAAGAAGCTACACGTGTAAGAGAGCGTTCGATATCTTATCTTCAGCTTTTACATTTTGGTTCATTACCTACGTGTAATATGACTATACACCATGACAGATATACTAAAATTAATGCACATGTCAAATGCAACACAAAATACAAGTGGCTTGTCATATGTCAGTCCACAACAGATACTGCGATTTACCCCACGTACACTTATACTTATGAGTACTGATGTACTCCACGTTCACCTATGTACCGCACAAGTCTGCATACGACGGTATTAGAAACATTCGGAATGGGATTATGGAAGCTGATTTTATTTCATGTTTGGATGTTGGGATGGATCAGCAAGCAGCTCAGTTAGAATGAAGCAAGTAGATCTGTAAATATACACTTATAGTTTCAGTAGATCAGAAAACATGATTTTTAACCCATTAGGAGGAAATATAATACATTCCACAGCTTTACTACACTACTAGGCAGCTACTACGGCTTAGAAACACGATATGTACAACATCCAATGAATGAATATACCCTCCCTATGCAAATTACATCGCATCCCAAATCGTTCAACACTCCAGAAATTTTTGACTGAGAGGGATTTACATTGTCGCTGGACGAGAAACTGAGAGTCGTTTTGACACAGATAACTCAGAATGAAGACGACTACCAATCTATATGAAGAACTATGTATTATATGATCCAATATATTCGGAATGCTTCAGGAAATCTTAGGGTACCCAGTTGTCAAGCTAAAACCTTGACCTCCACTGATGTTGCCCAAGATTCAATGAGAATAGTGATTGCGGTATGATCAAATGCACATTCCATCTTCCGTCAACCACTCACAGAATATGAAGAAGTGTGATCATCAGAGTTGCTAGATGGAAACCTCTTGATGGTTTTTCACATCCAGAGTTACGAAATACAAGTAATGTTTGTCACACCAGCCGTCAAACTATTATCGGTCAAAGAAAAATAAAATGTGATAGAAGTACACGAGCTGCTTTTGTGAGTTTTAAACAATATAAATGAATAGCTTTTCTTTAAGCTGTTACGTAAAAATTTTAGATCCTTTGAAAGCATGGAAAAGGCTAAATGGTTCAGTTTCCGGGCGAAGAATACCACCAAGTCAGTCGGCTGACACCGAATTAATAGGAAACAGCTTTACCACCTTGAAATTGAATAGGACTGCAAATAGACTGTCAGGCAATACCGTTTATCATTCTAAAGTCACGATTGAATTTTAGAAAAAAACTGAAACCCGAGCAATACCATTGGATTCGATTATGTCTTTTTTGAGGACCGTCCAACAGTTACAAGGATCGGAGTGATGATGTCATAGCTAAAATAGGCCGTATTTTATTTATTGAGTACGTGCATGACTTATTACGATTTAATATGGGCGATAAATTGTATGGGTTCGCTAACGATACTGCTGGAGGGTCGAAAATTATCTTCCTGGGGTGAAAATTATTGTTCTTTGATGGATTCTGTAGAAACTAATCTTCTTTAAATATAGTTTGCTGGATTATGTTGTTGCAATAAAAATAGAATCGAGTGGTTTTAATACGAGTTGATGACATCTAATAGATAAAAGATGGCCTTGTCGTATTGGAATATCAATCACTGTCAGTAGATCGTAGTTGAACAAGCTATCATTTAGAGATCATGACGTACATAAAAATCATCTGTTAGTGCAAAGACACCTTTAAAATTGAAACACTTGATAACTGCTAAAATCTTACGAGCTTGTAAACGCTCAATCTTGTATGATGTCCTTCATTTCCTTTGATGAGAGAAAGCTAAGCGAAGCAATTATCTGTACAGTTAGACGTACACCACAAAATAGTTTTACCAACCACCATTAAAAGATACCAAATAGGTACCCTGGTCAAATATTCCGTTATATCACTCTTCCGAATCGTCCTAGATCCCGGGAAAAAAGCCGAATAGACGGAATTCCGTGGGAAGAGCGGAGACGAGCGATGAAGCCCATGCGGCTCAGCTATTAGTGAAGAATGCGCGCCCGGGCGGGTCGTCCGGAGGGCGGAAGCAGGACATTCCTCCTGGTCACCCACCATCAAGTATCTTGCGAGCTCCTCGCCGAAGTATTAATAAACATACGGCCTGAGGACCTCTTCGGGACTTTTTTTCAAGAAGTTGATTTGATGACCGAACCGGAACGCTGTCCGTCGGTACTAATCTTCCCAGCGAGGCAATAATTAACTGCGGGCAGGAGAAGGGAATGAAAATTAATCAATAACCTTCCTCCTTCGGGCCTAACCAGGAGCACTGCGTTCCGTGTATCCTATAGATGACACCAGGAATATAAAAACGCTGCAAATTCTTTCACTGGGGTTTATTAGTCAATTCGCTTGCGTTCATGATTTGAATTTCTACTAAGCTTTGGAGTGTGCGTGTTTCACAGGTGATAGAGCGATTATTGAATTTCAGGAGGCACACAAATATGATCAACTGATCAATCCAAATAGGTATTTTGGTTGAGACCAGATTTACGTGCTCTATGCATATCTCCTGAAATTCAATAATCGCTCTATCACCTGTGAAACACGCACACTCCAAAGCTTAGTAGAAATTCAAATCATGAACGCAAGCGAATTGAATAATAAACTCCAGTGAAAGAATTTGCAGCAGTTTTGTAGTTAAAATTATTATTTTATAATAATAATATTTACCTATATATTAGCAGCGTTTCATGCATATCAGAATGCTTCAACCCGCGTATCGGCTATAAACCCTTTTAGGAGTTCACTCCAGTATCCACATTCTCTACATCACTAAGTTACTGCGATCAAAAAAAAAAAAAAACTCTTGTGTTTATTTTGACCGCAGTAATGGCACCGGGCCATACATCGGGAATGGTTTGAGCTACGGACCTGGGGAAGGGCTCATTCGATTTCTCATGGAAAGTTCTTAAAAAAAAAAGTCCAAATTTAGGCCGCCTTGATTTTTTTGAGGTTTTTAGGGATTTTACAAAACTTTGACAACCCTTAAAGGGCACTTTAAATTAAGTGAGAGTGCTGGCTCAAGAATTGGGGCGTTATCGAACCAATATTGATTTTTCCTGAAAATTTCAGATATTTTGTTCCAGTTGTTTGGGAGAAATCGTGCGTTCGGCGTACGGAAAAATTTTTATTGCAGATTTGGACTCTACACCCTTTGAAACGTAAACCATGAAATTTTCAGGGGGGGTTAAAATTTTCTTTTTCAAGAGCGATTACAATGGTTTATTATTGAATAATAAACCAAAAAACAATCACATCTTAGTTAATCCACGAAGGCGACCAAATATCATTTATGGATAAAAACAATGTTTCGGAATCTCGTTTGATGTTGTTACTGCCCTACTACGTCTGTCTTTAATCGTTCAACTCCTCATAATGAGCAGCGTTTGAATGGAATCGGACATTACGGCAATCCTTCACATCAAAGTAAAAATTATGAAGTTTTTCGTTCAAGAAAGGTTTTTCGACAAAATCATGATCGAAATAAAAACCAGATGAAAATAACGAAGACAAGGACTTATCTCTATCACCACTTCAATTCACTCTCTTCCATAAACAAATTTCAGAGATCTGAAATAATTTCAGTTGTAGACTGAAGTGCTTCCATATCCCTGAGAAATAATTTTCATGATATATTTTTAATATTGAAAACCTAACAAACGCTTTTAAGCAATCAAATGATTTTGACCTTCGTTTTTCCGATTTGTCCGCCTCTGCGACCCACGGTGGTCTGGAAACCCTTAAAAACTGCTAAAACACCGATGTATAGATTTATCAACTGTAATATCTACTCCTCTTTTTTAAGGTGTAGAATTTGACAGTTCTTGTCCAATATATATGCCGACTTAAATATCATACCTATCATTCCAAGCCCAAAAAACAATAATTGTTATCGTATATGTGTGTGTTTTGTATGATGATTTTTTGTTAAGGATAACTCTCGCTAAAGTAACGGCAAAAGAACAAGCAAACTCATCTTTCTATAATAAATTCGAAAAAATTGATCTAGGCTGGAACATGGGTACAAAATAGTAAACATAAAATGTTTTAAATACTACGGGGTTCCGGGAGGGTTGAATATGAGGTTGGGTGTATTAAAGATTTTCAACCAAATAATGAAAATAAATATGCAATTTTTTAGACCGAACGTTACAATGAAAAAACTAAAACAAGAGCATTACTTACTCAATCTTGTGTCATGTATGTAAATGAAAATGAATGGTCAACGTCTACCTGTGATTACTTCAAATAACCAAAACTGTACATAATTTGAGTTAACGAGCAGATCTGCAAGTTTCTGCCACTGATCTTGGCAATCCTAGGTTTAACAGTCCCACTGAGTGTTATTAAACCAGCTACACCTTGGCACACGGTGTTTCCTTGTGTTTTGAAGAGTAAATATCTGTTATTTTTCGATCTTTCATTCAAAAACACGAGTTAAACCGACTGAAAAAATTGTTTATAATCATTACTCAGTTCTGAATATGAATGTGAAGGTACTTGAAATATGTTTGTTTTAACGGAAACTGCTCCATTTTTCTACGTTTCCTTTGGTGTTTTGGTAAAAATACGGTTTTCATTTTTTTGAAGCATGGGTAACGGTACCAAATCGTGATTATTAACTATGGAGTAAACTAGTTGAGTTATTCGAACATCAGTTGGATATTTAAAGTGAATCAACCATTATGTTGAAAAAGGAAGGTTTTTGCCTCTCATGGACAACTGTGCGACGCCTGAAATCCCTCCTCGTGAGCCACGATGCCAATCCAATACCGCGGAGGACCTCTTGTTAGGTCGAGAGGCGACCGATCCGTCGCTCGTCAATCCCAACCCCGGATGACCTCCCCGCCCGCGATCCCGCGACCCGTCGGCCTTCTAAGTGCGTTTTCGCGTCGTTGACCCTCAATAGCGAGAAACCGAAGGGCCGCGAAAGCCGAGACGCGGGCGAGAGGGAAAGCGCCGCGATCGATCCAACCTGTTGATGCTCGTATGACCGACCAAGCAGGTTACGTTGTTATCCGGCTTCCTGAGCACAGGTCCTCCCTTTGCCTCAGGCCTCTGTTCTGCTTCAGACGCTTTGATTCGATTTGCCGGGTACGTACTATTGAGAGTTAGCGCTACTCTCAGCGTGCTGAACCATTCCATTATTTCCTACTACCTGTTACCGTTAATCTTCAATAGCATTATTAAGTTTGAGCCACTCAATTAATTTATTTCTCAGACAACCCCAGAAATCAACTATCAAAAGTTATATTCTGAACAACAGTAAAGACTGAATTTTTCAAAAGCAATGCTTATGTTCAAGCTTCAAGGGCCTTTTGTCAGAAAGGCATCAATACATTCCTTTTTCGCAATTTATTGTTATTCAAAAAAGAATTAGACACTTATTTCCGACCCATATGACTCGAGTAAAACTATTTTTTATTTGTTTTGATTATTTTATACATACAATTAGTATTTTGTTCATTATTTAAAATCCTTTTTCATTTTTGTTTGAACTCCCCCGAAAAGTACAAGTTTTCTAACTTTTTCTTCCGCTGGCAACGTCATTTAAGTACTTCTGATTATTTTAAACTTACCTACTCAACAAATTGTGAAAATTACTATGTCTACGTAATTTTTGTAAAACTTATGTATGTAATTTCATTATTGTAGCCAATAAATGGGTATTTGAATTTAAATTAGGATACTAACCCAGCATTCACGAACATACTCCAACATTCTTCAAATAAATAGAGCGAGGGGTGAGAAGATGTGATTACTTAAAGTTCTACCAGGGTAGTAATAAGTTAACCGGACTTTTAACACCGATACAGTAATCAGAAGTTATAATAAATTATGTTATCATCTAGTTTTTACTATTATTTTTCAATAAAATGGTTAACTAATATACACGATATTTCCCACCCATGATAGTCTTTCTAATTTATTAGAGAGATGGACCCCTAGAGACACATCATCTATTACGGTAGGTACGTATCTCATACGTAAACCGCTGAAGTGATGCCCAAACCTTATCAGTTTATAACCAGAGGCTCTCTAATGTTTTACATAGATAGCTGGTGACATTGCACATGGACCACAAAACCTCGCAAGAGATCTTGAAGTGATTTGTTTGTACAGAATTAAGAAAAACAAAATCTCAAAAACAGCCAATAGCTAGGCAACAATAAAATCAAAAACTTTATCGAAATATGATAAGAGTTGAAAAATTATGGTTGCAAATTTCAGGAATTTCATATATTCAAGTTCACGCCAATCTTTAACCAAAAATTTGAGAAATTCATGAGTGATTAACAATTCAATGACAACTGTAGGATACATGGCACAGGAAAAATCATTTTCTTTTTACGTTCTACAGTTCAAAACTACACCATTCTTAACAACTTTCGTTTCGTGCTCGACAGTCTGCGTATGAGTCATTTGTGTTACCGCTAATGTAACTAGCATGACTTCCACAATTTTCGCCTGATATTGTTGAAATTGTTTCACTGATGCTGATGCTGTTTATGCTGTTGAAGGTTATGTACAGTTTTCATAGCTTCTGATTCTTTAGTAACTTTTACAAAAGTAATATTTATACATTTATATGGATAGAAGAAAAATGCCTCACCCAATTTCGCAGACTTTATTACTAAGAATTGAAATATAATACTGTAGTGGAGACTATTTTGAGTCACTATTGCAAAGGTTCAACGGAAATATGTAGGCACTGTTTGCCAGATTCATGAATAACCTTCACTCCACCGGAATCTACATGGTTGGATGGTTATGTGAAGCCTCCCACCGGATGTTTGACAAATTGTAGTGAACGCCGTGACGGGATCGACTTAGATAAGGGGGAAGTTACGGATAAATTGTAGGGTGGGCTCAAGTACCGCGGGAAAAGGTTTCCAGCCCTCGTTGAACTTGATGGGGGCCGCCACTTGAAAAGGCCTCTTATCGGCAGTTCACTCAACTCAATGCACCCGACGATAAATAACCCGGCGTCCCATGATAAGATGGGCCGGCAGGGGGGTGGTTGCAGGCGCTTGTTGAATCCCGCGGAGCATAACTCACGGCCGGCCGCCGATAAGGTGGATAACGAGGGCAACTCAAAACGGACCTCGGGGGCAAAACCTCGGCTCGGAGGTTCCTGAATATCTCGGTAGCTCGATCGTTTGCAGCCTGCACACTGCATCGGAAGCTCCACAATTCAACCGGAATCGGGCGGCTCCATACGAGGTGGGTCGGTTATAGCGAATGGATCAATTGAGATCGCGACGGGGAAAAGGCGTCCGTAGAAAGATGAACTGCCGGTGAGATACTGCGGGAAATGAAGGTCGCCCGCTACCCCCAGAGGATAGCAATAAACTCGATGTTGCTCGAGATAGCTGAAATTGCAGTGGAAATAGATGCAGTCGAGCAGCTTGATCGAAACACCACGTAAGAAGTAGGAGAGTTACTATATTTTATGGGTTTATATGGTTGACGTATTTTGCAATTGCCGAATGTGAGTGTTTATTGATAACTTCCCATTTATTAGTTTCAAACAGTTGACCGGCTAGAGAGTAACTTGAGTACCTTATGATGAGGAATAAAGATAGTCAATTGACGAGCCAAATATTATTAATTTTGTATTCTCATACAAAATAGTGTGCCTACAACGAGACTTTTCATTTCGTTTATCATGTTTTCAGATAAAAAATGTGGCAACACTATTTAAGGAATATTTAACAGAATAAGAACCTTTATGTGGCTGTGAATATTTTGCTAATACACCTAATGAAGGACTTATAAGAGATAGTATGTGCGTTCGTCAGGACGAATGACTTTGGCGCACCGAACTGAAAAGTGTGTTGATAGCATTTTTATTGTACAAAAGATTGCCATATCTGGTGGGCTTTGTCTGTAGATAAATGCATATATAGTTATTCATAGGAGCAAGTGAGTTTTAATATACAACAATAATAATAAAACTGCATGAAGTAGACCTTTAAAATAATACATTGAAGTTTTATTAAAACAGAAAACGTTTCTCAAGTTTAATGGAATGCTTAAAGCGTCCTTACTTATTAATTGCTTGATGAGGGCTTAAGGAATACCCAACTGAATCCTACTTGAGAAAAGGGTTATTAATTCAACTGGTAACATGTGTTGGTACAGTTTCAATGCATGCAAGCTTTCAAAAGTCTACTTCGAACGTAAGCACTGTGATACGGAGCAATTTGGCAAAATAGCTAGTGGGTAAAAAGTGGGTTTGCAGAACGAGATTCGCAATGCAGTCGACACCCACAGGTTTGTACAGTGCGGTACTTAAAAGGATAAAAAATTCCACAGCATAAGATGCCTTTATGCGAAATATGTCCTGACTATGGACACATTGAAGATAACCGTGTTACCCCTCTACTCAATATGTGAAGTTGGACACGCATTGCGGCACTGTAGCAGGAGAAGCTGAGTCCAGAATGTGTTCACCGTATGCCATTTTTCAAGAGGGATGAAACAATACCTGGTAGTTCCAACTGGAGGACGTACACTTCTGCATGCATTCATAATTATTATGAAGAAGGGGACTGCTAAAAATACGATCAAATCCAAGTAAATCGAAAGGAATAGAGATCGTACCAACCTGGACAGGACGCCAATACGAGAAATGAAAATCTCAAGATGTTGGGAGCGCACAAGACTTAAGAATCAGGAGTACTCATAGTAAGTCCAAACTCTCCTGCATTAGAAGGATCTATGTGTTGGAATTAAAAAAATTGTCGACAGTTTTCTTTGAAGAAGTAGCCTGAAACTCTGCTAATTTCACTAATTTCTTGGCTAACATGGCTACTTTGATAATTTCTCATCGAAACTTTCCGTACATGTGCCTTTACAATTGATAGAAAAGAGATCTCCGCATAAATAATATTTCTTTGTGTAATAATTTGAAGTATTTGGACGACTGGGCTATTGAACAAAGAGGATTTTGTCCATATTTCTCATGAATAATGTTTAGTTTCAATTAAGTGGTTAGAGCTCCCAATCGCACTCCTGGTAGCAAGCGTTCTCAATTTGCACTTTTTCCTTGAGTGCCATTTCAAGCTCTCGGTGGAACTAATAAATCATTTAGACGTGCACTTCGAACAGGTGGCAATTCCGGCCCACGGCCGTTCTCACCTTTCAACAACCTTGAAGCGGCTCGGGCTTGAGTTCTTAACCGATCGCTCGTTGGCGTCGTTTCGTTCTTAGGAATCTGCGCGTCATCCGGGTCCTGAATTTCGAGCCGTGCAACAGGTTGTGAGAAAACCGAATTTCGAGTCAGGCGTCAAGTCGTCCAGAGCCCGTTGGACAAACATGTCGCCTACGGGCATTCCGTGTCCGCGGACCGACCAATTACGAAGCCGGCTCCCGTTCGCCGTGGGAGTGAACTGTCTTTGGGTTTCACCACCTGGCAAGTGTGTCGCAGGGAGGGAACCGTCCGCAGTGGCAGTCCTTGAAACTGGTCTTATGGACCAAATCTATGTCACGGACCTTCTAGTCGTGATTCTTATAAAGGTAAACTACCCAGTATCTTCATTGTTAATTAAGTACCCGTTTACCAGCAGTATGTTTCCAACAGCTCACATTCCTGTCTCTACGGTAAACAAACACAAGAGAAAATTCAATGAACACCATCGAGCTTTAGCCTTCTTTTTGCTCCATTCTAACAAAATATAACCACCAGGATAACAAATATCCTATTCGAAAAAAAAGAAAGAATTTTGAACTTTCATAACGTATCAGATTAAAATCGCTTGCTCATTCTACGGTTACACAGCTCCTTTAGGGGCAATATACTGGTATAATCTAAGGATTGATGGATCTCTCAATCCACATTGGTGGTATTTGCCATTACAATAGACTTTGGTCCACGTTGTTCCACAACAAAGTACTCGATTACTGAATGCAACTGCAACTGGGAAGTACATATTTCTTGAAATTGAACGTTGCATGAAAGAAACAATAAACAGTTGAATTAAAAACCACCAGAATAATGTGAAGGAGCTACGGAGTGATACTAGAAACAGCAGCGACCTAATTTTAGGATAGTTAACAAGAATTTATCACTTCTTTTCTATTATTGTGATTTGGAAGCTTCAGTGAAAATAGAAAGCGCATTTTCTGAGTAGCACATTTTGGATCACTCATCAAACAAAACTTGAATCTCACACAGAATACAAATGGTATTCAAATAAAAACTGTGGATAATTCAACAAGGTTGGCATGGATAAACCAACTTATAAAATGGAATGAGAGCTTTTCCAATAAATCGATGGTTTAAGAAAATCAAATATCTACATATCCGGTCAGCACAGATCAATATGGATGTAACAGAGAAAAGGCAATGATGAACTTAACCTTCGCTTCTGGAAATGTAAAAAGTTCAACTATGGTTGTTGGATTTTAGGATAACCGTAGCTGTAATGGCTTTTCATCTCGATCTGTTCGATCAACAATATTGCTTTCTTTGATGCAATTCAGCTAGCATTCCAGCAATTTCAGTTTATTGGTGGACTGCACTTGGACTTGCGTTGTGCTGAGGATTCGTTAATCAACATGGTATGATCCTCAAGGGTCTAATTTATGCGAACGAGTAACCTCCCGCTGATCGTCCCACAGATAGTGTTATTCCGGACAGTTTTCCGATCGACAGAAGAGGAAGATTTTTTTTTTTAAATGTATTTATTGTTACAACTGATTTAATATACAAACCATCTAGCAACCTAATTTATAATGAAGTAATATCACTTTTTGTGGTTCAGTAGTTCATTATCTAAGACCACTACAAGTCACAAACACTAATTAGCGTCTGGTCACAACTAGCTCCAGCGGCTTGGTCCTCTTGAGTCGCCGTACCTCTTCTCTGTTGTCCAGGGTATACAGGATTTTGAGATTTTGGTGTCTGTGCAGCCGAATTTCGTGATCCGCTGCAATTCTTTTTATTGCGTCTCTTTTTTTTAGAGGGATACTTTTTCTGCTATGACAGCTTTTGGGGGTTCTGGGAGGTCCCTTGTATACAATAGATAGAGCACTGGACCAAGAACGCTTCCTTGCGGCACGCCTGCCTTTATCTTCCTCAGGGTGGTGTACTCATCTTCGTGCTTGACTCTGAAGTGCCTTTCTGATAGGTAAGATTTCAGTATTTGATAGTATTCAAGGAGGAGGTCCCTGTGCAGCTTGGCGAGGAGGCCCTTGTGCCAAACTTTGTCGAATGCTTGTGAGACGTCAAGGAAAACTGCAGAGCAGATTTCCTTGGCTTCAAAGCATCGTTCTATCACATTGGTTATCCTATGCACTTGGTCCAAAGTGGAGTGTCGTTCCCTGGTATGATGGTATGATCCTCAAGGGTCTAATTTATGCGAACGAGTAACCTCCCGCTGATCGTCCCACAGATAGTGTTATCCCAGACAGTTATCCGATCGACAGAAGAGGAAGATTGATAAACTGACGGTTAATCGAGCAACAGCGAAATAAGCCCCACATGGGCCACCCCATCATACGGGCAAAGCGAACGCGAGTGAGGGGGACGGCGGCCGCAAGAAAAAGGAAGAATCACATTCCTAGGAGTTCCCTTGAGCGTGACCAACCTCTGGCCGCAGAGAGAAGGCCGAAAGCCCGTCTGGACGGTAGAGTCCTGGAAACTGTCGGCAGTCAAAACTACACTTTTTTCTCATCACGCTGATCCTTCGTTTCGGACAATGTTAATACCTCTTTCTCTCTACGTTTTTTTGTTTTTATTTATTTTTTGTCTACTCTTTCTAAGTGATGGGCTCGTTGTTCAATTACAACGAACGCCCACGCTGGGGTCCAGGGACGTTTTCTCCGTTCCATTCCGTGAGAAAGCGCCGGTTTTTCGAGAAAGAATAACAACATCCCACAACCTTATGTGATCAGGCGCTTCGAAGCACCATTTAATCACACTTCAAAATTCTGATGAGATGGAAACTCTCCTACAGCGTCGTGTGTTTTGTCACACTGTTCAGAAGTGGTGCTCACGTGTATAGTTAACAGTATCACAACGAACTAAGTCACTTGCGACGAAGTAGTGAAAACCCATTTTTAAAACGCATATTGATAAAAATGTACAGAAAATGGACAGATTTTTTAAAAAATTTACAATATCTCTACGAAATATCCGATATTTTACAGATGTGTCCGAGAAATTATTTCTCCTGCGTCTACTCCTTCGATATTTAATGAAGGAGAACTTTCATGATATCCCATGATGATATACAGTGCTTAATTGGATGGGCATATTATAACGTTATAGGTACAAGTTTCTCGCATAGTAACTTTGTTGAGACGTTCAACGCTGAAATCCAGAGAGAATAGTAGAGTTTAGGTTTCGTGGTTAACGCGTACGGAGAAAGCTTTCTGTAGAAAGAAACCAAATGTATCAGTATCAACACGATTTCCATAGGTAGGGATGATCATATTCAGACTTTAAATGATAACATACTCGTAGAAAAAAAAGTGTACGTATCAGTGAGAGGAATGGCGTTCGGCAAGCGGTATCTGACCTAAATGGAGTGGTGCCTAATAATTTCAAGGTAATGGCAGCGACCTTGAAAGTGGCGCTGAATGTGGTGCGGGAAAAGTGCCACGGATTTGGGGATTTCTGGAGAAATCGTTTGTGGTATCACCATCCAATTCCTTTGTGGCTGTTACCGTAATTGGTGGTCATTTTATTTGCATCTTTATATGCAGTCCCTTTCTTCTGTTCCCGCATATTTTAATATAGATTTTTTTCCTTATGGGGCCACCTTCTGTCCTTCAGGAGAGGTTCTAGGAATAATTGAATTACCTACTATATTATTAATAGTGATGCCATTTCTATGTGCTTTCAAATAATTGACTAAAAAATAAACTTATCTTCTTAATAATCATTTCAATGGTTGATAGTTGAGGAAATCGTTTCTAACGCCTCTCTTTTTTTTTAGAGGGATACTTTTTCCCCACTAACAGTTTGCATAATCAACGTTTTCAAGATAAGAATAACGGTCTACAGTATATCATCATTAAAGTCATAAGTCACCTGGGATATACAGCAAAGTGAAAAATGGGGAACTCACACAAGCAAATACCAAAATGTAGCTCGCAAAAACTAATTTTCGTAATAAAACAAGAATCTTTTCAATAAGCGTACAGTAAAACAATAAAGCTCGAAATAAGCCAGATGAAAGGGTACGCTAGCATAGCGAACAGAGAAATTTACTGTTGAAATGAAAATCAAAGTAGTTATCCACTTATATTCTTCTACTTGTTTGAGGCATTCAAACTCAATTCCTGCTTTAATATTACGAAATTCGATACTGAAGAACCGGGATAAGCTGAACTTTTGTACGTAGCTTCAACCTGACCACTTTGAAGATGAAAAACCCGTCTTGAGGAGAGTCGAACACAAATGGGAAGAACTAGCCAATGGCTCTGACAGCCAATTAGCCGGATGAGGGAACAGTTTCTTGAGGATGGCCAAGACCCAGTTTTTTTTCCAAGTCAACATCCGCCGCGGACAACCGAATCAAGAAATTTATAACTTTGATTAGACCTTCGTCGGACGAACCATCTCAGTCGAATACGTCACCGGCTGAACAAATATTTTTATTATAAAGGGCTTGGAGCTACTACACATCTTGCATTTAAGCATGGAGCAAGTACTCAACATGCTTGGTCCACCGCAGTGGGCAATCAACTACAATCCAAGAAAACGTGTATGAGTGGAATAAGGATAGGTATTGTGTATTGGATACCAATTGTGAGTGGATATGAACTACGCGCTTTCCGCAAAAATGGGTGCATGTAGTTTTTGCTTTTGAAAAACTTAAACCCCGCATTTGTGCTATTTGATAGATTGTATCAGTATAGATGCGGGGTTTCAGTTTTTATTATATTTTTTATGATAATTTCAGGAACTATGCCGGATGGGCTTTGTATGGTTTCTTATCAACATCACTGATCAAAGATTTTTTTTCCACTGCCCATGTGCGAACGTAAAATACATGAAGCATGATTTTGTATGGTCTATTCTCGTCCGATACCGCTCAAATTCGGAAACTATAGTTTAACCACCTAAACGAATTATATCTATTAAACGAGTATTATTTACTGCTCTCCATGCTCTTACCTCAAATCCTTGTGACAAGCATGGATTCTTTATTTGAGTGGTTAATGAATTTATAAAGGATACGAGGAAGCACACACAACTTGTCAGGCGACTTAATTCTCGGTGGTCTTGGAGGTCAATATTATCAAATGGGTGGTCTATAAAGAAGTGAGTTCCATATTTCAAAAAACCCAATGACTTTCTATATTATTTGGAAGTAGGATATGATCAAATAGTTTGGGAGAAAAGCTTCACACTGTGGCGCACACCCAGCAAGTAGGTGCCGGTGTGATGATCCTAAACCCCGCACAGGTAGACAAATATTTCGGCCTCCAACCGCCGCACATTCATCTTCCGGCGCCTCCAGCAGGACTATAAATTTATTTTGGACTATGATGTAAGCACGTTGAACTCTAAACACTCCCAACACAAAATGAATCACCATTCCTTACACCGCTATCGAATCATTTTAATGATTCATACAGTTTGCGGCTCTATGAATTTCCTCTCGCAGCTTCACAGAACTGCCGATCCAAATTGATTAAGCTAACCATCCAATCATCAAACTTATTGGTTATAACTATTATAAACACCAATATTGGCTTCCGTCAGTGGTTATTGTAATGATTAACAATACAACCGTTTTCATTTGGTTTTTATATATTATCATTATTTTATAATGTTTTTTTTGTTTAACGAATTAAATTCTGTTAACAGAATGGCCAAGGTTCAAATGGTCTATGAATTTAAGTAACTATGTATTTAATTTAGTAACATTTTCTATAATCCCATATAGAAAAACATTCCATGTAAAAGAGGGTAGGTAGTTACAACGTTACATTTGGATAATTTCATTTCAGTGATTCAATGAGAACTCCAAAGCAATGATTAATCGTTTCTGTTACAACTGCAAAATGAACTTATCTAATAGACCTCCTACAAAACAAAATATCTATAGGTGGTGATCCTACTTGATATCACGGTTACGGATCAAAGTGATAAATTTACAACAAGGGGAATATCATTCAGGAGTTTGTTAAACCCCGCCTTTATAAAATCTCATAAAATGGTAGTTAACACAGTCAGATTTGGACGAAAACAGAAAAAATAAAATTATAATCATCACCATTCAATTCAGAGTCAAGAAATGCATTTCAACGCGATCCGTCCAAATCCTACAAGTTAAACTACTGGAAAACGAAGGTCCAACAAAATAACGTTCCAAGAGGCACTTTTTATAACAAATTACTTGCAGAATCGACTATTGAAGTTTGGGCTTATGTTTCTTGGAAACCCTGAACATGATTTTTTTCTTCCAAGTTCTAATGAAATTCGATGCCTGTTCAATAATGTTGAACGTCTGATACGGAAAACATTTTGGTGGGAAAATAAGGAAGTAATTGCATTTTTGATTTTAGATTTCTCCCATAAGTAGAATTGCAAAATTTGGTCTGTTTTAAAAATGTTCAGAAATACTGAACCGTTGTATTTAATTAGAACAAATTCCGAGCCATGGTATTCGAACTCCATGAACGCTCGTTTGAAGGTGTAGTTGAAATTACAGTGGATAATTTAATATTGAATACAAGGTTATAAGCACTATCTATTGAATCTCTTGGCGTACAAAGTTATTGCACGACCGCTAAAATATATGTTATTTAATTTTTTAATGTTTAACTCCGCGCAGGAACAATTAAAATAATCACCTTCAGGTGTTTCCGTGGTTGCTAATGTCAGATAATTCACATTCCAGAGCCAGGCGAGCAGCCGACACACCTACTTTTTATTCTTCTTCCCGTGATTTCCAAGCAATATAATTCTACTTAATTTATAAACAAGAACTAAATATAATGAAGGAATTATACTCTGAAGGTGGTTATAATAAATGCATAACAAGACGCGAGTTAATAAACATTATAGGTGCGCCTGGAAAATTGAAATCAATGCAGGGATCTCTAATATTGTACTCTGGGTAGGTAGGAGGTACATTTAACAGGAATTATCCACAGTGTGAACTTCAAGAAAGATTGTCTGAATACAAAAAGTTTGGAGACAAATCTAACATAATTGTTAAAACAAGTGTGTATATAGTTTCCGGCAGCAGCCGATTTTTATGGGAGATAATTAAAACAAATCACTTATTTCTTCACTTGATCAATAAGAATTACACAACTCTCATATTTAATTAGTGAAAGCAAATAAATGTGCGTCAATGGATTAGATAGTGATATGGGGCGAGGAGATACCAATATGTTAGTGTGGCTACACTTGATCAGTTGAGAGTATCTATCTCGTAGCTTAACAACAGTGAAGACGTCTAGATCCTCTCGACAAACAAACTGCGTGAAATAAGGGAGTGTCGAACCACGTTTATTCAACCTCATCAACTGAATTTACAGGAATAGGCCTCCAGAATTGATACGGAATCCTTTGCCGAACAATCCTTATGAAAATCTGGGGTATCAGAAATGAACTAGTTTAACAATAGCGAAGCTTTGAATTACTTCGACCAATGAACCATGGAAAGGAGTTAAGCCAAAATGCCTGCCTCACCAACTAAATTTGCAGAAATATGCATCTAGAACGTTTCGGGATCCTTTGCCGAACAAACCTTGTGAAAATCTGAGGTACCTCAGAGAGGATCTAGTCTAACAATGGTGAAGCTTCGGCACACTTCGATGAACAAACCTCGGAAAAGATGTGAGTGTTGATCTCATCGACCAAAGTTACAAAAAATCCGCCCTAGAATGGATTTGGGATCAGTAGCCAAACAAACTGTATGGAAATCAGAGGTATCTCAGAGAGGATCTAGTTTATCAATGCTGAAGCTTCAGCACACCTCGGCAAAGAAGGGAGTAAACCACAATGTTTAGATAACATCATCGACTAAAGTTACAGAACTAATTTGTTGCCCACCGGCCGAAAAATCTTCGTAAAAATTAGAGGTATCTCAGATGATTGATCTTGTTTAACAATGGTGAAGATTCAAAGATACTTCGACCAATAAACCAAGTGAAAGGTGCTAAGCCACTACCTCAACGACTTAAGTTACGGAAACCTCTCCAGAATTTTCTGATTTGTATAGTTACTTTGGAGGAGTAAATGGGAATAGATATATCGTGACTCACCTGTATCCCATTTTCTGAAGCCCATTGTTCCGCACTTGTGACACGAGTATTATAAGCCATGAAGTCGATGTTCTCGTCGAACGTCTAATCCTGCAAGCTTCCTGTGTTTATCAATAATTTTGTCCCGATAAAGGTCCCATCCTAACAGACTTCCGCCTTTTACATCGCATGTAATAAAAATTAGAACTAATGAATTACGATCCGTTTTGATCGACTGCAGTTTGATCTGTCGTTAACGAACTGCCTTTGAAGATTGATTTTTTTCAACTATCGCCCCGTCGCACCGCAGAGGTCGATATTTCTTCCAGGGTAACGACGTAGGGAACCTCCGTGTTATCTTCAACTTGCGCACGCGGAAAAAGGGCAAAGTCCCCATCTTAAAGGCACATCATGACTTGACAAAGTTACGAGGACTGGGAATCCGGTTTTCAAGGGCGAGCCAATTCGTCATCGAAATAAAAAGAGGTATCTCAGTGACTGTTCAACTTGAAAGCCAAAATCGACTTAAGTTACGGAAACCTCTCCAGAACTGATTTGTATAGTTACTTTGGCGGTCAATAGTAATGGGAATTAGATATATCGTGACTCACCTGTATCCGCTGAAGGTGTCCGCACTTGTGACACGAGTAAGCCATGAAGTCGATGTTCTCGTCGAACGTCTCCTCCTGCAGCTTCCTGTAGTGCGTTCGAAACAGCCGGCCTCCCGAAGTGCGTCCCATCCTCAGTTTCCGCCTTTTACATCGCACAGACTTCCCGAAAAGGAACTTACGATCCGTTTTGATCGACTGCAGTTTGATCTGTCGTTAACGAACTGCCTTTCGAAAGACCGGATTTTTTTGTTTCGTTTCACTTCGCCCCGTCGCACCGCAGAGGTCGAACTTCTTCCAGGGTCACGACGTAGGGACTATCTTCAACTTCGCACGCTAAAAGTAAAAGGCAAAGTCCCCATCTTAAAGGCACATCATGACTTGTAGCTTGCACAGCTACGAGGACGTGGGAATCCGGTTTTCAAGGTGCGAGCCAATTACGTAATCGAAATAAAAAGACGTATAATTGAACTTGGAGAGGGCTCTGTTCAACTTGAAATGCCAAAAGTCCGCGAGAGCTACTTTTTTTTTCTCCCGCGATTTTTCGCTGTGACTCTCCCAACGAGAAAATTCAATAAGGATCTCAAGACACGTTTCTCCCATAATGCGGTAGCCCGAAGGAGGTAATAATGGGATGATGGAGGAATGCAGGATTCTTGGTACCGGGTGCTCTATCATTAAAATGCTCCCACGCTCCCGTATTGAGCGTACTCAGATCGATGATACCTTCTACGCTCATGTGAAAGATGATCGCATTAAACTTTAATTGTTGGTCACGTACTGAGTCCTTTTGATGCACTTTCATAAAGAACATCAACCGTTCTGCGACAACTCCCACAGTAAAACTTGTTGGTAACTAAACCATTTTTTATACGAGTAAGGGGGTTTTAATACAATCACAATTAGGAACGTAGTTATAAACACCTACAAATATTTTATTGAACCAGACCAACAGACTACTGTATTTAGAAAATTTCAGTAGGTATGAGTAGGAATCGATCATTACACCTTCCTCCTTCCCAACAATAAATTTTTAAAAATTCTATACTTTACTGAACGAGCGAGGTCTTTTAGACAAAAATTAGGATGAAACAAATTTTAAAAAAAACAATAAACATACAATGATTTATCAACCCCTCTCCATTCTTCCATTTCCGTTATTAAATTTCTTAATCGACCAAAAAAATTTGTAAGAAAATAAACAGTACAGCAGCAACGTTTGTATGAATTGCCTGTTACACCTTCTGATAGAAAATTCAAAATTCCTGAGGTTCGTTCCACACCAAACTAAACTTGAAACTGAAAAAAAGGTTTTTCAAATAAGCAATGCCAGATGAAAATAGTGAAGAAATAAGGATTTGTGGGTATTAACCTCTCCATACACCCCCAAATGAAATTCCTGACTAAAATTTAATGCCTTGAGATGTTCAAATTACAAACAAAAATCCTTACTGATCAAAAAAAGAATGGCATGAATCGGTCGAGAACTCTCGCTTGAGCAGGAGAGGATTTGGTTTTGCTTCCCTCCATTTTGCAAAATTCCTGAAGTTTGTTACAAAACTAGATTGAAATTTTGATCGAACTACATGAGAATAATGAAAATTGGTCGATAATAGTAACCTGAGTTGCATTGACAAAATGGCAGCTAAACAACGCGTTTTTTCGGATCTACCCCAGCCAATTTATCTCTTCCGTCGTGGAATTCGTAATTTATCAAGTTCTATGCACAACTAAAGTTGAATTGGGATCAACCGGGAGAAAATAATGAGGAAAACAAACAATCAACTATTGCAGCCTGGGCATCGTCGATAAAATTTGTCACATTCACACTCACCCAAACCAATTGTTTTTTTACGGATTCGGGCTTCTGCAGGATGGTTTAAACGTATCGAATTATATTTTTTCTCATGCTTGTCCCCTGGCTCAATTTTAATAGGCGCCCGCAACAAAAAAAGCCTTGCAAAGAAGGACGTCCTACAAAAAATAATAATAATCAAAAGTAAAACAAGAAAATAAGAGAGTGTAGTTCTCGAATGCTATATAATATTTCTGTATACTTTGTAGCTAATGAAGTTACAATATGGTCAGATGGGCGATTTCGCAAAAGTTGAAGGTCGAACATTTTCCAAGCCCTAGTGCAAGAAGAGCGAAGTCAAGTCAACACAAGGGCTCTGAGGCCAAGTAAATACAGCGTACTGTGAAGCGTGCCTTGTGTATGTGTGTTTAAGCGAGTATGCTGGTAACCACCAAAAAAGTATTTTTTTAAAGGTTATATGTGAATGCTCCATACAGAGATAAATCTCTCTAATTACCAACCCAAAAATGAAAACCATTTGGCATCCTCCATTTGATCATCCAAGGTCTATAGTTATATTGACGAATTGGGGCAAAAACTGTGATCTTTACACTGCAAATATGAATTAATGTAAAGATGTTTTGAACTCTTCTTCAATATAACTCATCATTTATAACAAATGATTGCGCCAATATTGAAATAAAATCAGAGGTTTTTAGTTCGTAGTGAACAACGAAGTACTTGACAGTAAAATGTTGTTAGAAATTATGGTGAAATGAGAAGTGTTCCTTCACTCAGCCCTCACGAAAATATAAGAATTTTCTTTGAGTGAACCGTTCAGTTGAAGTTGACTGTGCACAGAGGAAGGAAATTGAACTTGCTAAAACCAACACTGACGAACTTGAAAACTTTGAAAATCTAAGGAAAAACTTTTCTAACTAGCTGTACAAAAGGTGGAAGTTCACGAGGAGATTCCGATTGAAAATAACTGACTGAACGTTTGCACAGTTGATTGACATTTTACGAAACAATGGAAAACTTCTGTACTGGAGGTCAACACTGTCTAGGAGAATATTTTCGATAAGACGATATCTATCAATAGTTCAAATAGTTCGGATTGAAACTTTTGTTGTTGACGAAATTGATATCTTTAAAGTTGTAGTCACAATACGCAATGCATTAGTACCCGAGGAAGTTTATTACACTCATTAATCCATGATTTACACGATTTATTGTGCTGGGGATAAGTGTCTCAAAATTATGTTCCTGTCTTATTGGAACATGAGTAGGTACTAACTATAACAGGTACAACAGACATCGATCTCAGACCTAAATTACTACGATGATGAATTATTTCAGCGGAACATTAATCCGCGGAGGTAACGCAGTATTAGGGTCATCAGATTAAAATAATGCGTTCGAATGAAATCGCGATTATCCCGGGTTAACGAGCACCTGAGCCGAAACTCGGCCGGAAAACGAGGAAAGCTGTAACCAACACCCCCCTACTACCTTCAAAAGCTAGTAGTCGATAAGGATTTAGTATTTTTATTTTATTTTTATCAACCAGCTATAGGAATACGAATAGTTGAGAGGGACCAGGGGATCAAACAAGAATGGAATTCATAACAAAAAAACAGGAGGAAGAAATTCGGATAAAAACCCAGATTGTACGGCGCAGCGTGTCCCCATTGTAACTGGGGCAAATGGCCAAACTCCTTTCCACGTCCAAGAAAGAGCTAAAAAAAAAGAAAAGAGATTGGGGTTCTTTCATTTCCTTCGGGCGGTGAATGAAATTTCACTCTTTAAAGGATTCTAATTTTCCGAACAACAAAAGAATATTCTTGATAAAGGGGAGGCGGGGGAGGAGAGGGAAGCCTACTTTCAAAAGAACGTTAGGGTTGGTGGAAATTAATACTCGGCCGAAATAATTACTTGAAAAACCTAATTTTTGTATTCATCGCCACGATAATATGATTTTAAGATCAATTGAACAGCGTATTAGATCGTGTCGAACTTCAAAACAAACTTTTATTATGAACATGTTCCAAAGACTAGCCGATCGTAATTATTGATGGTGCAGTTCACAAAATTTTCATTTATTTCATGGTTAACCTAAACAGTATTTAGGGATGTGCATGAATAATAAGCAAAATAGGTATATTCGCAACCTAGCAAAACCAGGGTCTATTTTATAATTGCGTGTTTCTAAATGGAAATGTTGAAAAAACAACTGATATTTCATACTGGTTTTTTCGGTGATTGGTATTCTTTTGTAGGTACCACAATTACTAGTTCTTGAACCAAGAGTTGGCCTTCAACGTTGTTAACAACAGTTTATACCAAAATAAACTCATTAACAGGAAAGTATTTTGCTTAATCTTGCCCAATATATTGTTGTCAACTTTATTTTTTGAATATTTACATGTATTAATATGAAGAAGACAAGACTCCACCAGGGAACACAAGTTCATCTGAACTTAAGCTTCGGTGGGCAAAATGCAATTTGTAAAAGAAGGACAAAATTTTGTTTCTGTAGTTTATTGTATTTTATGCCTATAAATAAATGGATTAATTAAAAACAAAAAATGAACGTGAACAAATTATAAATTGAGACAAATCTGAAGTAATCACACCCAATAGTGTGTGTTATACTCTAAACTATTTAAGGTACCTATGTAAATCGTGGGAAATCAAATGTGATCGAGTCTGATCGTGGGCTCCACACTTTATTTGGACATTTCTGGCAAAAACCTAGTACAGATAAAAAATTAGTACAACTAATTCAGTTTACTAGTTAGTAAATTGGAAGGCTTTCCTTTATTCATATCATAAAGTTCTGAAAAAAAAAAAATTAATGAATTCTATGTGACATCCGTGAAGTCAATACAATAACCAATCAGAATTTGGCTCAACATTTAGTGAGCATGCTTCTTAGTATTCATAATTTGATGAGTAGCCCAATGAAACTTTAAATAACGTTTAACGGACATGCTTTACATGGATGAATGAAACTACATTCACTTTAGATATAGTCATTATTAAAACCCTTTAATCACGCTCTAAAAATGAAGATTGAACCTTTGAAACTTTAGAAATACTGTGTTTTACGTCATGATTATGTCATTTGTATTATTGCAAATTGGCTGATGGACTAATTAGGTTACTTGTCGGCTTATAATTTTATTGCTTGCGATGATGAGGCAAATCTTAGTATGAGCTTCAAATGACCCGAAAAATCATAATAAGTAGTATGTATCTTTGCTTCAATGTCTACTTCAATAGATGCAGATAGGTTCAGGTTTATAGTATGTCATGGGAGTTTACTACCTGTTGAGAGAGCGGGGGTTTTCCTTTATTATACTACCTTCACTATTAGAAACCCCAATAAAATCTTTCCAGATTAACCGGCAACATTGACATTTGAAATGCTACAGGTATCGAAAGGTATTTCGGTCGGATCGGGTAAACATCGGTTCGCGGCGGGACGGGTTAGCTACAGAAAAGTCAACCGCACGGTGGGACCTGGGACAGGCGAGATAGGCATAGCTGGAATTCCACAGGGCTCTCCCCGACATTCCCGAGTTCGTGAGCGGTTATTGCGTCTTCGTGAGGCCTTTCAGCGGGTCCCGCCAGCAAGCCGTAGCAAGTTGGAATGGATTGATGGGATGATTACGATGCTCCCGAGGTCATTCGCGGATATTGGTTGAAGCTTGGTCTACCAATAAAAAAACCACACGTGGGAGTGAAAGTGAGCGGGCGGCTAAAGAATTTACCCTTGAGGCCCGAGTTCGAGGGTGAAGAAGTGGGTGGACGTGATTTGTTGATTAGCACAGAACTGAGTTCAATTTCTGCAAAACCTCAAGACCTAGTGCACAATGTCTTCAGTAAGCACGAAAAACCGGATTCCCAACATATCAAAATAAGGCACAAATTCAGCATGTAAACTTCATATTAATCATGGAAACAGAACAACAATTTTTGCAAAAATTACCAAAGTTTCCGAAAAATTTAAAATCTGGCGTGTCGAAAAAAGCGAAGATGTTGGAAGGGTGGTTGTAGGGAAACAGCACTATAACACGAAACCTCACTATCCACAAGACGGCTGCCGTCAACTGAAGCCGAGTTGGTTGTTGCTGGGAGCCGGTCGTTCCCCACTCTTCGGCGGGCTGGAGTATGTGGCGGTCGCCCCCTCCACGACTAGAGCAACATACCTGACTGGGCCGGTCATGTTCTTCATCTCCTCTGCGTGGTCTTCGAAGACCTCGGAGATCTCACCGCTCCCGCGGGTCGCCTCTCTTGAACTCTTTCGCCAACTTAGGATCGATGCCTCTCCCGAATCGCTTTCTTCAGGATGAGTTAAGAGGACAAACGAACTATCAAGCGTAATTCCACGAAGTGGAGCTATGGTAACAATCACATAAGTAGATAATAACTCGATACCGCACACCCATTTCAATCGTTCGTCAATATGTTTAGATCTTGGTATACCTATATTTGCAACGAATGGGTTGAAAAGAAGAAACATTTCGAACGGCAAATAGTACACTCCTTCTTCTTCTTATTTCCAGTTACTCCCCAGAAGGAGCATAGGGCCAAGACGACATCCCTCTCTGAATAGTGCACAAATCTATTCGATTCACCAGAGGACGTCGAAGGGAAGCTCTCTCAAACAATAAAAGAAAAGAAAAGTGAAGGGAGCCACCCTGACCGGCTGAGTCTGCTAAAACCTATTCCGTCTGTCTGATTACAACGACCTTTTGATTGGGAGCCTCTCTAGAACTTCAAGGGACGAATGGAATCACGGGCTTCACCCTGAGAACTGAACACGAGAAGTAATATCAATCGAACGAGTAAAATCGGGCTTAAAATACAAAAAGTTGCAAAAAACTAAGGTAATTTTAAAACATTTGTGGTATCAGAAATTCGGCTTTATATCCCCGAATCAAATAAATATTAATTAAAGATACAAAAATGACGAACTTAATTTTATCATGAATGTAATAAGATAATTTCGTGAAATTCGTTCATACAATCATGTTGCACGACCGGAACTGTTTAGGAATATCTCCTGTTGATAATGATCTGCTCTCGATGGATACAACTCCAAACTTTGCGAATAAGAATTAAATATAAATTCTTTTCAGAACTCCCTAGAATCAAAATTGTTGAAAAACTTAATGGTAAGATGCGTAAGAATGTGTGGAGATATGGACGAACGAAATCAGATGGTTCACACCTAAAATAATCACTGATTTCACAAAACCATTAAGTTGAACATTAAGTTGTTGAGATTAGAAGTTTTGCATTGATGGCTGAAGATGAAGTGTAGTTTTGCTACAACTGCTGAATGTCAACGCTGTATTCTACACATTTCCAAATCTACTCGTTCTATTTTTTGGTTTCGATTTGAAAAACTTTCTAGAACTGCAACACGTCTCCGGTATTGTGTGTTCGGTATTTACAGCCTTGGATTTCCTTATAGTGATGGCATTATTTCACCTGTAATTATAACTCAATTTCAAGAGTTCTTGGTCGATTACTGTTACCTATCTGTAATGCATTATTTTTCAAAAAATAAACTCAACAAAACATTCTATGTTATAGACTGTTTCGATGTTAGTTTGTCCTTTTGCTCAGATCGTTGACATTCAGTATGTTATCAAACAAAACATATGATGCATCATTATCTTCATATAACCGCTTACACCTGGAAGAAAATTACTGTAAATGATTGAATCGCCTTAAGCTCAGTTTGCTAAACCGCATCCGTAATTGTAACCCTAATTTTAATAAACTCGATTTCTTGAAATGGTAAGCAGTTGAATGATTGACGTAGTATGCAGGGAGGTTTTTAACTTTACCAACTAAAGCTCCCAGTGATTTTGGACCCCTGCAAGGGCCTGATCCATACTCTCCAGTTTAGTAAGTTTGGGAGAAAAACATCAGACGGTGGTGATAACAAGGGTTCAATTTTGAAAATGACAAATGTGGAGCATCTTCCGCTAAGAATGAATTAGCGGTATAAGTCTTAACCCTTCATTCGAAGTCGCTAAAGACACATTTTAGTATAATTATGAAGTTGAAATCGATATAATCACATCACACGGTACTTATGACGAAATGAAAAGTTGTCTAAATATAATTAAACGTGTTTTTGTTTACAATAGTACCCGAAAAAAAGCAGTTTTATGACTTTACCCCCACTCATTATTTCAAAGTCAAAATACATGAAAATAAAAATTATGCTCCTCTAACAAAAAACTTAAAATTACATATCTCAAGATCAAACGATGGGTACAGCACTTTTGATGGAGAAACTGGGCTGTATTTTTCAACCACTAGGACGAAACCACTGCTTAAAACCGAATGTACAGTCTTTAACTGGAAAATTAAATGCATATTATGTATATTATGCATGTTGTGTGTATAACTTCCGAACTTAGCTAGAATTTCAACCAAATGAGCTTTAATAATTGCTGAAAGCTCTAAATCCTTCACAACTGTTTAAACTAAAATTATACGTTGTAAAGACAAAAGGTGTTTGTTATAAATTAGAAAGCAATAGCTGTAAGCTACATCCCATGGGGGTTTTAGAGGGGCTGATTTAGTCACGAACACTAAAACTGTTGGGCCCCCCCAATTGAATACGTGTTGGGAGAGGTGTATGAAGCTTCGCACCGTTTGTTTCATTAACGTAATTAGTTTGACCTTTCAAGAGCCTTCTCTTCCTATATTCCATTTCCATTTGGCTGGTGGCGCGATTCACAATTCACGATTTACAACGTAGAGGGCCCATAAACCCTCCTTTCCCTCCCAAAAAGCGATGTGGTCTTAGCTCTCGAGTCGTGGGAAAACATCCCATCTTCGGGATTGCACTAGCTCTGCCCTCCCATCCCGTGAAATGGTGTAGGCGCCAGCCCTGACAAAACAATGGTACATTACGGAGTCAAGTGTTGGTAGTTTTGCCGGACTATGCCGCCTTACGGCTTTTTTTCAAAACCGCTACCGGTTTCGTTTCTAGTTCATCTCGGCTTGGCGGCAATCTCACGCGGAGTTTTCCGGAGCAGACCCGCAATCAACAATGGGCGTTCGTACTGAACAGCTAAGACTCAATAAATCTTACTGCAACGTAACCGAACCTTATTACAAAGTAAGTCTGCACTAATTTCCTATATCTCCCTAATAAAATGTTATGTTTATGAAGTTAGTGGTCATGAAATCAGTTTTAAAAACTCTCATGGAAATACCAATTTCTCTAGATTTCACTTCAAAGAAACGTGTTTAACTCTTAGGTGTTTAAGATTTTGTGATTGATGTGATGTAATAGAAATAATGAATAAAAATCAATTTAATTGAAGAGATTACCATGAGGATATGGATAGAACAGGATAGCAAAAGTGGTAGTAGTTATCATACAGGGTGTCCAACTAAACGTTCCCCTCTTACAAAAATCGTTATTTATGAACTTGAAAAGAAATTGTTTTGTTTTAAAATTTGTATGTTTTTCCAACAATTTGAAATATGTCCACGTTGCGCAAATCACAGCTGCTTTTTTTTCAAATAATAACCCTAAATTTTTATTGCATGTTCGGGTTTTCAGCTTAATTTCAAGGAAATTTGATTTTTTCGTCACCGCCGAATCAGCAAGCGCTCAGAGCTAGTAATCATCACAGGTGTGAACATAAATTTTATTGGCACATCAATGTTTATTGTTTTTCGATCTTGATTGCGGTCTAAAAAGCGTGAATATTTGTTCAAATGGAAAGACAGATGGTACCACGTGAATCGGCCTTGAAAAACAATGAAAATTGATGTGTCACAATTCGTTTGGACAATTGTGATGACTTGACAACAGTGTGCGGTCGCCGAAAAAATCTAAAGAGGGGTCAAATTATCAAGGAATCCGATATCCTGAATATGCCTTGAGCACATTAGCCAAGCACGCAGTGCGGTCTTATTTGAGATCCTTGGCCATTATAACATGAAAATAAAATATAAAAAATATTTTCTTTTATGGTTCAAAATTAATGGCTTTAGCTGAGGTAGGCAACCTTGCCGTTGAGCATTTGGTAGATGTGAGAAGTTGCAAACATGTTTGGGACTACAGGCAAAGAACATGCAGATTCAAAACAAAAATGTTGTTTACTGCGTGGTCTCAATAAGAATGGGGTAAAGTCGGTTGTGCAGAGAACCTGAACTATGGTACGTCACGAGTAACATTCTGTGAACAATTCACGTATTGGTACAGAATTGTTACAAACTTACAGCACGAATGGTTACTGTTTGACCTTAAATGCTATAGCTCATACATGGTACCTTGTATTAACACCAATTTCACATTTCTAACCTGATGAGAATTTCTATATTTTTTCAAGGGAAAAACGTGTTATAGTCTATAAAAACCTCATTCTCTCCAATATAATTGAAATCGTGCGTTTCTCCACTTCTCTCACCTCTCATTTTCAAAAACAGCGTTGAATTTCCAGTTAGAGGAATATATCTGAAAATTTCCAAATAACTGTTCAAGAAAAATGTAATGTGTGCACTTTTTTTGTGGAAAATACTGCTTTGTAATAGGTGATTTCCATAACGAAATTTACGTTTTAAATGTTATTTTGCGTTCGAGTAATGTTTTAAGATGAAACATCATTTTCCTGGAGTAATTATTACGCTGATTCTAGGAGTTTACTTCACAATTCCTTAAGGGATGGAGGAAATTGGGTTTTCATTGACAAACACCAGTTTTTATATTGAGAAAAGGCTTTAAAACTTAATCTTGAGTACGATTGAAGATGTAAAATTCAAGATTGGCAGCACTATGTATCACTTTTTGTCTAGTTACGTTTTTTTTTTTGTTTATACAGTACCGAACTTTTGGTTTTCGATATTACGATACTCCTGTCGTATGCCGCATATGTTCTCAAAAATTTAGAAAAATTATATTAGGGTATTCCTCCTAACTTTTTGGCTCCAAAGTGTGTTTAGATAGTAGGCCTGTAACACTAGACACAATCAGAATTTTCGTAAAAAGTTGAGGCGTTTCATTAGCTTCGAAATTCCAGATTCATAAACAATAACTGTTAATTATTATGAAAGTACGGACTAGGAGACACGAATTGCGATTTAATTAGTACAAACTTTGATTTCAAGATGAATCTGTCTTGATGAACCACAATACAGACTCCAGCAGCGTCATCCCTACATATGCTCGTGGAATGCATGGAATTTTGACCGGATCCTTCGAGCAAAACGGGAACAGGCAGCTATTTTATAAGTTTCGCTCCGTTACTATTGAATATGCATTGAAAAGATAATGAACGTCTAATAGGAGCAATTGTCCAGTCTCCTCAGGGAGCTCCGAGGGAGAGTAAAAATATGAGAGCCCGTCTTGATTTACTGTTAATGTATTCGTTAAGTTGTTATTTATACGTCAAGCTCTTATCAGTCAAGATGAAAAAATACGCCTGTTTGTTATTCAATGTCGACGTAAGTAAACACCGAAAGAGTTGAAAATATTCAATAGAGTCGGGAGATTGATTTGGATGGAGTCAGATGACGAGGATATAAATGGCATAAACGACGAATAGCTTTTAAAAAATATTCAGCATGAGTTCAATTATGAGGCTTTTCACAAAATTTCAAATAGGTTTATACGTGCAGCTTGTTTTTGGTAATTAGACAAAGATGAGGAAAGTGAAGCTGAATTAGTCAAAATCACGTTAATTTCACTGACCGAAAAAGTTCAAGGATTAAACTGGTGACCAACTCAAATAAAATACTGTACACTTAATAAAATACTTAGGGATGACCGTTGATTCGAAGATGATTGTAATGACTGAATAGAAAAGCGGAAAAGGAAATGGAACTGCTAATGCTGCCGTCCAAAGGAGAAAAGCAGTTTTCCCGGAAAACTAGTTTTGAGTTTGAAAAACTGCCTTTTACCCTTTATTATTGAAAAGCAGTTTATCTATTTTTGTCAATAACTTCTTCATTTTTAATATACGAGGTAGGATTGAATCCACCAAAAAGTAAAAATGTGAAAAAATACTGCTTTTCTCCTTTGAGAATATACACGCCCACCTTATGAGGATGTGAAAAAAAAATCAACCATTAAAATCCAAATATTTCAAAGCAAAGTACTCAGAAGTGTTATTGGTTGCCCTGGTTCTTGCGGAACGATGACTTTCATCAGAACATGAGGATAGAGGATGTCTAGGAAACAACCGTTAATTAAGCAAGGAATTACGAGCAACGTCTCTATAAACACATAGAGATAGAGACAGTTTAGTCTTTTTAGTTTAGTCCTAGACTTTTCTTCATCATCTTATGATCAACAAGCCAGGCGTTCATTTCATGCCTACACACTACTTCTTTCACCAAATGATGACAGAAGGTTTTCAAAAACTGGCAGTGAAATACAAAATGTATTTCTTTTATAAACAACCCAACAAGTGAACGATTTATTCAGATGCATGAATTGGTAAAAATGCTTGAATGTTTACTGATCCAAAGCCCCACAGAACAGGATTATAAAAGAATTTGATATTACGGAAAATAACAAGCACATTAAGAAATTCAACTCCAAGCAGTACAAGAACTAGAGTAACTAAAAGAAATTCGCTGGGTGAAGTTGTGAAGCTTTCATCCGATTCTCTCTTCTTATAAACTGAAAATACGTCTCAATCTATCAATATCCCCCGTTAGTTAAGAACTTTTTTCCTTCTTTTCCAATAGATTTTTCGCGCTTGATGCTTTCAGATGGCAGACCAAGATTCACACTTTCTCAAACTCAACGACCAGTTCCTTGAAAACAAATCCAAGAATAGACGTACGTTTTAATTGAAACCGTGTTTTTTTTCCTTCGGACTGAGTTTTCCAGGGATCGCCAACATTGAAGGATCTTTCAGACCTTCATAATTGCATTCGGAGACTTCTTCCGACGGTTTTATTTTCATTTTTTTTCCCAGAGATCATCCGTCTTTCCCTTTCGAGTTTGCTCTGTCCCTGGAAATGTCAGGTGGTGAATAACGAATGCGACGCAATTCCGCGGGAACTGGTTTGAAACCTCCGCCAACCTCAGATGTCCAGCCTCTTGAGAAAAAAAAAGACTGTTATTATTACGATGCAGTTTTTCTCGGCTTCCACAAAAGTATTAAGCGAAGAACCCAATCAAGGCTTGTCGAGAAGAACTGATTAGCCGTCAAACCTGCCACTTAACTCGGAGTAAGTGGAATGCGCTAACTGTTCTTATAAGCTGAACTGCAATCGTTTCTTACCACGGGTACTGAGTTCGTGTCATTAATATTATAGAACAGCTTAATATGACCTGGCACTTACGACTTCTGAAAGATCTTGGAAGGAACTTCTCGTTTTACATCTTCTCGTAGGATATGCACAGTTCATACGTGACTAAGTTGCAGCGAAGATATCACGGCATACTTTTGACATTCACTAATTAAAAGCTGTTTTTGATTAATATATGCATTAGTTTACTTTATTCGTAGCATTCATTATTTTTTCATAGTCAGAGAAGCGTAAATGAAGAGAAATGCACGCTGATAGAAATACCGAACCAGTTCTGGCTACTTGCTATCTCCGTTGAGGGTTTAAAACTTAACTTTCCTCGGCGTTGCAGTCCTCTGGAGAACCTGGGCCTCCTCTTCGCTTGAATGTTTAATAAATAACAACAATACATTTTAATTCAACTCATTAATCCTACACCTGGAAAGTCTTTTATTTTGAGTAAATGTGACAGAAGAATGACTTAATTTTCATTAATAAGGAAGAAACTGTATTTTGGAAGAGAGATCGAAGAGTGAAGAATTCATTCCAACTGAGGATTCTATCATAAAATAGTTTTCTATCCCAGGTTATTTGAAAACTGTTATGAAGACTCTGATTTTGAAGGGATGGTAATTATGAGATGTCAAAATATCCAACACTAATATGTAGTTTTTTCTAGGGAGGAGTGTTATTGATTTTTAATTACATTTGATGAAGTCAAAATATGCAAGAATGCAGCTTCGTAGCAGTCAGCGATAGCATAAAATTGAACTTAACGGTCAAATTTAAGCTGACGTGTGGAATGAAAAGGTAGAGATGCGAGGTCACCAGTGCGCAATTGGTATCCAGGAACTGAGTAAATGTTTTTCCTGAACCGTGTCACTTTTTCTATCAGTCACGAGCACCAAATACGAATCTTAGAAGAATTCGGACCTCTGGGTAACATGAGCGACAAGTAAACTCATGGTGGGGGAACCCAACACCAAAATTACTGAATGGCTACTTGGCGAAGACCGTAGGGAACTAAAAAAAAAGGTCTTTGCATTAAAATAACCGGCTTGGCGCCCCTAAGGTTCCACCTACACCGCATTGCGGTCACACAAAGTTCAACCCTATACAGGTTATGTGAGGAGACTTGCGAAACGACACGCCACATAATATTTGAGTACTTAGCACTCACCTCTTGCGGATTTGAAATCTTTGGGGACCAAACCTAATCTAGGGCCTCAAACCCCAGCCAGGGGCAGAATCTCCTTGATTAAACGCAAAACTCTGTGGAAAGTACCATAAGCCAACAGGATTCCGTTTTGGTGGCAAGAAACTCCGTCCCTGAGAGCTTTAGTCTGCATCTACATCTACATGAGCGACATTGCTCAGCGCTTGACATTTTGGAAAATGTTGTTCAGCCCCTGGTTAACGTCCTACCGACACGGAAAGCATTTTCACTATATTACGAATGTGACGGTTAAAATTGTAAATCGAAGGGCGTTTCAAGAATGAGAATGGGAAGATTCTGCTTGATTAACTTCATACCGTTCGTTTTAACATCTATTCCAATATTCAACTTGTTTTCTCCATCATACTGTTCATGGGGAGATGACTAAGACGAAAACATACCCACTAACTGGGTACGAGCACATGACGGCAGTTATTTGCACCATGCATCAGAAGGATGTATCTTGCCTTGTTTAAATATGGGATAGAATTTGTACTTCAAACCTGTTATTTAACCAAACACGCATTTCGTATTGAAAATCGCATTTCGTACTAAACTGTAAATAAGGATGCGGGCTAAATGTACCGAGAGTTGCTTCATCGCTCATGTTACAGCCCATCAGTCCCTAGAAAACCTAGTGTTCCAACCAGTGCGTATCCGTTAAACCTCGAACTGTTTCATCATTATTTCTTCCGGTTCATCATTGTCAATCTTAAGCCTTTGTAACCGGACCTGTAGAGAACGTTTTTGGTCATTTCAAGTTGGATACATTCAAAATTTGCAATGTCGGTCCGCCCGCAAAAGGAATTTTAATTGCTGTAAAAAAATCGATCATACACACATAGTCTAGTTGGTACTAACTCATAGCTAACCAGATTGCCGCACACGCAAAGATGCTATGGCTAAAAAATTAGCCAAAAACGTGGTTTTTCGACGTTTCCACTGATACAGGCAAGAGTGGTGTCATTTTCTAGTAATTTTGAATGCAAAATTGAATGCGATAGGATTCAGATCCGTATAAATTCAATCCTAATATTCTCATTTTTCACAAATAATCGCAATTTCTGGTAGCGAAAATGGCCTCCCAAACCTCACAATGACAGGAGCAATCTTTTCCAAGTAGTTTTGGATGCCGAATCGATTGATGCGGGTCCCAAACCTGTCCCAGTTCATGTGGTTAAGGAAATCTCATTTTAAGAATGACCAAGTTTAAACGAGTGTGAATTTTAGTGTTGAAACCTCAATTTTTTCACTTCCTCAAAAATAATAAACCTCTGTGGAGTAATTCGCATCGTTTTTCCTAGGTATTAATCTTCAGGTTCCACGAATGGGAGATGAAAGCGATTGGACGACTGAAGATTGAGAAATCGTGCACGTTTCACCACGAACACACTTCCAGTGAACGGGGGGGACCCCGACACCGACCTCTTCACCGCGGGTTTCAGGGTAAAAAAGGAAAGGCCCGCGTAATGCCGGTAGAACCAACCTATTAGTCGTTGCCCAATCTTATCTGATCATCCCGATGAAGGCTGCAGGGAGGAAGGGACGCCCCTCTTAAATCAGGGAACCCGCGTTTAACTTTATCAGATCCCTTTCCCCACCCCTCATCTCATCTGCTCCCTAAATGAGAGGGGGTGGACGCGAAGGACGTAATTTCATACTTTCCGGCATAGAATGCGGATCGGCGGTTTAAAAAAAACGATAGAGCTGGACTCAAATAAGCACCCTGTTGAGGACAATGTGATCGGCACTGGAATTAACCTAGGGCGATTGTTGTGTTCTAGGTCTATTGTTCGAGAGTTTTTTTTCTATTTCAAAAAACCGGGTCCTACGAGGGATTTCCTATGATGAACCGAGTGAGCCATGTGTTTTACTGTTCTCTCAAAACATCTGTTACCCCCCGGGCTCAGCCCACGGGACGTTATGAGGGCTGGGACGAAATGAATTCCATCGACTTGGGAAGACTTATCTTTGCCGTCCTTTTTTGTTCTTGATTGAATGACCACCAAGAAATATGGACTTACGTAAGAATAACTTACGGAGAGCACTTAATATCATCTAAAGTTATAAGAGAAACGAAAACTTTCGAAATTGGTGTGACTTTATCATCATACAATCAAATGTTGATACTTTTGGTTTATTATTTTCAACAATGAAACTTTGTAATCGACCAAGAACCCCACAAATTTAAAGGTTTTACGTTTCACGATGTATAAAGTCCGAAAATCAAATACGAATAAAACCGTCCGTCATAAGGATCTTTACTCTGAAACCCGAACGAAAGGTAATAAAACTTGGATCCTTAGGTCAAACATCAAATTTGGAGTTTAGTTGGCACTGAAATCGAAATGCTGAAATTTCAGCTATCGGGGAAGCGAAAAGTTTCACAATAACAATATTGTTTTTTATGGACGTTATTGGTGGACAAGCCTCTAAAGAATTGATTGAGCCCAACCGATCCATAATCATGGGTTATATGATTGTGGTAAATGTGAAGCATAGGTAGGTGTTTTAGTTAACCTCGCTGAATTTCATTTGTAGCATCAACATCATTACACTTTATAAGCATTTGTTTGTGTACTTGTTATTATTTCGTGGCAAATTTGAGGTTCCCTCCAGATCGTTATCCAGTTTTTGTTCTGTAAACGTGCATCGATTTCTCTGTGGACAGGTTTTATGACACCTCTATGCCCCTTTAGCCTCTGTTTCCTACAACATCAATGCAGAAAATGTGATGCAGTTCAAAAAACATGTGAGATTTCTTCCTATCCCGCATATTTTATAGCTCATGAAACAAAATATTCCCGTGCTCAAATTTAGAATATTTCATCTCGATATTTTGTTTTCCGAATGCAGTAACAATTAACTGGCGTGACAGTAACGTTTACAAAGCGCAAGGAAGTAATATGTATGGTAGGTGTTACTCGAGTTATTTGCACCTATGATTTGCGTTAGTGGTCTAACGAGCTACCCAAAGATCACAAATTGATGATTAATTGACTCTTACTCATTCTTCTGGACTTGTATTCATTTTTTAAATCAAACTAAGAGTTAATGAGTAAATACCGAATCGATCTCAAATTGAAGAGCATGCTTCATTAATTCTGACTATTTCAGTCCGGGAAAGCTGAATAACTTCAGTCGGTACCCAATTGGTACGAATTTGCGATGGGATACTGTTTATCATCTGGTTTTGTTTCGGGTTGATATCACTGTTTGATAATAATAAAAGTCACAGACGCCCACGTTGTAATAGGTTGTAAGATCAAAGTTAAGACAAGAACATTCCGCGAAATGACCCTCGGGAAGCTACGAATAAAGTGAGAAGACATCCCACTCCGCTGCGGGTGGTCCATTTTCCCCGTGAGACGGAAGGAATTTAATAAGTTGCTCAGAATCAACGGGATCATTCCGAAGGACAGGGTGAAGTTCGGACATATAACAAGGTCTAGATATGAGGTGGATGGGAACGACATAAAACGATACCAGCCCCTAATGGGCCTGGCAGTCCAAATTCGTCGGTGAAGATTCCAACTACCGACCAACACTCCGGTCTGACTACCGTTCCACATTTAATCGACGGCCTGAAAGATACCACCGTAAATACCTTCTTAGAGTGGCAGATAAGGTTTAAATTCTTGTCGAATTCCGAAATTGGTAAAGGGATACTTTTTGGCTGATATAGTAAGATCGTCACTGAAGCTCCGAGCGGGGAACTAACACTACATGAAAAGAGAATCAAATCCCAAAAAAATTTGAGGCGGTTACTCGATAATCAAATGAGCTAAAAGTGGCCCAGGTTTTTTTTCGTTGCTATGACTTCCACTCATGAGCCATTGATCGTTACCTGTCTTTCCTCAGTCTAACTAGTATCACTCTTCGTGCCACAATACGCGGTGTTGTTCATAATTCTTTCTGTATCAAGAGTTTTATTTTCGTGCCGTTCTTCCGCTGATGATCAGACTGTAATCCAATTAATCCTTTCAACTAAATATTTGCATGGAAATCATGGACACTATCTGCTACCTCCCACCACTTCGTCATCTCGCCAAGCTCTTGCCACATCAGTGTCTCTCGCTTTTGTGCTCCCACGCATCACTGTCAAAGTCATCGACTTGTATTGGTTTGGGGCTTCAGAATCGCTCGAATATTGTTGCTCTATCTCTTCTCACGGGTCCTCAGCATTCCGAAAACGATACACCAACATCTATTCTAAAATTCTGACATTTCGTTACATCTGAACTACGGGAAAATTCATGTAAATGTCACGCTGTGCCGCTTAAAACCGTCTGACTTTCAACTTTTCCCACTTATTTTCATACATTATTGAGCACTGCGTTGACCAACAGGAAACCCTCGGAAGCTAATATAATTTCCATGTTTTATAGGGTTGAGAAACCCTGATTTGTCATTGCCATGACCTGCTACTGTATCGAGGTCCCCACTTTCCAGTTGGTTTTTTGAATATTCTACATGAGATTTAAAATATCATGAAAATTCTCTCGTCTTTAGTAACATCTGAAGAGCAGCCTAAAGTTTTTAATGTTCAAACACTTCACTTTATTCAGGTCATTTTAGTCTAGGGTCATTGTCATGGCCCAAAAAGAATGTGTTCCTGAGGGAACAAAACGGGGATTTTGAGGAAGTTCTTGTATTGGTGGTAGTTGTGATTCACAAGCAAGCAAACACACCTTTGAGTCGCCCTAAACGGTAGGTGCTCTGTTTTCTCATCGAGCGAGAACATCTGAAAACAGGTTGCAATCTTTTATTCAATGTCATTATTCAATTGGCTTGCCGTTCATGAGTTGCTCACCAATTATGTTTAATAGAGTAATTATTGAATTTGCAAATTGATCAACTGAACAATCCTACTTTGATTCTAATGGATTTAGGCTGTATCATCGTCTGATAAAATAAGCACTGACGAAAAGAATCCAGTAGTATTGGAAGAATCGATCTGGTTGAAAGTGCCGACATTTTGGTTTATTGTCATTGTCATGTAGGTGAAAACATACCAAAATTGTCATTGTAGTGACCGAAACCGCAAATTTGTTCTTTAAAGAGCATTATGCAGCACGCCGTCGTTATGACTGGTTTATTATTGTTTTTGTGTTGATATCAGTAACCTTATCAAATTTGAATTTCGCGGAGAATAATGTGTTGAATGACTGGGCATCCGAAAGACATCCAGCGATGCCAATTAAGTGATAAACATAAAAAATTGAACCAATTCCAAAAAAGCGTTGAATTTAGAGGAGGAGATATCGGGGTTCATGTGAAACATGACTAATTTTTGGTTGGCTATCAAAAAATCAAGTCCTTGCAGCCAATCTCAGAGCTCGTTTCCGTCATGCGGCCGTACCCCATCCCGTGTTAGTTCTGATTCTCGATCAGTTCTGTGATAATTGTTTTGCAGTACCTTCCGATCATTTAGCTGATAAATATAGATTTTGGGGTTTGGAGGGGGTGACATCCAATAAATCAAGTATTAAGGAAACTATGTTGTTCCAAAATTAAACTGTCGTGCAATGGTTTATTCCCAAATTTCAAATCGGAAAATGCTCTTTTCCTGAATGTCAGAGGCGAGAACCCATCCCGCGTTCGTGAAGATTTTCAAACCTTTAAGTGGAAACTGTAATTCAAGCATATCAGCTGTTATTACATTACAGTGTTCAATTCTTCTTTGTGGACACGGACACTGAACTCAGCATAAATCAAGAATTTTCCGTTGTACCTTGCCTTTTTGGCAGCTGCATTGAAACGCTGTTTGGACCAAGAGACCCGAATGTTTAGTGTAAAGCTGCACATAACGAAAAAAAAAAAAAAAAAACTTGCATACATATTACATGCATACCTTATATACATTGTATATATATAAAACCCAGTTGAATGCGACCGGAGAAGGTCAAATGAGGATAAGTGCGTCGCCGGCTCGCCGCTAATGACGGCGGGGTCGTAAAATTGAATGTGAGCGTCATCTACAGTTGTCCGAGGGAATTAAAACTGGTCCTGCGAGTGCAAGAGGCTTGAACCCACTGGGAATCCTGGGAAGATCGAGTAATTTATGGAGGATGAGTCTGAGGAATGCGAGGCCTCATAATTCTGCTTCTTCAAACCGTCAACTCAGTTTGCCCATGAGAGCGCGAGAGCACGTCAAAGATTCCAATCCAACTGAGTTACTTGCTGGATCGAGTAGATTTTCGCAACCCCCTGGAGTTGAATGCACTTCTCGTTATTTTAACTCTATACGCACAAAAAAATGATTGTAACATGATCGTTGGAACTCAAAAGAGGACAACACCTATAGGTATAGAAATAACATCCATCCACAAATTTAAGCCTAATCGATATGAACATGATTGTGACGAACTAATTATAACTAGTTTAAACTACTTAATTGGATGTAAGAAATTAAAAACTTCCGCAAAACGGTACAGTTTTCCATAGCTTTGCTAGCTATCTATCCCCCTCGAAAGATAATCGCAAGCAAACTTCAGACAGCCCACATATAGACACAAGTACTGAAGTTTTCCTTGATTTTTATTTATATATAGGTAGTTATGTACTAAAGCTTTCGATTAGACTTTAAAATGTTAAACCGACAATCCCAAACAAATCAAGTTTTGATAACTTATTCAATCTTGTTGATGGTTTTAATCGACTCAGTATATACTTAAAATGTCAATGTTCTAAAATTCTCGGAAAAAAAAAATCGAAAATACCCTTATTCCACCCACAGGCACACAAGCTCGACGTAAATAGTATATCGAACCGAACGTTGAAAACCGCGAATGGAACAACTGAAATTTAATAAGATGGAATAAAACACCAACATATGCTTCACTTGTCCGCAAATATATAACTGCAACTTAAGACTAAGTATAGACCTACCAACTATAATTTAAAATTTCAAAAGGAACTTTAGGAAAGAAACTTCCATGCCAATTATATCAGCTGATACTTTTGTCAATTTACTATGCGATTTCACTATACTCGGGGTAAAATATTGAGGGGGGCGAAAGCCCTGAAGGTGGACCTCCTACTCCATACCCTTACCTTGCTCCCTCTTAAGATAGCCCAGTCCACTACCCTGCCATTTTGCTTCCGAGTCTACCAAGGTAGCGGAAGCATTGTTTTCACTTTCCTAATGTGAAAATTTTTTTGTCTCCAAAATCAAAAATTCCACACGCATTTTGCGTTTGAGACCTTTCTGAACAATTTTGGTTTCGTGTCTGTCTGTCAGTCAGCAAATCCTTGTTACGGGCAAAACTACACGAAGTTATAGTCCGATTTTGATGAAATTGTCAGGGATTGTGCGGGTTGGGGTGTGGATGGTCCCCTATAGGTTTCATGACCCTCGGATCAATAGTAGCCTCTGCGCATGCGCAAACGTGAAATCCTTGTTACGCGCATAATTCCGGGAGTTCTTGACCAATTTCAATGAAATTTTCAGGTATTGTTCGGTTTGATGTGTAGATGGTCCCCTATTAGTTTCTTGCCCCCCCCCCCCCGATCAATAGCAGTCTCTGCGCATGCGCAAACGTGAAATCCTTGTTACCCGCATAACTCCGGGAGTTCATGACTGATTTCGATGAAATTTTCAGGGATTGTTCGGATTGATGTAAAGATGGTCCTCGTGAGTAATAAAGAGAAAATAAAGTTTTAGCCTCGAGCTTGGATCGAACCATATTGAACCATCATTGAACGATGCATATGTTATGGATACGAGGAAGCTATGTGCCACACCCACTTGCCAGACGTTTCGGATCTGTTTTCGTCAGAGTCAACGAGCCTGACCAGGTAGCAGATCTTGGAAAACAACCAAACAGGAGGATTGAAAAGCTAATTCTCCATACAATGGCAAATGATGACTCATATTCACATTTAATTGTGAGCGTTGGCCTTCCTCAATTACCTAACATCTACATAACTACCTCAACTATCCCACCACTCAACCTTACGCCTTAGCCACCCCCATGAATACTTGACTTCTACTATAACTGCAAGGACGTCGACTTCAAATTTGTTACGCTATTATTTTTCCTGCATGTTCTAGCTCTTACGGAGAGCGAACGGACGAACGTTAAGCCCTCATGCGATTCGTGTCAAATCAACGGCATTAGCAGCGATGTTTACCAACAGCAAACAATGTTATTTCCAAAGTTTGCGGTATTCTGATTTTTTAATGTTTCTCTCTTTAGAATTGACAGAAGTTCCAACTAAACCTCATTTGTGTCTTTTGACAGAAGTTTCAAGAAATTTGGTCCAATAGTTTTGGTTCAAGCAATGGACGGCGTTCAACGCATCCAGAAACGTAAAACATACAATTTTAAGAGGTTTAAATTTGTTTTTAGGTGGATAACAAAAGTTTCATTTTGAGAGTAATACCTACTCCAAAAAACGACAGCTTGTATAGTTTCAATACAAATTTTTTATATGACACGGTATGCAAAAAGGAGATCATGTCCGCGACCGACGTGTGGGAGTGTTACTATTTTCATAGCATTTCATATTTATCATTTTTATTTGTAACTGAGTTTGTGTCATTGCTGACGATAAGACACATGGCCGCATCGGACCTCCCATCCACTACGGGCCGCTCTTGGTTTTATATACCTCCCGTGAAGAACAAAACTGAAGGCTCGGGAAGGAAGCTGAATGAAACACTTCGCGGTTTCTCGCGGGTCGCGCTCCTCGCGGCCACCTCAAGAACCTGGATGAACAGGTGCAGGAGTTCTCTCCTCCAACTCCTACCTCAAGATCACTGATCTCCGTGGTAACTCGTAGTCGGGAAAAAAAGTACTGTTCGGAATCAGACACGCAGAATCCCTGGTATAAGTTGAATGAAAACAAAAGTTAAAGAGGTCGCAAAAACTCCAAGAAAACAGAAGATATTTCTGTTGATTGAGCATATCTTCCACTGAATGTGAGGGGGAAACAAATATTTGTTTCTCCGGGAGAAAAGAGCAAGTGTATGGATGTGCTGCACAAGTCCAACTGAAAGCTTCACGGTTAATGATGAAGCCTCGCAAGGGCGATGGTACAAAGAAAGGAGAAAAAATAGTTGTCTTCTGCTCACCAACCCTACTTTAGTCGAAAATTCCAGTTGCAGTGTTCTAAATGTTAACCTTAGTTCGTTTCACATTTTTTTCGATTTCTCTTCTCCAAGGTATAGGACAACTTGTCCAGGACAAGGGTTTAGTTTTTTACCCATCCGTATACGTAAGCAAATAAACCAGAATTTGAAGTATTCTCCCGGCTGTCACTATGATGATCGTGAAAAGAGCACATCACATCTTTTTGACAAAATGTTAAATAGTCTATTCGTGTCTTCAATTCCAAAAGGCGTGCCGGATCCATGACGGATGTATAGGTGTGATTATTTAGCTTTTGATTGTGTATCTCCAGGAATAGGGTTGCAGAACCGTCAGTTAAGAAAATAAGTGAACAACAAAAAAAAGTTCAACAATCACCTTTTACAATAATTACTATTACTTCAGCCAGTAGTTACGTCAACTGGTCAATGAACGATTAACGTCACATTTTAGTAACGGATATTTACATCCATTTATACGTTTTTAATATCAATTTATAAGAGCTTAATCAAATATATTCCAATAATGGATTGGAACCTAACTCATCGAATTGTGTTTACACAATGACTAAGCTAACGTAAGGTTATAGGATATTATATCAATGTAGGTACTGACCAACATTGAATACGTTATGTGTTACTGAGTTAAAATGAAACCCATTGATCGGTTCACAAAAATTACAGAAAGGGAACAGAAATGAGGACGAAAGTCCCGAACATCCTCCGGGATTTGTTCGAGGGGAATTTTATCCCGATTCGCCAGAAAAAGTGGACGGTGTGGTATCAGGAGAGCAGAGGCCTGAAGGAGCTCGGGTCTGAAGGCTGGACAGCCAACTCTCAAACTCGTTCTATAGAAGTTGGCCCAGGTCCAGGTCAAAACGTTTTCTGACGTAGTATATTCATTCTTATCTCGAACTGTTGGTAAGCTGGGAACCATTTATTTGACAAATAGGACGGACAAACGGGAGTCGTATTTGAGTAGGCTGTGTTTTACGTATCTGATTGCTGATTATGGGCAATTTAGAGCTAAATTTAGCTAGAAGTTGAAGCAATAAGTGCCAAGCAGCTTTTAAACTGTCTACTATCATTGCCAATCGCTAAGTTAATAAACAATTCTGTTCAAGCCAAGGGTAAAATAAAAGGATGTATATCACCATACTTACTGCTTTCCATCCCAAATTTGGAATTAACTTTGGGTTATCACTATAACTTCTACTATATCTACTTCTAGGTATTACAATATCCAAAAACGAAGTTACTATAAATAATTATTTCATTGATTCGTGAGATAATGAAAGAGGTACAAGGAATATTGAAGTTTTTTGGAACTGATGAATTAAAATCGTGGTAGATTTATTGTATTCGAGAACGTAAAAACCTTTTAGGATCAGCCGAAGAAAATATGCATTTTAGAACAACACTGCAGAAGCAATAACGGGAGTTTTGAGAATAATACATCAAATGAACCAATAAAATAAAGATTGTATCGGTATCCCACTTGGAACTGAAAATTATTGCTACAGCTGCAGAACCCTTTACCCCTTGGCCTATATACATGTACCTACTATAGTAATAACCTACGTAACCTAACTATAGTAACCTACGATAGTAATAATTATATAGTAAAATACGATAGTAAAATTATTGTAATCAAGAAATAGGGGGCCGTAAAATAGTTTGTAGTAGCAAGTATCTAGGAGATAACACATTGTTGATAGTACTGCATGATTATAGACCAACACCATTCAACACATGATGACAAAGTCAAAAAGGCAGTACTCGAGTCATCTTTACTTCCTCAATAAAGGAGGAACCATGTTCAAAGTAACGGACTTCATGAGACTAGATAATGGACTAAGTACTGCGAACGCTTGCTTACGCGGTAAACGACTACTCTTGTCTCACTTCATGGCTTTTTGTGCCTGTGTCATGCAAAATAACCATTTGACGGTTCAAGCTACATGATAATTTTGCTCTTTGCGTTTCCATTCGACAAAGGTAGGAGAAGCGGAAGCTTCATAATCACGACTAGAGGACAAACTACTTCAAACTCAACATTTCCTCTGGTTGACTGAAATCCTACTTCGACTGTATGTCCCGTACAAAACAGGTTTGAACTCGGCTTCATCATATTTAGAATAAGTTTCAAGACATCATTTTGATTAGAGTTGGCTTATCCCTCTTGAATTTCATCATGCCTGGATCAATATGAGGCAACCGCTCAATATCGGATCAAACGGATTCGAGCACTATCTTCGAGACTAAAGGAGTTCAGAAGCTATGTACAGCACATGTTGGGAGTTGAAGGAATCCGATAAGGGCTAGAATTTGGCGGTCTTCATCCACTTCTCAAAAAAGTAGGAGTCCCACACATTATGGCTCCACAATCGGAGGCTGCCAGATGCCATAAATACACGGAAAGGTAGTTCGACTTAATTGTGTCCGGTATCTTGGGGTCTGGTTTGATCAATACATGAGATGGGAAAGGAAAATAAGCCATGTATCCCAAATGCTGCGGAAGAATTTTTACTTGTTGGCGTGATTGCAGAGAATCTTCCTCTCTGACACACTGCTGAGGTCGAGCACTTTGCTCTGGTTCTGTAGGTGCATATCAGACAACGCTCGACCCACTGATCACTGCTCAGGCCTTAGTGAGAATAATTGCCAGAATAAAACTCCCGTGAGCACACAATGCCCCTTTTGGTTTTAAAAAATTCGAAATTCAGCCTTTCTCTATGCTGAAAGAGCTCACATTTGTTCAACAGTTCTTAAAATTTAAGCACTATGTTTACCCGTCTCATGACATTAGTACTAGATTTAAAACAAATAGCAACATTATAGTACCCCATACAACCACAACAATAGTTAAGAATTTCTTTGAGGCTTGTTCAGTTGGGATCATAAACGGTTTTCCTGCCAGTCTAAGCACATTTATTTTCTCTAGTAGAACAATATTGAACAGATCTCAGAGAGGTTAAAAGCATATTATGTTGGCCGGCTTTTAGAATTATGATTGGATTGGTTTTTTCAAACTAGGTACATAGTGTGTTTAGGTAGGTAGGGACAGTTGTTGCGAGTCTATGAGGTTGAGTAGGGAAAGAACTATTGTTGGATCTTGGTGTAATTTAAAAATTGTCGGATTAATGTATTATAGTTATATGTAAATTGCGATTATTAATTGTTCCTCTTGCTTGATGGAAGTCATATGGAACTGCTCATCTCCTGAAAGAGCTCACATTTGTTGCAGTTCTTAAATTTTAAGGGGATGTTTTACATTGTTTTCTCAACATTATACTAGCGTACCCCATACAACCACAACAATAGTTAAGAATTTCTTTGAGGCTTGTTCAGTTGGGATCATTATTTTTCTAAGGACATTTATTTTTTGGAAATGAACAATATTGAACAGATCTCAGAGAGGTTAAAAGCATATTATGTTGGCTGGCTATTAGAATTATGAGTGGATTGGTTTTTTCAAACTAGGTACCTACATAGTGTGTTTAGGTAGGTAGGCACACTTGTTACGAGTCTATGAGGTTGAGCAGGGAAAGAACTATTGTTGGATGTTTGTGTAATTTCAAAATTGTCGGATTAATGTATTATAGTTATATGTAAATTGTGATTATTAATTGTTCCTCTTTCTTGATGGAAGTCATAGGAGCTGCTCATCCCCTGCCGCGGGCATCGTGCCCATATAGGGGATTAATTTCCAAAATTGCGACCAGTTCTCCTTTATTTTTGTAAATTTTTTGGAAATGAAGTATGAAAGAAAAAAGAATGGTCAGGAAGCCGAGGAGGACATCTTGGTGGACGGGTCTGGAATGGTTAGCTTTTATTTCCTTTGATTAGCTATTTTTTCCTGACTCATTGATCCTGGCGTTCGCAGAACGCAGTTCTTGTTGAAAAAATAAACTTATATTTGTTATTGTGTGTCATACTTTTCAATGATTCAAATCCTCTAAACACTATATTTATTCAAAAACCAACTCTACATAAATAAAAAAATTGCTTTATGTTCTGAACATTATTTTCCGGTATTACTCCTAATCCATAATTCAATATCGTGATGCAGCATTTCCTTCCACGACTGCCAAAAAAGCGGTTTTCGGTTCAGGGTAATGAAACTTTCTTTTCTTTTTTGAACAATTTTCCTTTCTCATTTAATTTCAGTGAGTAGGTGTGTAACATGTGTCCGCCAAAGAGCTCATATTTTACAGTTCAGATTTTGATGCCATTTTCGGAGAATGTACGAATTAGGCTAATCAGTTTCATTGCTCACAAATTAATACCGCAATCAAAGTATGAGCGAACGGCAGACACAATCATGTCCATGCTTCATGAATATTGTTAGAATGAATACAATCCGAATTTTAAAACGACTACCTGTGCTTTGCAAGAACGACCAGCCTGTCCGCTTTATGCGGCTAATTCTGACAACCAGAATAGGTACTCAGCCTACTTCCGACGAGTGAAATCAAGTTGTCGAGAAGGGAAGCCGACAGATGTGATCTGAGCATCTGATTCCTCGTTAGTTCCGTGTTAAAGGAGGAAAGAAATTGAAAATAACGGACTCCAGGGGAAAAGATGGGTTGCGCGATAGGGTAAACACTGTTCCTCGCACGAGTTATAAACCCCGGGGGCTCCCCTTATCTCACTCGACGGAGGTTAGCTTCGGACGAGATATCTTCAGCTCCGTTCCGTCTCCGCTGTTCCTCGTAAAATCCAAGAAGAGATTCCGGTAAAGCCTTCAGAGAAGGGCTTTTTTTTCACGGCGGAGGCTTTGTTTCTGATCCCGAAACAAAACACAGCTCGTACAATAGTGTTGTTCTCCCCCTTTCGTGTTTGTAGACAGAAAATAAATGTAGGTAGCAAACCTACTCTTAACTATCTACTTAATAGGATTTGAGGAAAGTACCGGTGTAGTGGCACCGGTATGACCGTTTAAGAGACATTTCTCCCTTTTAGAAACAGTTCAATGGCTTGGTATTGATTACTCGGAATAGTAAATGTATTGTCTCTAGAATCGATTATTTTTTTAATCTATGTTGTTCTGGCTTGATTACTCGGTTATCAATTAAAATGATTCGATTATTTAGGTTTATTTTTTACACTCTTACATTTCACTTTCTGATAAAAAGTTTTCATTTTATTATTGAGGTATTGTGAAAAAATCCTAGGAATTTTATATACATAAAAATGTGTTTGTATTTGTATAATTTCAGACGATAACTCTCCTTCGAATTGAGATTTAAGAATCGTTCTTCCGCTAAATGATCAAGCATTTAAAAAGAAAGTATTTCTTTGTTACCCAACACTGTTTGAACACAGGGAATCGGTCAAATTTTAAACAATGTACTAAAAAATCATCGTAGCTGAAAATCGTTACATTATATTTTGAAGCAGAATATAATCCAAAAAAAGCTTTTCAACAAGGGGACAGAACAATGAGACTTTTAAACTGAAAACAATATTTATATTTCATTAAAATAAGCAATAATAAAAACTAAAAAATAAAATAAAAATTCAAAATCTTTTAAGAAAAAGATGAAAACGTCTTCTGGAAGTGAAACAAAGCTTTCGCTACCTCTGGGTATATCTAGAATCAAAAACCGGGAGACGATAACACATACTACGTCTGAAATTACGAAAGGCCTGACTTATCTGTCAATTTCACTTGAAAACCCGGAGGGGGGGGGGGGGAACTACAGCAAGTACTTTTATAATATAAAATTACATATTATGTAATACAATAAACAAAGAAGTCGAATTTAGATGATTAAAATAAACAGAATTCATTCGAATTTAATCATTTTATTCATTCATGTAAGACTCTGCATTACAGTCTATTTGCAATGCAAATGCACACGTGCGTGTACATACGCAGTTAAAGTATAAACTTCCTATTGTCAGTCAAGAAATGACTCATACCAGTTAGTACTAACCGAACTACTCCCATAATTCCAACTAAAGTATAGCTGTTTACCACCAGCAAGTTCCCTAGAACATTAAGCAACTTATGATGGTAAATAAATTGTAGGGATGGGTTGAATATTTATGCCTCCAAAATACGTGATATTGATTTTTTTGAAACAATAATAATAAAAATGAGTAATTCTACTGAAATAACAAATCAATTCACATAATCGGGGAACATTGGAGGCTCAGCACAACCGGAAAACCTCACATTTATTTCAAGGGGGTATTTTCGTTTTCCCTCTAACTTAATTTTTGTATTCGACTACCGCGAAAAAGTTTTTCAATTTTTACTGCACCGATTCTGAGAATTCCATTCCATAATATTTGTGAGGAGGTAATAGAATTTTTGAAATTGGTTTAGTAGATCCAGAGATTATTCCCTGCACCCTCACATATATACTCAGTTTTTATAATGTTTGTATGTATAATATGTATTGTAGTCTTCTGATACAACAATTTTTTATGAGTGATTTTGGAAAGCTATTTGTGTTCAGTAAAATTCTATAGTGAAACTGCTCATTCCGAAGAATGCCTGTTATCCTTGAAGACCCAACTAAAACGAACGGAGTACTGTAAATAACAGGTGGAGGTGCCCTAACTCTTAATGATATAGTAATGTACTTATAATCGTAAGCCGAAAAGATATGCCTTGATGAATATAAATGATACGGAAAACAACGATTTATCAACAGAATATTTTGACCTTAACTGTATTCTCATTCTACCGAACTATTCCGTTTCCAGGTTCCCCCTTTATTGGCTCCTCCACGCGTATAACCCAAATTAGATGTTCGCGTGCTGCGCTACTTCATTCTGGAAGGATAATATGAACCGGAACTATTATTTATGGAACCCTTAAACAATAAATCTAATGGCATGAATGTCGGGGAAAAGGGTAGATTTGGGGGGCAAGAGTTTCTAAACATGTGCCCTTCATACGAAAATTTTGGTATCATCTAGGGAGAAATCTCATTAAACTTCTAATATGCAGTAATTTCCTAATCAAAACTTTATATCGGAATCGTTATCAAGTCTTTGATCTAGTTGTTCAGTTCCTAACACTTTAAGTGGTACTCCGTTGAAATTGTCTGAACCAATTTTCTAGACTTAGTTAATATGACGTAGTTGATGGTTAGTACGGATTAACTTTTTTCAACACCAGAATCGTCTGAGTTAAATCCAGATTTTAAACTGCGATCAACCATTTTATTCTTTTTATAATTCTGAGAACAGTAATTACTCTGTAAAAGTATAAAATGGACTATGCTGTACTTTTATTTATAAATTTCTATTTCTGAATCTTTTGGACAAAATTGTTTTAGTAGCGATTCAAGTCTTCAACCCATCCACCACTACTAATTTCTCAGAAATGTTTCAAACGAACGAATATTTCTGTAAATTCATCACTAGATATTGTTTTGGCCATGATTTCTCAATCACATGTTGAGACAGTCATTTTTGGTTTCCTGGGCGATGATATCCGCTGTGAAAACGATGCCAATTCTTTCACTGGGGTTAAACCCCGGGGGTTTATTATTCAATTGGCTTGCGTTCATGATTCGAATTTCTACAAAGCTTTGGAGTGTGCGTGTTTCACAGGTGATAGAGCGATTATTGAATTTCAGGAGATAAAGTATGTATTTTGCTGTTCTCAACCAAAATACATATTTGGATTGTTCAGTTGATCATATTTGTGTGCCTCCTGAAATTCAATAATCACTCTATCACCTGTGAAACACGCACGCTCCAAAGCTTAGTAGAAATTCAAATCATGAATGCAAGCCAAATGAATAAAATTGAATGATAAACCCCAGTGAAGGAATTTGCAGCGTTTCATGAATATCAGAATGCTTCAACCCGTGTATCGGCTACAAATCCTTTTAGGAGTTCACTCCAGTGAACGTGCGGCGTATGGCGGACGGACGGATAAATTTTGATTGTTGATTTCGATTCTACACCCTTTGGAACGTAAACCATGAAATTTTCAGGAGGGGTTAGAAAATTTTTTTTCAATAGCGATTACAATGGCTTACTATGGAATAGTAAACCAAATTGCAGGTTCCGCGTACACAGATCCGCTACAGTCTGAAGTATGTAATACACGTAGCTCGAAACAGAGTTGGGAAAATAAACTTTCAAGCTCAAAACACAGGTGCAATAGTTGAAAAATCGCAAGTACAATCAAAATATACTAATCCATGGATACATGAAATAAAATTAGTTAGTGTAAGTGCAAGTATGCGTAATTGAAGTTCCATGTACACGAGTATTTGAACTCGTCCAAGTGGTCACCACAAGTGCCTGATAGGCACTGCCTGTATTTCATCTAAACGAGTAGGTACAATCTCTTTTCAACATGGATAGTAAGGAGGATACAGAGGGATTTCGAATCACACAAAACAACTCCCCTTCATCTCCTTATAGGTACCTACTTATACTTGCGATTGCAAGAAGTACTTGTAGTCTACTTATACCTCGACGTACTATTTCAGATTTCTGAATATATATTAGTCGATTTTCTCGAATATGTACTTGAAGAAAAGTACTTTCAGAACCAGTATACTTGGGTATCTCAACTCCAGTTTAAAAGAACGTTATAAATTCATCAAAAGTAGAAGTTCAAGGAAAAGATAAGTTAAAAATGAAAAGCTTCATTAGTTCTATAATAAAATAGAGGTTTCCTGGAAGCAAGGGTCACGCTGCCATTTACAGAGGAATTGAGTTGGTTAGCTGCCAAAAGTTTTCTATAATCGTCATCGCCGTCATCCTATTGAAATTACCCACTACATGCCAGGAATTAAAGTGATTCATGTTATATACTAGTATTACTTCGAGTCGATTCACATCTTGAAATGCATTTACTATGGACATTAATTTCTCTTCATACTGAGAAAGGTTTCAGTTCAATAGATTAAACAAGGTATTGAAGCGCTTGGTTGTTCAATGAAATACACCGAAAACGAAATCCGTGCGAAATGCTCTCAACTTACAGTGAGAGGTGGCTCGGATATCAACGGCAGGAGAAATTTGGAATGGAATCTTTCGTCTGACAAAAAGGATATGAATTTCTTTTTCTTTTTTTTTTTTGGAAGAAGATCGATTGGGTTGATGGAATAAAAAGATCTGGCAGACGAGAGGACGGGTTAAAGGAATAGGTGGAGAAGACATGAGAAATTTGCCGTAGGGAGGCGGTAGAAGCCGGAGGACCCTTATCTTCAGCTACGACGTATATTTTTTTCCCTTTTTTCTACAGTTGCTATTTCCCAGTGATGAAAGATGGATGTGCAACCTTAGAACTGATCCCCTCACCTCCGCCCCGCCCTCATGTGGGGGATAAAAAGATACATTTATTACACATCATTTCGCCTTTCTCCGATATATTAAAAGGATCCAGCGGATTTCGTGACAAAGTGGACGAGGAGCCTTTCATATTTCGCGCGGATATTGCTCGAAAAAAAAGCAATATTCCCCGCTCCTTTTCAGATGTATCGGAGACTCGGGAGGTACGGAGATCCGTTTTCCCGAAGTGTCTGGTGTCGGGATAAAGGGGTTAGCTCAGAAAGAGGTCACCTCACGTGTATGAAGTTTACGCTTTGAAATAGAACGATATTTTAGAGTTATAAAGTAAAGTGGTGCTCGACCTATAAGAATTCAATTTCATTAAATCAGGGTTCAGAACTAATTAAAAACTCTCTATCGCTGGGCTTTTGGCATATTTAACATCTTAATCATTGCTCAAGATGACACTTCTTCTGTACACTGGACACTGTCTTAAAATGTAGATACCTTAACGAACTAACAGGGTGGCAGGCGAATTGCAGTATAGGAAGCAGGTATGGTAAACAAATCTTGAGGTTCAGTAGCCTTGTAACGCGCGATGTACTGATTTTCAAAACTTCTAAATTGTTTGCAGTTATTTAGCTAGTTAGCTAGGCTTGACCCTTTTCGGGGTTCCTGTTTCTCTACTGCTTGCCATATAGCAATTTACCTACTACCCTGTCAATT